>OZ026621.1:27448806-28008806 GCA_964020975.1 Hermodice carunculata | reverse complement strand
CAATGATTTGCAATTTAGCTTGGACGTATAAGCAACAAACAGCTGATGCCACTAAAATGTTATACCGGTATCAATACTAAAACGCAGTCATGCACGTTGCTGTTTCATACCTGTATACCTGGACACTATATTCTGGGTGGGTGTCAATGGACAAATGGTAGTGTCACTTTCTGTAAAAAACACAAAGGCAACCCACCCCACATGGAAAGATTGCTTATGGTTGTGGCTTTCAACCCGGTTAGCGTTGCGATAAAATGATAAAACAAAGATAACAGAGGCCAAATATTACGGGATTATTTCTCCTCTAAGTTATGAGCAAGTGTCAACTAAATAAAAGTTCATATATTGAGCCGAGTGACGAGGTCACATACATGTCAGTGGGACAACCCCAGAAAAATGACAGCCATGGACCCATTTACACAAACAGGTATAACGGTGCCAAATCTTCCATGTTGTCCATGAATGCATTAAAAAGAATGAGAGAGAGAGAGAGAGAGAGAGAGAGAGAGAGAGAGAGAGATAGAGAGAGAGAGAAAGAAAGAAAGAAAGAAAGAAAGAAAGAAAGAAAGAAAGAAAGAAAGAAAGAAAGAAAGAAAGAAAGAAAGAAAGAAAGAAGCACTATTGGCCTGTCCAGTCAATGTTTGTCTGAACCTAAACCCTTTTCAAGGCTATAACAACTGAATTTATTAATAAATAATCAGTGTGAAAATATGTCTTAATATAGGGATATGGAGTCTGCATAATGTAAAAAATACCAAGGATTTTTTCACATGTTTCTGGCTGTTCTAGACCTGTAGTGCTTGCATTTTTTAATGTTTACTTAGGGAGAAGACATCAAGGAGACCCTCGCAGCTAATGAGCCAATACTCACCAAAGCAATAAGCTTGGTAGCAAATGGGCAATCCTGTCTGGATGCTGTTACCTACCAGACGGACACTTCCAATGTTATTGTGTTCCAGTCTAAGACGCCCTGGCATTTTCTAATGGGGCTGATTCCTGTTTGGGTGCTTTTACATTTCTGAAGGTCAATGTTTGTGCAAATCTGCTCAGGTGTAAGAGACCCTAGCATAATCCCAAGGTGTAGTCAATCCCTGGTAGTAAGAAAATGATGCCATCAAGTGGGTATACATGTCGAACTGTATTGTTTCATCAGATAAATGTCCTGTAGCCAAGGCGTTATGTGCGAAAAATGTAGAGCCACGGGAGTATTTGTGAAACCCTAAGAAATCCGTGCATTTTATTTCTATGGGCAGTGTTTTTGTCGAAACAAACTTTAGGGGTTTCATTTCCTTATGAGCTCATGTGATCCTTGACGACTTCAAAGACGATGGCTTTGTTCATTTTAAACGGTCACGTACTGTATGTGCACTTCATTTCAGACAGTATAAACTCCCCAGTTTTCTACATTTCAGCGTTCCACTGCTGTATAATGTTTTGATATTTTTCGAGGGAGGTGACACTGTACATGCGATTTCAAATGCTTTTCCATTGTGCTTTTATTTCGGAATTTTGTGCTATCAGCAATCTATGTACAACTATACATACCTTAGAATCACGCAAATTTACAGTGGGAACCAAATACGCTACCATATTTTGGCAAGAAAATATAAACTGCTGAACTGAGCAATCCCGGTGTTTCCTGTGACAGACTTGTGTATTTTATTGCAGATCATGGTCTGCATTGACAGCAAGGATGCCAAGCATTTGCTCATAGAGTCCCGATTTTTTTTTGGGGGGGAGGGGTTATTGAAAACTGTGCATGCGGGGGAGGGGGTGAACTCTCTTCAGAAGTGAGCTTACACCAAAACAGGAACACGTGCGATAACGATCAGTATCAAATATTGTTAAAAGGGAATGCAAATTCAGAATAGTTTTGGGCTAGCATAGGCAGACAAACGTCTTTTCTTCAGGAATCGTCAGCAAAATATTAACATTTCAACGAAAGATGTTGCCCACCATGTAACCTGCTGAGCAACACGTACTAAGGTAACTAGCGTCTAATGTGACACCTGACCCCAGCCGACCTTTGGGGCTATTTTGCCAAATGTCCAGACAAAGTTTTACATAAAATCCAATGCTTGGATGACAGGTAGATATGATGTATTTTCATTTCTGTTGGCGGTGGAAAAGTGTCTGGGATAAAACCAGGGTACATGGGAGCACATAGGCAAACATCTTCATTGGCTTGTACATGCAGATATGCTTACTTTCAAAAATCGACTTCAAAGACCACTCCTTGAGAAAAGGTTATTTTTTTGTGTATTACAGGGACAATCTGTTTTTGTCAGGGGCAGTCGGCATCATTGTATATGCACTGGTGCAAACATAAGCAGTTATCACTGTGTAGTCAGGCTAGGTTACTGTCACAGAGGACAATTAAAATGTGCTTACATTAGCAGAAATACACAATACAACTATAATTGATAAAATACAATACATTTTTGCTTGTCTTAAGTACTCAACATGAATCAGGAGCAATACACACACACACACAAACACTAACTAACTACAATACAACAATGTGTTGGGAGAACACAGCCCGCAGCATAACATGGCCAACTGAATATTTAGCAAATCAATGTGCACTGCAGTATTTGGTCAGTAGACCAAAATTTGGAGCGCCACTGTCAAACAAATACAGCCTCCGGGTCCCAAAAAGTGTGCCTAAGTAATTTGGAAGCAAAACGCCAAGCAGGTTTCGTTCTGAACACACCCACCCCCACCCCCGAAAAAAGTCATTAAAATTAGTTTTCTCAAAATATGAAATAAACATATACAGTGAAGGAGATCCGGTTTTTTGGTGGTTGATTGTACATCCACTAAGTGTGTAACTTCAACATTTGCTAGTGCTCTAAAAACTGTATGCATGGCACACATTGGCAGGAAACTTTGCCTTGATCATGCCGGCAAATTAAGCACCCTATTTTTTGCAAGCCAAGAGCTCTCTTACTCCATCTGTTTGGTATGCAGAGGATCTAATGTGAAGTTTGAAAGTAGAAAAAAGCAAAAATCACACAAAATATAGGGAATAGAAATTAATTGCAAAGCCCTTTGTAGGACGAATTAAGATCTAGGAATCCACTCATGTTTACCTCCGTAATTTTGAAGCATTTGTAATGTGCTTTAAAAAGGATTATTTGGAGGGGTATTCCTCACTGAAATATAACTATTTAGAGAAACTCAGAAGTCTTACTCAAGGTAAATCCTCACCAAATATAAACCGAAGCCGACGGTTTTCATTAGCCCTCGACCTACAATTTCAATCCCCATTAACTTGAAATAACTAGTACCACATTGAAAGAATACGGAAACCTTTAGAGATCTATTGCACGTGTGCTGATAACTGGCTCAGCACAGACATGCTCCCTTTGGGTAACCTGGGACCAGTCAGCACAGCAAATGGGAAGATGTCTTCCACTCTGACTGTGGATGGTTGATTTGTCCGAGTCCTTTTTTTTTTTCTTCTACTGGAAGCATAAGCCAAAATCTATGCCATGGAGGGCAATCAATATAGGCTGAACCTGCTTTGAAATTCATTAAAATTTATATGCATTTGAAATATTGACAGTGAGAGGCCAAGCATTTTAGCAAGATTTGTGTTTTAGATTTGAACAGACATATCATTAAAAGTCCAAAAATCACTGGAGCGTTACCGATTCAAGCTAACGTAACAGACCAGTTTTGAAGAAGCCATAAAATACAATTGAGGATTGACGGTGAACAACAGATCATTGATGGAGAGATGATGGTGAACCGACAAGTCAACCAAGTTAAAATGCATTGCACAAGATCCTTCATCACTAGATGATGTTCTGCTATTCTCGGTATGCATGAATGAACGTCCAATCTCAACATATTTTAGGATTTGAATCTGAGCAAAATTCAGTGTACATAGTACCGGCCACATTCCTATTTAAGTCTGTGACACATGGTAATTGAAATGATGATGATGGTGATGATGATACCTCAGACACAAATCAAATTTATTATCCTCTTTTTCATTACACTTGAATGCACTTCAACGACACTATTGTATTATGAGCATTATAGAAAATGGCATTCCCTCCAACGATCTGGTTGCCGTTTTGAAACGCTACATAACGTCATTACAGTTTGCCCTCCAATAATGGGCATCACTTTTTACACATGATATTTGTTTAACTGAAAAGTTTTCAGAAACCAGTGTCGGCAGCGCATATTCAGTTCAAAATCACATGAACTTGAACACTATGTCCCCTTGAAGAAACCACATGTATTCTAACCGGGTGTTTTGCAATCACCAGAGGGTCAGCAGTGCATGTTTTTTTACATCTTTTGGATATTTTTAATTCTGTCGTTCATTTCATTGCACAATTCCCTGAAAGAAACATATTTTTTTTTTATTTTGGATTTGTTAGATAGATTACGTTATCGGACTAAAGACGTAGGATTTCCAATTTCTGAAACATGGGTAACAATGCGCGCAGTCATTGCACAAATCATATAAAGTTTCTTTTGAAAACATTTTGCTGAAGGAATATTTTTTCTTGAAAGTATCAACAAGCCCCACAGGTCAAGCTTATAGATATGAAGGAAGTTGTTAACAGTTGTGCATTGCAGCTATAGAGATCTTTATCCAAACAAAGTAACCTTGAAAGTTACAGCTATTGCTGAGCATCTATTTTCCATTTATGACAAACATGTCTGGAATATGTTCGTTTGTCATAAATGCAATAAGATATTGGGGTTCAAAGAGTGTTAGGAATGCAAGCAAAATTGCAAACAAATTCATTTATATTGGCCCACAATTTGCTTCAAATTTCATCACAGAGTAAGTCGCCATTGGATAACATTATAGGAAATTGTCTATCCACATTCAATGTTCTTTGAACCAATCTCAAAAGAAGAGTTAAAGAACACTATTCTTTCTATAAAAAATGCCAATAGTGGGTGAGACAACATTGATAGCAAAATTATTGAACTTGTTTAAGAATCTTCCCTTATCTCCTGACAATACTGGCTTACAATCAGACATATTTTTGCATATTTATTTGTACGAGGACCCATAATCCCAAACAGGTTTCTTCACCCTCTTTGCTGTTCATTTATTTAAGGTTGTCATATATTTCTGTGTATATATTATTGGCAATACACTCTTTTAACTCTAAGATATGGCTCACAGCAAGGAGAACATGGCAGTCGCATAGTCAGATGTCACTGTGGCTTCCTCTTCAAAAGAAGCTTACACAGTATCATCTCATGTGGCATCATTGACTTTTAAAGAAAAATTACAATTCATCAACAAGCATTATGGTACGTTGTCAAATATATGGGGCTTATGCAGGACCGACTTGTATGTCGTCATTGTCACGGGCACCAAGAGAACAATATGAAACAGACTAAAATAAACTGGATTTCAACCTCCGGAATTACGAAATTATAAGAATATCTTCAAACGTTATATTGGTCATAATATGTCAAAGTCATTAAAAGGTAATTAATTCATAATCTCTAGGTTTTAGCTTCATTTTGTTTTATTACAAAAGATAAACAAAAAAATGTTTAAAATATCATTCCATATGAACTTGATTTTGTTTACTTGATACTTTCAAAGTTTTGCATTCGATTGCCATGTGTATGTAAGGCCAAGGTCAGAGTCACAGTCAAGTTAAAAAAACGGAGCAACGACTAACATAATGCAGTGGTCAAAACTGACTTTTCTGCCATGAAAGTACCGACAAATCAAAACAAAGTGTCTTTTGCAATGAGTTCTCTCTCTAAAGGCCTGAAATATTGTTACAGGAGTAGCATTTTCTACGCAAGATTTTGAAGTTTCCAGGCTGATCAGAAATGAATATGCTACTGACATCAGGCAGGCAGTTTATAATTGGAAGTGTATGGTACCTACTGAAGTTAAATTAAAATTGAATGTAATTGATGGCCAGATAGCTCATTTTGTATACATACATACATACATACATACATACATACATACATACATACATACGAACGTACGTACATACATACATACACATATATTTGTTTGATGAAAAATCTATATTCAACCTATATTGGTGTTATACTATTTGCATGTGTAAATATGGAGACATATGCCATTACCTTCTATCGGCCTTATTCAGGACTGGCCAGTGACTAACCTAACTGACCATCGCCTGCATAAAGCCATGCACTGGCCATATCATGGGCGAAAACGCTGCTGCTGCTCTAAAGTCGGCAAACATGTAAACATGGCATTAGTAGCTGCAATTTTCTGAATGAGAGAGTAGATAACGCATATTTAAGGCGACAAATCTGCTGACAGCACTTTTGGGTAACTACTAATCACTTTTTAATATTTTGGCTAGTTTGATACTTAAACAACATATTCCAAAAATCAGATGTATGAACATAATATTTATGGGAGAAGATTGAGCTCAAAACTTTCGTTAACACTGAAGAGTTTCAGAAGTACTGACCACATGGGGTTTGTTTGCATGGGCATGATAATGAGCCATGTAGTTGTTCACACAGTCCATATATTCCATAACCCCTGGCATCCAGGTGAGCGACTGACAAGGGTCAGTCATAGGGAACAGGAAATCATTTGCCATGGAGAGAAGAATGGGCCAGTTCAGATTTATCACTACCGTTATATTGTCTACTTTGAAATTCTCTATTGGTGTAAAACCAAATTAGCATAAACCACTTACTGGACCCTACAAATGGACATCTGCATTTAGATCCACACCCAAACATGCCAAGTGTGGTTACGTTAAATGTTCTGAAGTTAAAACAAACTCGAGTTTTCAGCTAAAAAATATATACTTTTTGGAAATGACAACATCATGGAGGTAAAGCCGAAGTTTGTTTCACACAATAATAAAGACACAGGATAGAAGAAGTGAGTATGTGTCATATTACAGCCATAAATGCATAAAAATTGGCACCATTTTCTTTCAATACGATTTTCTTTTTTGCATAACCCATGTAATTTGTAACTCTCATCATGAACAAACAAATTGCCCTATCTCAATACAAACAATGGAAATAAAAGAAACATTATATCAACAAGCGGTTCCAAAGAATTTTTTTAAAAAACCCATTCGTGACTTTTGGAGCCATTTTCAAATCGAAAATTTAAGAGCCTGTTTGGCCAAGTTAAAAAATAATTTTTTTTATTCATGCTATTTTCCGACTCACCATTGGATTCAGTGCTCGTTACATATATATATATATATATATATATATATATATACATATATATATATATATATATATATATATATATATATATATATATATATATATATATACATACATACATATATACTTTCAGTGATTTCAATTCAAAAAAACAAATGTGTCACTTCTGCACAAAAAATCTGACAATCCAATAAAGTCAGCAAAAGTGCAATAAAATCTCAAAAATCATGCATTTCCGCACAAATTTGAAACAAATATATGCATATGTAGTAATCAGAAAAGATATAGCGAATCTCACATGGCAAAGAGTGAGTTACTCTTTTTCTCTCACAAGGGATCGTTCTTGGTGTGGAAAATAACAAGTGACTGCAGGTCACGACGGATTTTGCACATCAACAATGATCACGAGTGAGAGAAAAATAGTTACTCTCCAGCCACAAAAGATTCTGTTAATTCCATATTTAATTTGGTATTCACCGCAAAAACAAGATTCCCTTGGCCTACTTTCAACGCCGATCTGGTGTGCCGTGTTTGTTTACATTCCTCACAGTTATTCCACGTTACGCGTAACGTATAATCAAACCTCTCTCGTGAAAACTCGATTTTGTCTGCATATCAATGCATCACATCAATGATGCTGCCGCATCACAATTTACTTTATTACATGCCACAATGTTTAGGTCATGTGATCTAGTCAGTTCCTACTTTTGTACTTCACTGTAGAAATTGAAAATTAAATCTCCAACATAGAATGAATAGGTTTACTGTACTTCTAAAAAAATGAATGGGCAATATCAATATTGATCAAAAGTCGCCAGTGTCGCTGCGCACTGGCTATAGATCTGCCGCCTTAACATTTTTTTTATATATCACTTCATGGCCTACTCAGCTTTTATGCACTGAATATGATACCGACACTGTTTATCATGTAAGACAATTGTACATGCTGATAGAAAGGCGAAAGGATGAAACCTACCAAGAGTATTTCAGAAATATCAAAAGACCATCACAGAGATTTAAAATTATACAATTGTGAATTGGGTTGCGGATTGCTATGGCTAGACACTAAGTCCTCTGTGTACTGGTTGCCAGCCACATGTACGTGCTGTGGTAATGAAGTAATGAGATACGGCATTACAAAGTTACATACAAGATGCAATAAAACCTGCATGACTCTTTGAATGGAACTCGAAGTTCAAATGCAGAGAAGGTTTTGTTCCAAACACGTGTTAGGTTTCCCTATGCATATGTTTGATGGTGTACATGTTCTGGCAATAACATGTATTTCTTACAAAGTTGGCGTGGTTTCATCAGGTTACAACAAGGCAGCACAATAATTATGTAGTAATGATTAAAACATTTCTTATATTACAACTGAGTGAGTTGCCCTTTCATATTGTGAGTCGCATGCTATGGAGCCAACTGTTGCTAAAGAAAAATGTTTCTTTAATAGATTTCACTTTACCCAGCTTATGGTGTCTTTGTGGCAAGATCAACCTTTGCTAAAGTATGACAACTCTTGACTCCCACCGTTTACTTTTTTTATTTCAGAAACTTATGAAACAGGAATATTCGACAATGAAATTTAAATGACCGTTTGTGAAGTTTCCGGGTAAAAAATGAGAATTGATTATACAGGTACCCAGTGGATTTGAGATATTACATATCTGATGTAAAAAGTATGTCAAACCTGTCCACTGTAGCTAACATGCTGTACAATGCGTGTATCAGGCAAAATATTTCTAAAAGGCGAGACTTTCCAGCATAAAATAAATTGAAACTTTTGGTGGATAGCTGCCTCAAGTCATACGGCATTTTGTATTCGTTGACCGATATGCAGAAATATCACAAAATTGTTAATATGTCTGTTTTAAGCCTCCAGACTTTGCACGTTGCTTGTTTGATGACTGACGGTTTTTGATCAAGAATATTTCCTGTTAACGCTGAATTTCGGTGCAGCTTCCCTAACATTGTTAAAACCTGTTGTCTGCTATTAGTTCTCACGACAGCCATTAGTTATATGTTGTCAATTGGACATCTTAACCTCTTTAGATGTCCAATGAATAATGTATTGCTTATTACATTTCCAGGTCTTGCAGGGATATCTACTGATGTTCATGTGAATGAACTTGTCAGGATTCCCACGGTTTTTGACAGGGACTGCTTTTCGCCCATGTTATTGACACGTAATGGTCTCACTACTACAATCTACCTGTCTCGCTTTGAATGAACAGGAGGGAAATTGGACCAGCTCTTTTGGCCCTCTAGAAATCCTGGCCTACTTTCGAAACCTCAGAGACAACAATGGGTACATGTGCTTACAACAGAGCATTCAAATGCCCCCACCCATAGAGCACAATACAACTAATTGAACCTTTGTTTTAAAAAGTCCGCACATAAAGAATATACATATGGGGACATGGAACATCTGCCTTGTCCCACCCATGAGCAGACATGCCAAAATAATGCTACATATCATGCCTCTGTGTCCAGCAAAGATATTCTCACTAAGGCACTAAGGCTCTGCTAACTGTCACGAATAGATGTGGCATTTGAATTATAAACACGAGATGTGCATCAGCTGCATAGTTGAAACGGGCGTTTGCTGAAGGTACCCAACTGTAGTCCTCTACAGAATAAAAATTCCTCTGGAAAGGTCTGAATATGCTGCCAATATTCGGCATCTTGAAAAGACTATATTTAATCATGCACCTCCTTCAAAAGCAAACCATGCAAACTGGCTTCCCTGTGCAGAAACAAACCAGATATATATGGCAATGCAAAACAAAGGGAAGTTATCAATACAGCCTCTAATTCATACACAACATTGCAGGGATGCATGTGAAGGTTGCTTTTAGCCCATGTCCAGCATTGAATATCAATTCAAAGTCAGAAAACACGCTTTCAGCACGATCAGCTGTTATTTAGGTTTCTATGTACCATATTAGTACAAGCTTTCTTGAAAATATCCACTTATATCCTTTGAGAGACCAGCAATATGTTTTCTTATGGTCTGGGTAAGTAGCGAAGTATACATGCGCATTTAAATGTGATATCAGGTTACCTTAAATGCTGGCATTTGTTGACATGATTTAAACTGAAAGGTTTGGAACCATATCATCAAGAACAATCTCACACTTCACATATACCAATTTTGATTTAAAGCCTGCCTTATACTGGAAAATGACACGAATTCACAGGCTTCACCTTCACTGCCGTGCCTTTTGCTTGTGTCTAAATATATAAATTTAATTTATCTAAATTTTTTGCATGTCTACTCAGTATTTTATCCACAGCTGATAATGATCCTACAAAAACTGTCTGCATATAACATTGATAAAAAATCATTTAGCTTACAATGATGAAGTATGAAACGGTATGCAATCTGATATAAATACAACATAAAATGCTACCAAACCGTCGATGGTCAAATATACCACGTTTGAATGTTGCCCGTAGTATCGGTAGCAAGCAGCTGCCGATGACAGTTACAAGTTTGCCCAGTTGTACTTAAAATCTGGTTAATAAAAAGATGGCAGGCGGTGCCCCGAGAACTTTTTAACTAATGTGCCCAGAATTGCAAGCAATACCATTTTTCATAGGAAATCAATTGTGATGCCCCAGAAATGAAATGTGGGATGGTTTACTGGTTTCAGCTTGTCTGACCATCGGTGCATGTGTGTGAGTGTGTCTGTCCACCCATATGTCCATCCCACATCTTGTGAACACGCAATATCATGAACCATTGCTTATGGGTATCTCCACTAAGTGTTTTTGTTATAACTTTGGATTTTTTGAGGTGAGTATATCTTTTTGACCTTGACCTAGTTTCCAAGGTCACAGGGTATAATGTTTTTGTTCGGCTTCTGTGTCTGATAAGATGGCCATTTTATACCATATTTCTAGCTTTCCTCTACCTGCAACTGCTGAGCTTCTTCTACAGTGTTAATTGACTGATATTATGTGTTTCAGAAATGAAGAATCTACAGGATTGATGATGGTGTGAATAGCGAAGTAGCATAGTGTAGAACAGTAGTTGACTAGTATTAGTGCTTCATTGGCAGTGGACACTCATTACAAATAGAAAAATTGATGAAAAATTTTGGTACCCTTGCTCTGACAATGATAGGATGTAGGTGAGCAAGAGTGAAGGAGACAGATTGCAAAATATTGTAGAAGCCAGTAAATTCCAAGGTGATAACTTACAAGTAGAACTTCAAGAACTACTGAAACAAAATCCCACATGCCAAGTAAAATATCATAAAATTTCACTTGAAATCTTTACACACTTTCACCGTTTTTACTTTTGATACATGAAGACAGCATCAATCAAAACTCTGTTTTGTTGGTTATTTCACTAATAACAAACGGGGCCAGACTTTACTAGCACATGGTCCACCGATGGGAGAAGTCATTCAGCACTTCTCCATAACCACAGTAAATGACATGTACCCTTTTTTAGCTCAGGTGATCATATCACCTGAGCTGATACCATAGTCTCAAAATCCGTCGTCTGTCCGTCGTCCATTGTAAACAATTCACATTTTCGACTTCTTCTCAAAAACCGCAGGCTAGATCTGCTTCAAACTTGGTGGAAATGTGCCCTGGGTGGGTCTCTAGTAAGTTTGTTCAAATGGTCATGGCCCAGCGATTTTGGGATTTTTTATGAATTTGTTTGTTCTTTTGTGGGCAAATCTTAAAAAGACTTCTTCTCTGATACCACTCACCCAATTGCTTTGATATCACACAGGAACACTTCCTGTAGCTTTTAGATTTTAATTTGTTCACCAGGTGGCGCTGCAATTTTTTTCTTTTTCTTTTTTTTTTTTTTAATAAATTTCTGTGTGTTATAGCTATTTTCGACTTCTTCTCCAGAACCGTCACTCAGATTAAGCTGAAACATGGTGGATATGTTCCTGGTAGAAGGGTCAAACAAAGTTGTTCACAGTGTAGGAATCCTGCAAATTCCTGTTTTTTAACCATCTTTTTTTCAAATCGGGCACTTACCGGTCAATGCAGCTTTCCTATTGATTACTCAGAAAGTGAATGAGCATTCTAGTGCTAATTCACATTTTCGACTTCTTCTCCAAACCCGTCATCCAGATTAACTTCAAACTTGGTGGCAATGTACCTTGGGTGTATTTTGGGTACTTGTTGGTCAATGTATATATTCTGATTGTTTACTATGTAAATCGATTGACATCTGATACAAATTCACATTATCAATTTCTCCGACGAAACAGTCAGCCAGATTTACTTCATATTTGGTGGCAATGTTACTGTAGTGGGTTTCCACCAAGTTTGTTCAAACGGTCAACTTATGATTCACCTGAGCACAGGATCAGTCCTGATCCTCTAGTTTAAACCACCTGTACCCGACCATATTGCCGGGTATTACAAAAAGATATATTGTTCAGGTATATGCCCCTTATTTCATGTTACTGACAAAAGTAAAGTATATATGAACTATGGGTTGCACAAGGGGATGCCACATAAGCATTAGCAGTTGTATAGTTATTCGGAGAAACTCTCTCCTAGACAGATTGCCAGTCAAGGCTAAAGGACTCTATCTATCCCGGACTTGTACACAGACTCGCCAGTATATTTTTAGGAAAGAATATCCAAACTATAGTTGTCCACACAAGTGGATTCGGTTCAGTTCAAAGACAAATAATTTATTTTCAGTAAATACCTTTAAAAACACACATGAAGACGCAAACCCATAGGCTTCAGTTAGGTGTTAAGCATAACAGAAAACAGTACATATCGGCACTGCATTCTTGACCTGTTATGCCATCATAATTGTGAAGTCTACTCATTAAGATACAAGCAAACCTGACAAACGGTAGATGTGAATCTTTAACTGGTTCTTGAAATAACAAAATTACCACTGCATCCTTCAGAGGGCACAAATGATTTCAAGTAATTAAGGTGGCGCCAACAGAAACAAATAATTATATGTGGATATAATTAATACTCACTGGCTTGACATTGCATATATATTTATAGCACAAGAACTCCCTATTAACTTAAGGGTTATATGTGCCTTATACTCCATCTATCAATAACCGAGATGTGCTACCTCATCAGGCCAAGAAGGTAAATGTGTAAACAAAGCATTCATCTCTACATTACTTACACAAGTAGTCACGAATATGTGAAATACCAACATGACCCTTGCGGTGTGACCATTAGTTATTAGCCCAAATTGGCAGTGTCACTCAGTCTCCCATCTGGGTTTAATTGGGGCCAAATGAGTCACAACAAGCTTGCGTAACTGTAAGGCACACTGATACTCAACTACTATCTATAAATGTATATATATATATATATATATATATATATATATATATATATATATATATATATATATATATATATAAAGCAACAATGTATACAAGTATAAATTAAAAGTTTTACTTCATGCAAATGTACTTTGTATCATAAAATCACAATATTGTCCTTTTAGAGGAGTCCCCAGAGCGAACATATGAGAAGTGTTTGTGCCTTCACAACTTGTCTGAGCGCAGACTCCTTGACGGCGCAAGAGACTGTCACTGAGGGTGCAAGTCAGAGTCTGACCCAAGTGTACCAGCCTTTGAATGTACCGCTCCAATCACAATAGCACACACAAATCTTCGTTCAGATTCGAACGCTACTCTGCCATCTAGTGTCCGAAGCTAGAACTAGTTTATTGACCAATTTATTCATTTATTTGAAGCACGCCATCTGCTGCCGAATATGTATAAAAGAAAACCGAAATGGCTTTACTAGAATGTGTTTGATTGGTTCATTGGTCGGCATATCTAGCTCACTGATTGGTTTGACGTAGAGAGTTGCAATCAGCGCGTGATTCAAATGGTACACTTGTGTCAGACTCTGACTGGCGCTCTCAGTCTCTTGCGCCATCCAGGAGTCTGCGCTCAGGTAACTTCACAACTCGCAATAGTACAACTGTTTCTGACTTTTAAAACTTTTCCCCCATGACTCTCCATGGGTATATACAATAGGACACTTCTCTAAACCCCTCAGGCAGGTGCAGGGAGCGCACTTTACACAACTGTCTTGGTCTGTGCATTGGACTACAGTAGTTGGACTGCATTGTTACAGACTTAAAACCAACTCAATGCTGCGCAGACAAAGAATGGGGTGTTCTCTGTTAACAGCTTTACAGTTACTAATTAATTGAACATATCAGTTATATGTTGTTGAAACTTTAATGTATAATCCCCAATAGTTGGAATTTCTGTTAGTCAACGCTTTCGTGAAGGTCCAAGGAGAACACCATTAGTACGTGCCAGCTAGATGACATATGCGCATCTGTCGTCACTCACGAAGGGGGACCCCCCAACTCCATGTGGCGACTTCCCCGAGTGAGGCATGGCTAGGTCCAAAACGTTGTTTCCATGAAACCCCTTCTAAGAGAAGAGCTAATTCAAGAGTAGAAAGGAGAGAAGTGGGTTGCATAGCAGAGGTTCCTATATATTGATATCCACCTGATATCCAGTACAGAGGTCACAGAGATGTAGATTACAATAAGAAAAAAAACCTTATCAGTCGGTGGAGGGTATAGCTATCTGGCTGCCTGACTTATAATGTCTACACCCACATTGCCCTCGCAGAAATGGGTGGAAGACGGATAAACGTTAGTACCATAATGTGGTGTAGCTCGTTGTGGTCAGAGGGGAGGGGGAGGTTCTTTCATTGTAGCTGGTTTCTCTTGCAACTGTGGGGGTACTAGGCAAGTGATAAGGTAATCCCATTTCTTCCAAATAATTACGCCGAAAAAAAAACTACTGCTATTATAAGTAAAAACAGCAACATGAATAGTATTCCAAATGAGATTTTACTACCTTGGTGAGTCCCGTTAAACATAGGGGATGGAGTGGACAATGGCTATTGACCTTGGACCTGACCTTGGGCTATATGCATGACCTCATATGACTCAAATAACCCTAAATTTGGATTTGCCATAGCAAAGTAAGTTAAAAAGGACGTATTACATGCTATTCTAGGCCAACTGGTTGGAAATTTACATTTCTTGGATATCTCGGTAGCCATCTCGGCAGCCATATTGGATTTTTCAAAATGCTCAATGATATCCTGTTGATATCCGCCTGATATCCATTATGGAGGTCACAGAGATGTAGAATACCATAAGAAAAAAACTTTATCAGTGGGTGCAGTATATAGTTATCTGGCTGCCTGACTAAGAGAGACATGTATGGGCATAGGCACCAAAACATGATCTGAGCAGTTACCCACTGAAGACCCTTTAATCTATTTTGGTTAATACAGCCTAAGTCGAAATTCTACAGAAGAACGTGAGCAATATGGACAATAGTACTTCCATATGTATAAAGGTTAGATAGTGACAGGTAAGCTTATGGAGAGTAAAGAGTTAAGACTGTGGAATAGGGTAATAACTACTAAGAAATGGTTCTGGACAGAGATGCAAATACAATTGATGGTGTCATGGAATAGCGATAAATTACGCATTTAAAATCCTTATTAACTGTCTGGGCAACATACGTGTTTTCAGAAGTTCGCACTTTTGTGTTATCAGAACAACATACCCTGGAGTTATGGCACCAGTTGGCAAGGGGTGCACCTTAAATTAATTAATTAATTAATGAATTTATTTATTTATTTATTTATTTATTTATTTATTCATTTATTTATTTATTTATTTTTATATTTTCCATAACAATTACATTAGTGGAAGATCATTATATGATATTTGATTATTACATCATTGGGGATTTACGTCTGTACCACATCTTACAAGTGACCTTGACTTTACTTTACACCCATAACCTTGATTTAAATTAACAAACATTACGCTCTGGTTTGTAGGTAGCACTCTTGGTATTCATTAATTTATCCCTATATGCTGCTGCCATATGCTTCACATGCTTTCATCATCAAGGTCAGGAACACGATCAAAACCCAAAGGCACGATGCTATATAGAGGTTGCATGCTCAACCTGGTGCATAAGATTCAACATCTACAAAAGTGTATTTTTTTTGCAGTGAGCAGGTGGCATACAGAATTTCAAACACATTCTGTGTTTTGAATGAACAGAACCACAATGAAATGGTAGCAAAATATATTTTCATTCAGCTACTTAAGCCCTTTATGGAGCCTTCTGGAGCAGCACACAGTGTGTTTGCGCTTGCATGCAAGACTGGAAGTCAAAGTCTACCAAACTTAGAGCAGTGACCACCAGTTATGTAATTTGACAAGCATTGTAATCGGCTTATTATCACAAATTACAACTATTGGTCAGGATTACATATACATATGTATGTTTTTGTTATCCCCTATAATAAATACCTATGTTGGCATGCTCTTAGTTGCTGACGGTCTGATGCCTGTGAGGGAGGGGTAAATTTGGTCTTAGGACCCTATAAATTTAATTATGACTGACTAAGCTTTTACCTTTGTGCTTATTTCCTTTCCTTTACCTTCCCTTCCCCTCCCTTCCCTTCCTTTCCTCCCATCCCATCTCCTTCCTTTCGCTTTCTTTTTTCTGCTAATTGAATATGTATAATTCCTAAAGGTTGTGACAATGTATTTTTATTTAATTTACTGAGTAACTTTCTGAAAGTTTTCTCTTCCTTCCTTCATATTACAGTCAAACATAATTTGGCATCCCTCTAATGTGGCTTTGTTCATCTTGCCTTTTGTACATCGGGAAGGGGGTGGCTGTACAGCCGCTAAACGTTAAATCACCACTAAATGTTATCTTTTCTACCTTTTTAACTTTTAAAGGTGTTTTTTCGTTAAAAACGGTGCTAAACATTAAAAATCGCACGCACAGCTAAATGTAAACTGTGCTGTTCATTAACCATAAAGATAGTCTATTGTTGCTCTTGACTACTTTGATCTATAATTGATGTGCATGGCATGCCAGAAAGACTAATGCTACATGAATCAGCATAAATTCTGTATTTATACTATGCTTTACCAAGATTTTCCTGTTATTTTGAAGTGCATTATAAAGACATATTTTTTCTTAAACCTGTGTATAACTGTTCATAACCAATCTTGCACCTAAAAGTTTTGTGACCACGGAATTACCAGGTCTGTAACCAACAACTTTTGGCACAAATAACCTTAGCCGAAAACGGGAAATACAAATACCAATTGTACTAAATCTCTATTCCTAAAAACTAGGTTCAATGGAGGCAGGTGTGCGTGAATGCCATAAACGACATGTACCAGTTCCTTGTATTTATTCCAGGACAAATCAAGTACTGTGGATGGAATTGTCCCAGATCGTGGGCTGTACATGTTAGTCCACCAGCATCAAAGGAGCACCGAAAATATAAACATGTTTCGTGACCATGGAACTACAACAGTGTTACCACGGTAACGTTGTTCAACCCTTCTATAATGCTGACTTTGATACACGTAATACATTTGATACTTGTCCCTCTCTTCACACGATCCTTTTCTTTCTTCTGATCCAATATGTGGAATATGGACCATTTGTTTCTGTTTTTATCTGTATTTTTGTTTATGTTTACCTCTTTCTCTTTCGTTTGAAATATGCATTACAATAGTCTCTCTTTTGAAAGACTACTCCTATTAAAGAACACTGGGTTGTTTAGGCAAGATTTATCAGGCCCCAAGTGCTTTATTTTTGTGTTATTTAACAGCCTCTGAGAGACCACCTGCTTCATGTAGCCACTTTTGGAACTGTCTCAGGGATGGGCTCTCAAAGAAAATGGCCACTCCACTCTTATTTGTACTCTTTGAGCAAAGAACCACAAAGGATATAACTGCATTGATTATCGGTTTTATTAGTGAAATGTTTGTAACTGGTCCGTACATCTGTCCACGAGTCTGTCCATCTGTCTGTCTGTTCTTTAGATCATTGTGAGGGTCCTTCGTCCGTTGTCTGTCCGTCATCTGTCCATCCGTCGTCCGTCTGTCCACAATTCACATTTTCGACTTCTTCTCAAAAACAGTCGGCCAAATCCACTTCAAACTTTGTGGAGATGTGCCTTGGGTAAGTCTCTACCAAGTTTGTTCAAATGGTTATGGTCCAGTGATTTTTGGATTTTTCATGAATTTGTTTGTTCTTTTGTGGGCAAATCTTAAAAAAATCCTTTTATCCGCAATCGCTCACCCAATTGCTTTGATATCACACAGGTACACTTTCTGGGACTTATAGTTCTTAATTTGTTCACGAAGTTGCGCTGTAATTTTTTTGTAATTTTTCATGATTCTTTTGTATGTTATAGCTATTTTTGACTTCTTCTCCAGAACTGTCACTCAGATTAAGCTGAAACATGACGGATATGTTCCTTGTAGAGGGATCAAACAAAATTGTTCACTATGTGAGAATGTTGCAGATTCCTGATTTTTAACGATTTTTTTCATTCGGGTACTTATCGGTCAATGCAACTTTCCTATTGATTACTACAGAAGTCAACGGGCATTCTGATGCTAATTCACATTTTCGACTTCTTCTCCAAAACCATCATCCAGATTAACTTCGAAGTTGGTGGCAATGTACTTTGGGTGAGTTTTTACCAGTTTTGTTCAAATGTTCATGCTCCACTGATTTTTGTATTTTTAATGATTTTTTTTTGGGGGGGGGGACAAATCTTAGATTTTCTTGTCCGAAATCGCGTACCCAATTGCTTTGATATCACACAGGAAGACGCCTAGGGACTCCCTGTTCTTAATTTGTTCGCCAGGTGGCGCTGCAGTTTTTTTTTCAATTTTTTTTATGAATTTTTGTGTGTTATAGCTATTTTTGACTTCTTCTCCATAACCATAACTCGGATTAAGCTTATACGTGGTGGATATGTTCCTTATGGAAGGCTCAAACAAAGTTGTCCACTATGTGAGAACGCTGCAGATTCCTGATTTTTAACGATTTTTTCAATTCGGTTACTTATCGGTCATGCAACTTTCCTATTGATTACTATGGAAGTCAATGGGCATTCTAATGCTGATTCACATTTTCGACTTCTTCTCCAAAACCGTCATCCAGATTAACTTCAAACTTGGTGGCGATGTACTTTGGGTGGGTTTCTACCCACTTTGTTCAAATGTTTATGTTCCAATGAATTTTGGTTGATTTTTTATGATTTTTTTTTTCAAAAATCTCTACAAAAGTTTTAATAGGAAAGTTTAACATGGGAATTTCTTGTAATGGTCATTACTTAAATAATATTGGCCAAATTAACTTCAAACTTGGTGGGGATGTGCCTTGGGTAGATCTCTACCAAGTTTGTTCAAATGGTCACGCTCTATTGATTTTTTTTTGTTGTTGAATTTTTTGTTCTTTTGTGGGGCAAACCTGAAAAATTCTTCTCCTCTGAAACCGCTCACCCAATTGCTTTGATACCGCATATAGACACTCCCGGGGACAACTAGTTCCCAATTTGTTCACCAGGTGGCGCTGCAATTTTGTTATGATGTTTTTGTATGGATTTGCTTTTTTTCACTTGTTCTCAGAACCGTCCCTCAGATTAAGCTGAAATGTGATGGATATGTTGTTGTGGAAGGGTCAAATAGTTGTTTACTAGGTGGTAGTGCTTTGGATTCCTGATTTTTAAGGATTTTCAATTCGGGTACTTATCTTTCAATGTAGGTTTCCTATTGATTACTATGTAAGTCAATGGGCATTCTAATGCTAATTCACAGGACAACTGAAACAAAATTTACTGTTTACTTGATAACTTGAGATCTGTTTTGAGTTAGCTGCACATGTTAATTATTCTGTGCGGAGGTCATGCTGAGACTGTACATGAATGACCTTGACCTCGATTGTGGGGTCATAGTGCAACATACATGAATTTTACTCTTCATTATAACTTGAAAACTACTTAAACTTAGATGCTGCACATGTAAGTGTTCTTCTATAGAGGTCAGACTTACTCAGAACATGTCCTTGATCCTTTCCCAAGTTCATAGAGCTGCAAGTGTGATGAATATCAAGATCAGCTGAGACTTGGGCTGTTCACACAGCCCTTTTGTTAGAATCTGTCTTGATCTGGCCAAAGGAACAAAAATCTTGATTTATAAACGCAATTAATTTGGGGTTTTAAAAAAAAGAAACTGTGTAAAATTGATAGGGTTGATGATTCAAACTTAAGTGATATATTGTAAAAACTCTTTAGATGATCGGATCACTTTATCAACTTCGAGGCATGAAAGTAAAAAAAAAAAAATCCTTGTCCGAAGACATAGAACTTTAACGAATTTCTACAGCAAAAATGATAAAAAGATCCTCTTCATTTTTTTTTTCACTATTACGTTTAAATCATGAACTTGATGAATTCTCTTTTTCGGGAATTTCCTAAACAAGAAAACTTCACCAAGCATAATATATGTCAGTATATGCTGAACATGTGCCTTTTGAACAATGATGGCCTTACAGTAAGTTTAGAGCTCGACGATTATGATTTAATTGTACTATTTATACCTTTTATGTACTGGAACTACTTAAGTTGTATAATCAATGGAACACTTGACCTTTCATACATGTTACTTAGCACATTTTATGCAATTTACAAACAGTGTCTAGATTTACAAAATGGCCTATGTGAATGCTGACCACGCCTTCATCACAGCTATATGTTTACTGTTACTTTATATAATTGATTTATAATTGAACAAATGTTATGTTACAAAACTACCAATATTTTTAAAAGTGAAAGACTATTGTTTACGTTTTTTCCCTGCCACACGGAACCTACTTGCTCAATTGAAGGGATTTATGTTGAATAAAACAAACACACGAATTCAATTAAGACAGTTGGTCACCAAAATGATATGTCCTTTAAAAGTTCAACCTGCGCACAACATATGATGGCTTGCCTTTTTAGAATCCGAAAGCAGACCTGAATATGATTTAAATGCTATCACCACCTAGGTCTTACAATTTACCTTGTAAAAATGCACGGTCAACTGCAGACAGAAATATTTGGTCTGCACGGCACTCATCGTGCTTGCATCAACTCTATCTGTCCTCAGAATTTTCCACAACTTCCAGAAAATCCATCCCTTTATTTTTGCTATCCTATACATATGTTGCCGGCCTGGTTGCTTACTTGATGACCCTCAATATTGTTATGTACTCCTACACCAGTTTGATCTCTTTCGCCCAAGCGCTACTGAACGATTTGATGGGAGCAATGGCTGGTGGACTTTTCCGTATAGTGTGTAGGATGTTATTTGATAAATACGAAGGTGGTATCAAAGTTTTAAAATTTGTAGCATAATGCATTCCTTGTCTCACATGCGGCACATATTCCTTTTGATATTGCAAATACCGTAATATCTGGATACACCACAGTTTAGCTATGGTGTATTCAGATATACAACAGGTAAGCAATGTAATCATGACAAACCAATGACAAAAACTCCCATATTTAACTTTTATTGCCATAAGATAGCCAACAAAAAATACACAGCATCATGTAGGAAACCGTAGCTTAACTAGAGGCCTATATAGGCACAAGATCGATCGATACACAGTGAAAGTCTCACATTTATAGGTCCCCACAATGATCACTGTATTCTTGATTTCGTCTGTAATTTCGTATTTATCAAGGGCCTGTGAAAGGGTTATAATTTTCAGGTACCGATTGGATTCATCGTCAGGTTTTTTTTTCTTCCTTTTTATTTATTTTTTTTGTGTTACACATGGAATTCAAATCCCCATCGTCAATGTAGTTCTACATGATAATAGGTTTCCTGCCACAACCATCTCGAACTGCTAATCAACCACGTCTCAAGTTATTGTTCCCATGATAATGGCATTCCAAACCTGCATGCTTGCATACTTGGAAGACTCAAACTTTGTAAAGACCAATCAGTGACAGGGATTTCACAGAATCCAATTTTGATTGACCAGTATGATGCATTCATTGTTTCTTAATCTCTTTGGACATTAGTGATTCTAAACTAGGTGTGGTTTTCCCAGGGATCTTCTCATGCCTTAGCAGTATGGGGGTCCTGTAAGTTGCAACATTGTATTATTTCCTTAACTGGTTCCACTTGAGAGAGAACAGTTATTTTGCATTAAACGTGATGGATCAAGAAACCTCACAGTAGCCAACCCAGATTACGTCTCAAGGCTTTGCCACTCAATGTAACCTAGGTTGGCTATCGTGTATTTCCAGATCCATCTATGTTTAATGTAGAATAACTATTATCTATATGCTACCTTAGGTAGATGTATCACCAGGCTACTGTATGTCTATCATTCAAGCCTGTGGTACAGAAACAACTAAATATACTGATATACCCATGCGCCTGATTTACTCTCATACTAATTCATTTCTCACTCCAGAAGAGATCTTAGACTGAACCTAAGATACAAGTCCATTTTGGCTATGCATTTTAATCCAGTATCCCAGTCTAAAACAAATGAAACCACTATCATTTCAGAGAGTTTGCAGACGAACACTCTCAAGGCCTCCGATGGTCTGCATCTTGATCAATATTTCAAAGGCAATGCGCAATTTTGAAATGCATACATAATAAAGCTGAGCTACCCAAATTCATAAGGATTAAGACCATATCTGAAATATAAAACTTAGCATCTCATTGACCTTGACCTACTTTTATAAAGTAACCAAAGCTAGCAATGCTAATATCTTAGCAACGGGCCGTATTATTTAACTGTATATATATATATATATATATATATATATATATAAACAGCAATATTACTGTAATGATATATATATATATATATATATATATATATATATATATATATATATATATATATATATATATATATCATTACAGTAATATTGCGGAGTTCAGGAAATACTGTGTGCAACCGATAGAGTTGGGGGTGGGGGGGTGGCACTTTGCCTGATTAAAACATAACTAGCTGTCTATGTCCAACTTAACATTTGTCTGAGACTAACATCAATGGCTTTGACCTAAGGAAATCAGATATTGATTAAGTTTTCTGAGTTTATAATTATTTTCTTCGAATTTACTATGGAAGTACTCAGGCTTTGCTTTTGTTAATTATCCCTGAACTTTATTTGTTTATATTTGTATAGTTCGGCTTTACTTCTAGGTTAAGTGTGTGTGGTAACTTTCTTAGACAAATGCATGACCGCAAGTAACTCAGTGCTCCTAAAATATTCTGTTCTTACCTGTATCTTATATCTTTTATTGGGGTCCTCTCATGTATGACTTGCATTAAAATGTCTCAATTCTCTTCAAGCAGAGTTAATGTTTGTACAGTTCACAATATGAGTCCATTTTATCTTACTTATCTTGCTAGCAATTTTTTGCTGTATTATTTTGTAAATCTAGCCCTCACTGTGTTGTGCTGGTGAACTTGCCCCTTAGCAATTTTACATGAACCCTAAGTTTCAAAAATGATCACTTAACCCAACGCAAATTGTGCCAAACAGACACTACTTTTCAGTGCTGTTACTAAAACCTGGTCAAGTATTGTTGTCAATGTACAGGGGGACTCTGACAGAGGGTGTTTACACCATTAAAACCTTAAAAAAGATCCAATACCCCTTTATATGAATGTAAAATCTACTTTCTCTGAGAAGCAAATGCTATATCACCTAAAGTAAACAGTTCCCAGTCAGACCTGACCTTGCAAAACGCTAATACAAAAAAAATGTAAAAATCCATTGTCATTAGTGGTATTATAGCAGATTCCACATATAACCGGTTTTGTTTGGGGTTGCAAAAAGTTCAGACCAAATTGCTTCTAGATTTCGTTAAACTCAGTCACTTCTAATTTGTCGGATTACAATCGTGACTATGTAGTGACATATTCTGCTACTAATTCTAGATCGTAATAATAACGTTGCTGTCTGGATGGTGTCCTGTGGAACAGGCATGATTTGGAAAAATGTTTCGTGTCTGTTTATTGCCGATTGAGTCCAGATTGCATCCAGATCTTTTCAAATGTGTCGGTTCACTGTCTGGTCACTGTCTGCTTTCTGTCGGATCACATTCTGGAGAAAATGGACGCTGTCACAAGAGATTCTGTCATTTTTTACGGTGCAAAAGATACAAATTGGATCGCAATTGGAGAGAGAACGGGAAAACGGGGACAAATTTGGCGGGAAACCGCTGAATAGGGACCCTTCCTGAACATCTGAACAGTATCTGCTTGTCGTGATACAACTGAACAGTATCTGCTTGTCCTGATTTAATAAGTTTTTTTTACGAATTTCCAACCACGAATCATATGATCTTGATCAGCCTTTGGCATATTTTAATCGGAAATAGTCGTAACAAGGACGGCGGTAAAATCCTGAATGTGTGACCGAGACTTTATGGATTATATTCCTGAAGACCGTAGCGTTTTGCCCCAGGTAAAATGGTCTAGGTATCTTTTTTTCATTTTATATACTGACAAATTGAAACATTTATGACATAAGCTTTTTTGGGTAACTAAATGCTCGCATGCACAGGGGTACAAAAGTTTTCAAGTATACAAGTTTCATTGAAAGGCCACTTTTTTTAACGTTTAAGGGTTTCATGTCACCCTCGACGTTTTGAACGATTACCGGCAATTTAACGTTTAGCGGTGACAGGTGACTTGAAAACCCAACGTTTAGCGGCAATTTGGACGTTCATAGGTGGCAATTTGAACGTTCATAGGTGGCAATTTGGACGTTTATAGGTGGCAATCTTGCCTTCATACGTAAACTTTAACATTTAGCGGCTATACAGGACCTCTGTGTCTTGTACATAAAAGATGTATGCTTTTCGTGCCAAGCCAATCTGTAAGTCAACAAGTTATCTAATGTAAGACAGAGAAGATAAAAAGGGTTATAAGCTGGAACAAAATAATGATATGCACTTCACGTTATACATTAAGAGACACAATCATGTGTTCTATTTTTTCCCTCCATTTCCAGCATGCCAGAACAATCACTTCATGCACATGCATCAAAGATGTAGGGGTAGTTACGCGCAGAATTTAGTATTACAAACTGTCCAATAGATAAATGCAAGTTGCCTAGTTTACAGCTTATTAACAATATATATATAGTTCAGCAGTAATATATAATATGCCTTTATACTATATAGACTGTCTACATATAACGATCTATTGTCAGACATTTGCTCAGAAAACTATGCCTATTACACAAATGGAGAGATTAAAGTGTATCTTCGCAGTAGCCAAATATACTAATGTACATTTAAGATAGTGGGGAATATTTGTGTACGGTTTATTCATTCTACACCATGAGCTTTACAAATATTATCACATCATTTAATATTTGATGTATTGGGACCTTGTTCACATGTGCAAGCATTATGTTCTAATTAATAAATAAATATACTATCAGGTTTATGTAAAACCTGCTTATCTATTGGAAAACTCTTTCGGCCTTGATTAGAAGAAAAACACTGAAAACAAAAGGGAAGAAAGATGAACGGAAACTTGTGTAGATGCTTGAGTCTTGACTGTCTAGAAGTAAATGTAGTCAATGCCTCAAAGAATTTAATACTGGGGAATGGAGTATTTATATCTATATGAATTAAACATGCCAAAAGAACGTCACCTTCCTTACATCTTTTTGTGCATTTGCCTCTATGGTCTACATTACAATATAGCAGGAGATGCCATAGACATCTGTCTATCCTTTTGAGTATATATGTGAGAAAGAGAGTATTATATAGCAGTGCACAGGGTATGTCTGCTAAGTGAAGGAAGTACCAGTAATGGCGACTGTTTTTTTTGTTTTTGTTTTTTGTTTTTTTGGCTTACACAAAATCCCCTAGTAATGTGGAGTTAGCATGCAAACAAATTTGTGTGTGTGGTCATGTGCGTTTGTTCATCATTGTTGTCTGTATGTCGGGAAACTCCTTCGCATAGACACTCAGTGGCTACTGGGTAATCCAGTTTTGATATAAATGTGTTTAAGATATATTTTAAAAGCATAGGATTTTGCAGGTCAATCTGAGCTATTCATGTCATATTTATTTATAATCACATTCATGTTCAAAAAAGAAACCAAGGCAAAAACGTTACAAACTTTGATCAATAAAGCACATCATAAAAAGCCCTGAAAGACAATGGAGACATGACCAGACTATATAAGGCGTGCATGGTGCAAAAAGTGAAGACCATATGCATACAAACATAAACCCTTTTGCATTTCATGGCTGCTTCAGAAGTTTGAAGCAAGCAACCTTCTATTGTGATCTCCATAATAATAATAATAATAATAATAATAATAATAATAATAATAATAATAATAATAATAATAATAATAATAACAATAATTATTATTATTATTATTATCATCATCATCATTATTATTATTATCATCATCATCATCATCATCACCACCACCACCACCATCATCATCATCATCATCATCATCATCATCATCATCATCATAAAATAGGCCTATATGTCTGTTAATAGGTTTTTCTTTAAAAAAAATCACAGGAAAATGGTGTACATATATGGGTAGTATACGTATTACTTGCCCACCACCAAATATATCTAGCAGGCTAATTGTCCTGTGCATAATCACTATGACCGTATTATTCCAACTAGTCATTCCCTGATACAGACTCGGTCCATTTTACGATGTGACTCTTAGAAGCAAACTGGTGTAGAAATACATCTTTCCTGAACTACCTTACGTTAAATAGATGAAATAGGTCCGACTTAACAAATGATAGGGAAAGCGAGGCTCAACAAAGGGAGGTTTCTCACATTTTCCCTCTCTGCATCCATGGAACTGGTTCATCTGTTCTTCAAGAATGTGATTTTGGAAGAAATGGATGATGCACGATAATTGGATCCCCCCCTTAATTACGAGATACAGACAGGTCTATTATCAAAAACCCTGGATCAGACTATAGCTACAGTAAACTAGTTATCATATTGGTACAACTTGGTAAGTTTGCATACCTGCAAGCATTATGCATGATCACTTCTGCATCAAACACATCAAACGTTCATTGCGTTTGTCACATGGGGAAGGATGCAAACTTTATTTCACTTTCATTATATAATCTTTTGTCGATAGAACTGTAAAGGAAAGTTGCAATGAAATTATTATATCAGAAAATAAGAGAACTATTTGACTCACAAAGAAGCTGTTTGGTCCCTTTACTTTAACAGAGTGTGTGATATTTTTTTCAACCTTTGTTACTGAGTGGGTAGCTGTAAGCTCATTGTAAAGGTAGATCGAAAGTCTAGGTATTGGCATTTGATAAATGGTCATATTGGTACTTTATATCCTGTTTCCATCTTGTCAAAATACCCTTTGTAGCACTTTGCTGCTTTTTAGAGTGATGTCAAGGTCTGCATTCCTTACAGGCATTGCAACAAATAACATTAACTGTTTAGATAGTAACATATAGGTAGGTAGTTTTTGCACAATTTTAACAGAGTCATAAAACTGTGAAAGTTCAGGTTATAAGGATGAATTTCAACTGATTGATTTAAGTTCTTTAGTCAAACAAATTTCAGCTTCATGTGGCACATTCTTAGTGTTTAATCGTTTGCTTTGCTGATTATAACACACGTTAATTTGTAACATTCTTAAGAAGAAAAGCACAAAATTCTACTTAAAGGGCCGCCTTGTGTAGTCTGCATGCAAATTTGCTGTCAAACCACCATAGGCATAGTGAGAGGCAAAGACACTGTGTGATTGCTTGTGCACAGTGAGAAGGGAAATGAAATTCTGTTACATGCTCTTGACTGTGAAGCATTGTATAGTCTGACCCTAAACTTCCTAATGAAAATTGGTGCAGGCTTACAAATCCTAAGTCTTTGCATAGGAGGCTCTTGTTGTGAATATCAGGGCAGCTCCTAATATATTTTTTTTTGGACTGTTTGCAAGCAAACAGTGCCTCTGGTCGCAGATGCTACGTAGTCTCACCTGGCATGGGAATAATATCTTGTGTTGGTTGCTTTCTGAATCCATGTGCCTTGAAACGGGAAGGGTAGTCGCACTCAATATTGATTAAACCAGCGATTTGTTATGCTTTAAAATGCTGTATTGCATATATATATATAAGCATGCATGCATCTATTCAATTTAATTGGACTCGTCCTGTAAGTTTATGCAATTGCAAATTTTGCCTTTAGTTTCTGCCATTTCATAGATTGACACTATATGATAGGGAGTGGAATGTAAGAGAGCATGATCCCGTTACAAATATTAGGAACTTTTGAATTGATGTATTTGGAGATTTTGAATGGATGTCATACTAATGTAGAGGCACACATCAGGACACATAAGCATGTGTATAATGCCTTCTTAAACAGCTAGGTTTCTCGTGCACAAGCAAAACACTTGTTATTAAAATGAGTCCCTAGTGATAGCTGTAATGTTGTTGCTTCTTTCTATCCAGCGTGGTCCAGATGCAATGGGCTTGTAATTTTACATTTGAGTGACTTACCTTCATGATTGAAATTGACTGGCAGGGATAAAAGGCGATCGTGCAGTCCTAACATTTCAGGAAATTGTCATTTCGCATGAGTGTCATATTTTCCTCCCTATGTCTTTCTATTCTATGTTGTGTTTCACTTATCATAAATCTGCATTTTTAATTACCTGTTTTTCTACTGTTTTTTCTTCTTTCTTTCTGTTCTCTTCTCTTCTTGTTAAAACTGTATTTTGATTTTTTTTTTCAAATTTTTTTGGATGAATGTCCTTGCAATTGATCAATTTGTGGTTAGACAAATATTTCTTGCAAACCAAGAGTACATTTTGATGCATCATTCTATTTTGTCATTTCTTATTGACAAAGGTAATTATAGGCAAGGTATTACTGGGAACACTTAGCAATGAAGGCTATAGGATAAAGAGGTAAAAACTAAATAAGTATCACTGCATGTTAATACATATTATACCTGAAACTCAAGTTATGACAGTTTTGTGTGTATCTTGGTCATGACACATACTCTGCCATGCTGAAGTCGTCTTTTCACCCTTATTGCCCTGTACAAAATGTAAGACGACTCTTCAAAAATACATATCATTGACAGACAGCTCATACCGCAAGCATTCCAAAAAGCCCAACCTACACTCCTCTCCCAGGTCTAAATAATCTCCTACTGATTCTAAACGCAAGTCTGGATAGACCAATGTATATGAAAATTGACAGAACATGGTCTGTGGAAGCTGTTACTTCATTGAAGAAGTTACCGACACTTGCATACATTGAAATAGAGAACCACACGATTCAGGTTTATTAAACCTCATAGTACCAAGTGAAAGCCCGTAGCTATTCTATATGAGCAACCTTACAGTCACTCTAGTACCGTGCATTTCTTGCACCTTCAAACATGCAGAGGATGAAGGGATCACATGATTTTTGTATGAGTTTGCAGGTCATTGAACTTTCAGTCTTACAGATTTGTTTTACGCAATGTGTTTAAAGTTGATGCACTTGCTCATCTGTGGAATTTTCATTCACATAAAGGCCTTCAAAATTCCTGAAGACTAAGTGTATGTCACATATTATGGTTAATGGGCATCTAAAGTGTAGAAAAGAAAATGTTTTACTATACAATGTTGCAGTTTTAGGTTGGAGAATGGTTCTGGTCCTTGCTTCCTGTGCTAGGGGTACTTATTCACATCCAGGTCGATCCAAGGGACTTAAATGTCTTTGGGTCTTTGCAAGCAGCGACCACTTGCCTACTGGAAGGCTGACTGGAACATCCTTGGGTTATCTGTACCAGAGGTGATGACGGGGGCTGCAATTCGCCTGATCCATTTGTGGCCACTAAAGGAAATGCACTCAAAACAGATCACTTCACACATAGCACGGATAGTTGATTGTGTGGCATGTGTAAGAGGGACCTGGGAAAGATTAACATTCGCGCACCAGACTGTATCTATCTATTTCTATCTATCTATGTAGCTAGCTAGCTAGCTATCTTTTTGTATGTCTGTCTGTCTATCTACCCACCTATCTTTCTATTCATCCATCTGACAATCCATCCATCTATCTAGCAATCTATCTATCTATTATTCGGAAGTTTAATGAAGAATGGATATCTCTGAATCATAGTATCGTTAATGAAAATCTTTCAGTGGAGGCACAACAGGCGTTATTTGCCATGAGGTACTTACGAGACGAACTGACTCCTCTTTTTGAAAATTTAATTCAAATAATTCATCTTTAATTTAAACCTCAGTTGACTTGTCAGTTCGGTAACCTTATATTATGGTGCTAAATATGCTGTCATCCACTTGCCCGTCTTCCATTGCCATTCCATCAATAATTTCATATTGTAAAGTTCTTCCGTCCCTAGAAGAGAGAGGTGTCCTTTACTTATTTTATAATGTTAGGGCTTGTTGGCAAATGCGCTGACTCGCGTCACTTCAGAAGATTCAATGTTCCATAGTTCAGGTATAATAAAATAATAAAGTCGCATAGGCAAGCAGGGGAGAGACAACCCAACACGTCCATTCAGTGGTCAAGATGGTAAGAAAGGCTGTTTGTTTCTGATGTACATAGCTTATGTAGAATACACGTTACCTTTACTGAGTCACCAATATGTTCTCGTGGGTTCTGTTTTAATAATACACTCATAACGACAATGACAAATGAACTCATGTAATCTTTCTTAGATCAGCACCGAGAAGTGCCAGTGAAGTCTCGTACTGTTTAAAGAACGTATATTTTTACAAGTTACCTTTTTTCAATAAATACTTCCATGTTTACAATAATGTCTGAATGCCTGGTTTACCAAATACCTTAATGCGATATTTACGACTTCATGACTAAATAAGTAAGGATGGACCAGATGCCTTGTTGACTCTTCATCAGGTAATGACTAAATGACTATTTAACGACCAGAACGTATTTTCACAGTCTTATGTGCTTCTCGCTGTGTGGTGATTAATAACTTGTTAATGACCCACGAGCATCTGAACTGCTTAAAGTAAATACTACATAAGATGGTTCCATTACCTATCCACAAATAACTACGGTTTAGCTAGTGTGCAACTTTTACTGCCATTAACTCTTTCTTCTCACTTATGCAATTCTTAATATTAGAAATATAATTAAAGTCACTGCAGGACTTTGATATTTAGAGGTTTACCAGAAAAAGTCACTGCAGTACTTTACAATATGTTCGACTTTTTAAATATAAAATAATAGGCTAAATCCTGTCAAAACTGGTATAGATGTACCTTGGCTAGGTCTCTACCAAGATCCAATGATTAGGATCCAGTGGTTACAACATATCCTTTGGGTTTTTTTTAGTCAAATCTTAGAAGACCTTCGTCGCCAAAGCAACTAGGTAAATTACTACAAGATTGCACAGGGACTCCTTTGTACCTTTAACCTTATTTGCGTAACAGGTAGTGCTGACATTGATCTCCATTTTGTAATGTGTGTTGTGTTTTCCCTAATGTTTTCTTCCTGAAGGTTACTCAGATTACATCAATACTATTTCCTGGAGAATTGTTTGGTGTTTTTGTTATTGTTCTGATATTATTGCATTGTCTTCAAAACCTGGGAAGATGTTCCTGGACTTGTTATTCACAAGGTGTTGTTTCTATATGATGCTGCAAGCACTTCCTCGGTTTAAATTAATTTTCAAATTTGGAAATTATTGGCCAGGGTACAAATACATCTGAGAATTTGTATTCTGACACAAATCTGACACATGACTTATTTGTCAGGTACCTTTGTTTTGTTTTTTAGTATTGGAAATTTTGACATTGTATAATCTTGTGAGGGCTCACTAGTTTTGCCCTTATATGACCTTGAAAGGCCTCACTCACAGATTGAATTCTATTACAGCGATGGTGTTTGCAATGCTTGATTACTGATAAACACAAAAGTACTGTGGGGTTTCTTTTATGTTAATTTGGACTTTGAGTAAACTTTCTTGTCAAACTGATATGTTGGCTTGCATCTCAATACAATTGGCTCTTGTAAATTTTACTTCAAAAGTGGTCATCGCAGAACTATATAATTAAAGTCTTCAATATAGCCTAAAGCAATTACTAGCATTGAAAGTTACTTTTATATACTTCTAAAAGTTAAAGGACCACTGCTTCAATCTGCTCATACAATGTTCGATGAGTACACAAAATGTCTCAGTCCCCTTGGCCAGAAATCTTCTTGGCATTAGGTGCAGTACTACTGCACATCGTGTCATATTAGTTGTCCCTGGGTCACTTTAACATGTACTGAAAATTGGGCAGACCTGTTTTTGGTGTCTATTCCAATTTTAAAAGATCACACTATGCATAGGTTTCCAATATTCTTTATGATTTTGAACCAACTGTGCCTCTAGCAAACTTTTTTCTTCTTGCAAATGAACACATTAAACAAAAAAATAAAGGTATATTATTTAACATAGCAAAGGCAATTTGCAGATCATATTGATATGACCACGTTCAAACTGTATCCTATCTCATTCAATATAATGGATATGTTTATGTGTAATGCAAGTGTTTTTTCTTAATTATATCTCCATTGACGCATGAGCCTTAGATGACATTCGTCATTACGAATAATTCTTCCCACAAAAGACCCTACCATATTTCAAAGCAAACATACTATCTTGTACGATAATTTACTTATACTCACAAACAAATATTAAATATAATCACCTGTAGCATCAGCATAATATGAAACTCGTTCAGATATTTTTTTTTAATTCCCTCAACATATTGCGGCATAAATGGCATTATATACACATCTCTCTGGATTGTAATGGATATTACATATAACGGGTTACTTTTGACTTACTTTCTGAAGGTGTCTATCGGCAAGCTTTTACTCGGCATGCATTTGCAACACCATATACTAAATTGTCAAGTAAAGTCCAAACAAACCAGTGAAAGTGTTAGTTTACTAAATATAATGATAAATGTGAAAACAATTAAAGTTCACTCAATGTGAAAGATAAATGAGTCAATTATCTATACCACAACATATCTCACATTAATCATTCATGCACATGCATATATATGTATGTTAACTTTTATGGGTATTTGTTTGCATATGTACTTATTTATAATTTCGGATTGTTTATTTACATATTTAGATATCTACCTATTCATTTAGATAAATATAAATTCATTTCTTCTTGGAATTTGCCTGATCAGAGCACCTTCCATTGAACGTGCTTTTATATGGGTATTTGTTATATGGAGAATTTTACAGAAATATCTAAAACGTTATAGGAATGTAGTTTGCCTTCTAATATTGAATATAAGACGTTTACTACAGTAGTCATAAATTCGTCCCATACATGTTCTCTGAGCATCGAGCTTTTTTAAATACCTCCTTTTCTTGAATGGCGCAACTGATCTTTCATTTGGATATTTTAGGGACGATTTGAATAGCGTTTTTGTCGGTTTGGCCCACACTGTTAACAATAGTTCTGACGGCATAAACAGCGCCAACAGTGCACGTTTATGGCAAAATTAGATTCAATCCCTGGACATTTGGTAAAATGCTGTTTAGAGAAATTTGGATTTGTTTTTTTACCTGGATTTCTATAGTGCACATTTATATATGTGATTGCCGACCATTTTACTGTTGACATTCGTTTCGTTTGTTGTTCCAATAATGATTTCAGATCAGATTTGAAAGCCAGTTTGGTTGGTAAAGTAACATATAAAATGATTTTACATTTAGGGACTTATTTGAAAGCTAGCGGTGAATTGCCTTCACATTTGCTGGCTGCAAAGATTCCCAATGCACGAATACAGATTAGAGCTTGTATTTTGTGTGTTTGTGTGAGGGGGGGATATATGAATGCCAGTTGCTATGCTGAGACATGGCTGGGCCATCCCTTTGCAGAATCATCTATAAGGATGAAATGTATCTAAGACCCTATTCAACAAGGACGTCTTTCGTTTAATATGAAAACAATGGCTTTCTTGCATGAGGTATGAATGGAACGTATGCTTAAAGTGATCAGCACAGCAGCTTTGCTTTCTTGAGAAATGCATTTGCCGTGGGTTTTGTTGTCTTGTCAATGAAGAAGAATAGATTGAGGGGAGGAACAGCTGTGGTCAATCACAAAACATGCTCAGTTTCTACATACAGTGCTTTTATGTGGATCACATTAAAGGCAGGTTTGTCCGGTTATCTGCAGAGTTTAATGTGGTGTGCGGGCAAAATGACAGAGCAACAAAGCAAAACTATCTTCCTTTTGCCAAGAAAAACCCAAGTCGTGGCTTGTGTTTTGTGTAATCCTCATAGGATTTCTAAAACTATGTTACCCTGTCCTTCCCCCGAACACGTTAACGCTGATTGAATGTAAATTTTCCAATTATATGTTATGATTAATTTTTAGCCAGTGCAGACCATAAGACACTACTTGTAAACTTTTCAAGATCTCCAGTTTTTCTCTCAATGAAAAACCATATGGCCACTTATAATTATGGCTTTGGAAACAAAAAACAAAAAAACCAAAAAAAACGCACATATGATAGAGAAATGCACCGGTTCTGAACCTTGCACGTACAGTTGCCAACAAGTAATTTTTGAGAATTGGTAAGCTTATAAAGTCACAATTATATACATCCGTCAATGCTTCATTATAGACAACTCAATAAAGCAATGCCTCTGCTGAGTTTTAAAATATTCATCAATTACATTTTATATCGGCATGAAAAGGAATATAATGACATAAATAGCACAAAAGCCTAACGGTAATAAAAAAAATTGTCATAGCACGGCTGTTGTCTGATCAACAGTTGTGGCGAGGTCTGTTTGTTGTCGGATTATTCCACAATGCTCAAGGCAGTGCACAGGCCGACGATCATGAAGAATTGTTCTTACACACCTGTACTTTGTGTTATACATGGATAGCTCATAGCTCCTGTTTCAGGAATGCTATCTAGCACTTAATGCAGGGTTTTCTTGCTGTCAACTTGGTTATAATTTATATGTTTTTTTTACCAGATACCACCTTCCTTTGTAATAATATTTAACTCAGTTAACATTTATGCCATAAGACATTGCCACATCCTTTATTCAATGTCCAATCATATTTTCAAACATTCGTATAATCACATACAAATATGTAGAAATAATACTTACCTAGATTTAGCAACACAGGCTTATCGTCCTTTAATCCAATTTGCATTCATTTGTACAATTACAATCAGATGTAAAAACCAAAATTATGTATAATTAGCACAATTACTGGCGTAAAGTTGTGCGAGTTCAAACAAATATAGACCTGCAGACATAAAAACGTCTCTTTAGTGCCAATCATTTATTGAAACGCCCTACGTTTATCATCGTCCTCATTGCCAAGCACATCTTCCTTGCATACACAAAGACTGTTTCAGCCTGGATACATACACATGGTTTCATTGTCAAAATCAACAGTCAGCACATAGTACGAAATTTTAAGGTAGCCTTGCCTAGTTAGGACCTGTCTGAACGCATTGTACGTTTCAAACTGGTTTTCCTTTTATTCATCTCCCTGATTATTTGTCTCCTAAAAACTAAAAGTGCTATTTTCAAAAAGCATTGTTACAAAATTTTGCATTTACCTGGTTCTATTCTGCACTTTGCTTGTTATAGTACTATTTTCCACAGACAAGAATTCGCTCATATTCATATTGTCTCTGTATCATAAAGAATGATAACAACAAGATACATAAACTAATGTTCAATATCAAGAACTTAATATGAAAAGAGATTACACCCATAAAATCAGGGTTTTTTTTACTAAAGCTTGTTTCTGGCTCTGACAATTCTTCGTTTACTCAAAATTAAACCTTTTCAACAAACTAAATTAGACAGTGTCATTACCAAATCCAAACCGTAATCCTAATGAAACAAATCCGAGTCACTTCCGACCAAAGGCAGTGTTCCTTGGTGTGTATAGCTGAATCGCCCAATTTATAGTTCGTCTTGATCCAAACGAGTCCAAAATGTATGTACAAAAGTCCATATGGTCTAAAAAGCCATGTCTAGTTTTAACATGACAGAATGCAAAAAGTTCTGTTTAGAATTCGGCATATTTCTGTAAATTCGCCTGAACAGGTGCATCATTCATGTGCATATAGGATCATACAATTCATGAAAAGGGACCAAAGTTACAGCACATCAGAGAATATGCAAGCACAGGTTCCTAATTTGTTGGAAATGTCAATAAAGTTGAGCATTTTAAAAGGTACTGGTTGCAACCACCATCTTAACAATGATCATCATCATCCATACAAGTCCACAAAGTGACACTAACACCCACATCAATCCATTAGAAAAGCCCCCTAGGCCTTAAATGACCATCAACAAGAATCCAAACAATATGATTATACAATTCGATGTGTTTTAGACATGAGTTAAAGGAGATAAACTAAGATTATTGTAAAAAGAAAAGTGTTTGAATGTGCAAATATGGTGGTGAAAAGTCAAAACATTGTCAGAGTTTGCAAGTACACTGGTTCAAATGTTAAACATCAGCCAGAAACAAGTAACATCAGGCCTCAAAACATAAAACAGCATAGGCTAGCGGCAAATGCTTTAAAAGTGCCCTGAAAATAGGTGCAACCCCCACCAAAGGTATAACAAAACACAAACTATATCAAAATGTGCACACGTCTCCTCTTTACAGAAAAATAGGTTGTGGAGTCCGAAGAGCGTTTTTGGTATCTTAACAAGCCCGTTTCTATGGCAACCTCTATTTTTTGTGCAACATGACTACTTTTCACTAATGTTTTCATATCTGCCTTAATTTTAAACGTAAGACCTCCAAATTTCATCAAAAGGTAGCACTAACCTTACTCTTTCAACAGGCATGCAGCTTTTGAAAATCTATTTGATTTACATCATTATTATGATTATTATATGCAAAATTTTGTCATATATTTGCTAATATAAATACCTCTATTTGTTGATGTTATTTGCTTCAGTTGCAAGATTACAAAAAATGGGAATAAATGCTAAATGGTGAAGGTAATATATATCCATGGATATACTGATACCAAATTTACTGGAGTATATGAAGTGGACACCATTACATTTATGCAAATTAGGCTTCAAATGTTGGAGTTTTTGAAGACATTCTAGAGATGTATATCACACATTATGTGCTGTATCAATGCAAAAAGTTACATTTCCTTGAAAAGTTCTTCAGAGCATAAAGAACATGGAATCCCAATTTTTCGTTCACAGTTTATCTGAAATTTTATGGGTCCGCCACGGGGGGGAGGGGGGGGGCTATGTTTATGGGTTATCTGTCTGGCTAGTAATTTCTGCAGAACACACTGTTGAAATTTGTGCAAATTTAGCACATATATTACCGGAACAAAAATATGAAGTGAATACAATCTAGAAACCATATCATTAAATTTATACAAATAAGGTCATATTCAAATTAGGAATTTATTATTTATGTGTTGTATTGTAGAGGCACCACAAAGAACAAATCTGCGCTCATTTCTTTGACTTCTAGAATCCATGTCGGATTCTAACTGTGCTATGTGATTGTCTTATTATCAGTGTTATTGAGAATGACTGTGCATATTGTCAAAATCTGTTGCATGATTGGTAATATACACATGGAGAACTGGATTATTTTCTAAAATAAAGCTTGGACCTGGTAAAAACACCCACGTTTTAATGTATTTGCAGGTTAGATAATTTTGTACCGTGAACCTAAAATCATGAACCTGTAACCGCCATCCAAGAAACCACGCCCAGCCAAGCTAAATCCCAATACCTGCGTTTTATGTAGCAAAGCTCTCAACACAGGAAAAGGGACTGATTACAAAACTATTTTGGACAAGCTACGAACATATGCTTGCCTCCACCACAGACCGATCAGCTGCTTGCCTACCACCTACTGAGGATGCATTTGAGCAACATGTGAAAAGGGCACGATACCAATGTGCCATCTGGTGCCATAATGGCATTGGTCAATTACACACAGCTCTTAAAGCACTATCATTTCAAGATATAACAACATTCAATGAATATTTGGGTCTTACTGATTCAGAACACACATTTCCGCAAATTTTTGGTGAAATTGTGTACGCTTACACAACAACTATTCGGAAACCAGATTCCTATAAGAAATTGTTTTGCAGCATTCCTTTCAAACACAAGATTATTGATTTACTAAACATTCAGTCCCTTTTCAAATTGAAATTTGTTCGTAACATGATTCCCAGGGAGTGAAAAAATAAAAGACCCCCCCCCCCATCATTTCCTATAAATGTGGCAAAAATATTGGACACAGTATCATGAATTACAAGAAATTTTTGTCATCAATTACTCTTGAAGATATCGCAGCAAAACAAAATTGTGGCTGTATGTCTAGCAGTAAATATTCTAATTTTGTTGATGCATACCACAAACATGTATGTACAGGCTATTTGGATATAATACAAAATTCAGATTTAAAAGAAATAAAAAAAGGTACAAAATTTCGAATATGTCCCAAGTTGAACATTGACAGTATTTTTCAGGACACATGTGATGCACTTGGTTCCTACTGTATGAAAAGGGCAAAGAAAGAAAAAAATGGAATTTCAGAAATTTGAAGGATGGTTATGAAACTCAAAAAAGTCTTTAGAATCGAATTTATCGTTACAAGTCCCACACTAAGAATTTCAGTATGGTTAATCTAAAACAACCTTAAGTTTCAAAATCAGTCAAAGAACTACGAGAAAGATTTGTAGTCACTAGCATAGATAAGGCAGGGAACAATTTTGGGATCATCTGCAAAAAATATTATCTGGATGTTCTGAAAAAGAACTTGGTATAAACAATATTTCAGACATAAGAGGAAACGATGTATATAAATTACACAAACCATCCATTGATAATCTGATAGGTTCACATAAAGATGAGATGAAAAGGAATTTTAATATCAAACTTTCTGAAAAGGACTCCTCTATTCCACTTTTGTTATGGATACCCAAATTACACAAAAACCCTTTTAAATCTAGATTCTAGCCGGTGCTGCACAATGTACAACAAAACACTTATCAAAAGAAGTAACATTGTGTTTGACTGCAATTAGGAATCATTTTCGTAATAACTGTAATGCAATTTCTAGAAACTGGGAAGTAAATTGTTTTTGGAGTATCAACAATTCTTTCTAGTTTGTATCTAAAATCAAAGATTTAAAAGCAAAAAATTATCAAAAGTTTTGATTTTTCTACACTGTACACAAATCTACCCATAGATGAAGTGAAAAGCTCACTTTCATAATTAATAAGCAACATGTTTAACCATAATGGTAAACCATACATTAATATTAATTCATATACAAAGAAAGCATATTGGTCACACAATAAATATTCAAAAAGTAGCGTTAAATCTTACACTGTTGAAACTTTGATAGATGCAATAAAATTTCTTTAGGATAATACTTTTGTTCAATGCGGACCATTGGTTTTTCAACAAATTAAAGGCATTCGAATGGGTAGCAACTGCACCCCTTTACTGGCAGATTTGTATTTAAACTGGCTTGAATTTAAGTATTCAGATAAATTGATGAAAAAGGACTTTCAAATGGCTACAAAATTATCAAACAATGCAAGATATAGTAATGACATTGCTTGTGTAAATGTACAAAATTTCAGTGAAAGTGCTAAAGAAATTTACCCAAAAGATATCCGTTTGAAGGGTAACAATTCAGATGTTTTCAGAGATGTATTTTTGGACTTGGATATTCAGGTCACTAATGACAGGTTTTGGATTAAAGTCTATCACAAAATAGACGAGTTTACCTTTGAAGTAGTTAATTATCCTTTCCCGGACAGTAATATTTCGGATACTATTGGATATAATACGTTTTTTTTCACAGATTTTGATATTGGGTCGTATTTGTTCTAAATTTCAGGACTTTGCATCTAGAACCAAATTTATTAACAATAAACTTAGATTCCACAGGATTCAAAGATGTACTTTTGATCAAATATTTCTTCAAAGTTTGGTGTAAATGTTCCGAGATGTTTAGAAAGTTTGGCTTCAAAAATTTTAGAGATTTTAGACTTGCCTGTTTTGCTACTTAATTTTATCTTTTGGCATCATTTTGTTTTACTGTTCACCTTTCAGACATTTTAGGCCAGCTTGTTTTCTGTTAGGGTTAAACCCCCAGGGGCTATCGGTAGCAAGTAGCGGCCTCTGACAGTTACAAGCTTGCCTAATTGTACTTGATATCTGGTTAATATTTCCATTGCATTCTCTTGATTGAAAGACAAATGACTTGCATTCCTTTCTGACTTGCCCTACAATTTTACTGTTAATTTCCAAAGATTATTAGAAAGTTTAGCCACAATAATTTACAGTTTTTAGACTTGTCTGTTTTGCTAATTAACTCTATCTTTTGGCAACTTTCTGTTTTAATATTCACTTTCAGACATTTTAGGCTTACATGTTTTCAGTCAGGTTAACACCCCCCCCCCCCCCGCAGCTATCGGTAGTAAGCAGCGGCCTACGACAGTTACGTGTTTGCCTAATTGTACTTAAAATCCTGTTTAAAAAATTGTTTTGATTACATGTTTTTGGCATAAATGGTAATGACTTTCTTTCTTTTCTGACATGCCTAAATGCACATTTACTCAATATTAAAAAAATACTCAAAATTGACAGTATTTTTCTCAAATGTCACAAACCTGACACATTACGTTGATACAGTGACTCAGGGTTGGCAATGAAATAGAGTTTAATTGTTTGGGGAGTAGGTGTCATCATGGAGTTTGTATTTCATCTCTGGTGCAGGATCTACATCGTTGCAGTCCTTCTTAGGATTTCCTTTGGTTTATAGAGGTGGTCTAGGTGCAACTGTTTATTTTACAATCACTGGGACTGAATATAATGCCCCAGCTTGTTTTCACTTCAGTTAAACACTGGCAGATGGTTTAACTAGGATAACCTGTCCAGCTAGAAAGGGTACATATTGTCAAATTGTTCTGATCTGAACCTGAACTATACAAATTTGGTAATTATTGTTTGTTTTACAGGTATTCTTCTTTCATAATGAAGGTCTGCATTTATAAGCGAAACTTCACGTATTTATCGAATTCATCATCTACCACGTTCATATTTATTCATTATTATGTGGGTTGTCATTGCTGAATATTTACCTTAGACAAGGAGCCGCTACTCAGAGAGACATGTACGATCAAAAGTCTCCAAAAATGTCGAATAGTTACCCGCCGAAGACCCTTTAATTCATTTGGGCTAATACAGCCTATGTCAAAATTTTACAGTGGAACGCACGCAATATGGACAATAGTACTTCTACATATATATAGGTTTGACAGGGACAGGTTAGCTCATTGAGAGTAAAGAGTTCAGACTGCGGAATAGGGTAATGACTACAAGGAAGTGGTTTTGGACAAAACCACACAAATACAACAGTCACATTCCTAACCCTTAAGTGTGGGATACCAATGGTAGCTGCTAGGAAATGTCTAATGATGGCTACCTCAAGCTTTTGATGTATACCAAGGAGCTAGCCCCTCTGGAAGTTCGCAACCGGACTCATATGTATTGCACAGATATTGAGTGTACTGTCGCAAGAAAGTACCATTGCCTCCAGACAGGACTTAAATGTACATAATTCTGTGCATGCTTTGGACATAAGTGTGCAAATGACACTTTTGACACTGAAACAGACAGTGATGATGAGGATGATCAGGATTAAATATTGGCGTAGAATCTCCAAATTGTGACCTTCATTGATCAGCTTCCTTTATTCAGTGTGTACATGTACTTATACTGTTTTCCTTTAATAAAAAGGCATCTTGAATTATAGTTTGATGCCAGAGATACATTAGTTATGCAGCAGGACTCCATGAGATGGTTCACTGCAAATCACGTGTAGGTGTGAATACATGGTACCAAATACTATTTTACTTTATCAGTTGTATTGGCAATTGTAATGACGGTTCGCTATACAAACATGACTGATGAAGCCCTATTAGCATACAAATTAATATACATATCGTATACTCACATAAACATGATAAATAAAACTTGTACGAGTAATGTTCCTAATCATTTTGCCATTTTTTTAAATAAACGAAACCATATCTCAGTAAATATAGTATGTTATCCGTCACACAATACATAATTTTGATGTAAATTTCATATATTTGCATCAATTAATATATGATAATTAGGCACTTTGAACAAACTCTGTATTTTGTGACTATATTAGAGCAATTGAGCACATTTTGGTTTATATTTAACTATTCCACAAGCAGTATCACCAAAGTTATTATTTTTAAGGACAAATTTGAGGTATCTCAGAAATGGCATAGGTTGTCACGGAAACAAGCAGAAATGTATATGATAAAACGCTTTACAGATTCCACAACCTATTTTTTCATGAAGAGGACAAACATACCTATAAGAAAATATAGGTTGTAACTTGTTATACCACGGGTTGGGTTATGACCCAAGAAGTGCCCTCTTTACCGCAGGTCTAGTAGTCAAAAATTGCTTTACAATAGCCAAAATTTGTAAGCATAGTAGTTGCATTTCAAGTTTGATTTCCAGAAGTATTTGTGAAAGGAAATTTAAACGTGCAAGAAAGCATAGAATCCCACAAGTCTTCTAATAACTCATTAAGGTAAAAATTTAGAATTAAAAAAATGTAGTATGCCATTGTAAGTCATTTGTAAGTTAGCCAAGCATAATCTACATCTAACTCATGGTCCTATAAAATTGAAAAGGTCAAAATGTAAGAGTCCTATTTATTGTAAATTTCTACTACATCTATCAGAGAAAGAAAGAAAGAAAGAAAGAAAGAAAGAAAGAAAGAAAGAAAAACCATGTTGAAATTCCTAAACTTAACCGTAAGTAGAACCTTTTCCCGTGTAGCAGTTTTAAATGTTTTCATTGATTATCAGACATAATGAAACTTGTCAGTCAGCTGATTTAGCTGCTAATTATCTATATAAAAGAAAGAGAGCGAGAGAGGGAGCCAAATATGCATAAATTTACCCATTTATTCGAAGTAACCATGTATCACCTGTACATTAAACACTTTGAGCCAGCCTGACTTGACCTTTACAATAACAAACTATATTCATCAGACAATTATGAAAAACCAACACCAGTCCCACTACATTTGGAATACTTACTGCACTGCATTATGTACAGAAAATGCCTGAATGTTCAAATTGTTACCGAATATATAAAAGTTACATGAATGAAAGAAGCGGACAACAGTTTTCAATGATAGTGATGAGACCAAACCGAAAACCAGTTCAACGTTGTCAGATCCATTATCATCTACGAAATTGTAAGACATGCTAGTGTTATCGTCGGAAAGACCCATGACCAACAGTAAGGAAATTTAAATGGATGAGAGTATCTTCTACCTGACTAGGAACAGGTTACCAATATATTGGCAGACTTTCTATTTAGACCAAATTGCTTATATATTTTAAAGACCCACCACATAATAATTTTACCAGAATTAATCCAATTCATATACCATGACACATTGGTTATGAATGTTTCGATGAAGCTTCTTGTTGGCGAGCATCATACTTGCAGTTTAGAGCATATGGTGATCATGTATATGTAGCTTCAGGCTAAGAGGGCCTGGCTTTAGATTGAAACGTAAGCATGATCATATTGACAGTAGACTTTATTTATATCTAGAAACAAGAAATCTGACAAACTTCCTTAATCACTTGTAAAAGAATTATAAACATGCCTTACATACTCAAACTATCTACGTGTATCTCCATATAAATATATATATATATATATATATATATATATATATATATATATATATATATATATATATATATACACACACATATATATATACGTACATATACACATAGAGAGAGAGAGAGAGAGAGAGAGAGAGAGAGAGAGAGAGAGAGAGAGAGAGAGAGAGAGAGAGAGAGAGAGAGAGAGAGAGAGATTATTTCCCTGCATTGGTATAGAGCCAGTATATACACAGGTTAGAGGTTTGGCAAAACTGTAGCAAATTTATACCTTGCTTGTGTATACACACACATAATGTACATTCTTCTTTCATGTTTTGTTTCCAAAGTTCAAACTTGTTCGTGTAATATCAGTTGTTTCCACACAGAAAGCAAAAATAACTTATTCTTCATGTCCTACATGTTTCGACATTGTATATTATATAAAACCCATTAAATTTTAAATATGCAAAAGCAATACATTTAACGATATATGTATATGTATGTGTGTGTGTGTGTGTCTGTGTGATGTACTATTTAATGTGAAAATATAACTGTGATAATAAAGTAATCTGCAGGAAACAATTTTCTGTCAAGCTAATAACGCCTAGAAAACCGACACAGAAACTCAGTTGGGCCGCTAAATAAATAGTGCTACAATTTTTCAAATAAGAAGAAAGCACACACATATAATTATGCACATATGCACACATGCAATACACTTACATACATGTTGATATACCTAAACTAGTCATGACAAATAACAAGTAAAAATCATACCCCTTAGACGATAAGCTGCATGTCATAAAAAGCTGTTAAAAAGAAGAGTAATGTCGTTTTGTGATAAAGTATGCATGTAACTTGGTCGCTTCATTTGTATCGCTCCAGTAAAGGGAGTATATTCATGGACAAGGGAATTTTTTTTTGTCAGCATGACCAGCATTGGTTTCATAATGCACCAGGTGGAGATAAACTCGGTCAGGGACAAGACCTGCAAAAGAGCTTGATACCAACAGATCTGTAGTCTGCAGACTTTTGCAGAAAAGTGAAGAGATTTGAGACGACAGCAACAGAGCAGGAGGGAAACTGAAAAATGCCAGAAATGGTGAGTGATGCCGGTCCATTATGTGCCATCAGAATAGCTAAACGAGGTCGTCTTCACATTCAGCAACAGACAGGACAATGACGTCCTGTGCCGATGCCATAGCGATTAAACAATCATAGCATCCACTTTGTTTTTCAGCAATTTGTATTTGAAACATATAAGCACGTTTATATTGGTACACACATCGCAGACACCGAAACACCAACCATTGGTGAAAAGGCTACTTTTAAGGAAAGCAACGCTTTACTGTTCAACTTCAAAATGAAAAAAATAAGAGTGTGGTTGGTCAGGAAGACATCACACAGCCCCACTCACTCTACCAAATTGACTGCTTTGTTGATCATCACTTATCACATGGACCTTGGGGACAAAATGGTGGAATTGTGTCAAATGATGATGAATATGGACCTACCGCCACTGTTGATCACTTCAGATTGCCATTGAAATGTAACAATCTTTAGCAAACTACAGAGTCGTGCCCAAACAGTATCAAAGACGGTAGATAGGTGTGGTGCGCCCACTCAGGGAGCAAATATTTACATGAAGTATCCTTTATTGCAGACACATGATATCTGGGCCCACAGGCACATTAATGTACAACTAAAGCCAGTTGCAATTCATGCATTAAACGCCGGTTTACCTATGAAGGTGTTGGGGCGATATGAATAATACGTAAAAGTAGTACCATGTAAACACCATGGACAATGACATAGTCATAAAAAATTTCAAAATGTATAATTTTAACATGCTTGGCAAAGGGATCAAGTACCCAGCGTTTAACAGGTCCCAGGAGCACTTGTACAACACAAGTCGGGACTCGCCTCTGCCTTGAAAAAAAAGGATATTCACTTAATTCTTCAGCGATGGTGTCCCTAGGTCACCTACATATGTACAGATAATTGGACTGACCTGTCTGTGGTCTGTATTCCCCTTTTAAATGATTTACACTATGCATGCACTTGCAATATTGTTCTGCTTCCGCCACAGCTGTATCTTCTGCAAAGCCATATATTTTTCTTGCATATTGAAACATTAAATAAAAAAAAAGGAATATTTATATACTAAACATTGGAAAGGCAATTTGCATATCATGTTAATTTGATCATTTTAATCCCTATCTATTCAAAAAATAATCCAGTCTATGTATCTACCATGTTCAATGGGCCAATAATGCAGTTCTCAGGGGACGACTTGCTAAAATACACCAAGAAAAATGCTTTTCTGTCAGGACACCAAAGGTTCACTTTTTAGATGTGATGCTAAGAAGTTTAAAAGATCCTAAAAATCATAAAGAAGGGGCAAAATATGTTTTAATGCTATGGAGTACATCCAGACATTAGCATCTTATTGCTTGTAGGCCAGTATCATTATCATCATCATCATCATCATCATCATCATCATCATCATCATCATCATCATCATCATCATCATCATCATCATCATCATCATCATCATCATCATCATCATCAAACCCTAGATGGATGGAAAATAAAAGGAAATACATTGATAAAGATATATATATATATATATATATATATATATATATATATATATATATATATATATATATATATATATATATATATATATATAATTAAAATATATATGTAGAAGTACTCCAACATATTCAAATAATAATAACGTAAAATGGACTGATATGTCATACACAAGCAACCCCGCCAGATATATGATGGGTCTATGAGCATGGTGAGCCAGCTGCACAGGGGTGCATGGGATACATGAGGCACCACACACTCGAAACACTCTATGAAAGGCACAGGTTGAACATGTTTCGTCAAACAGAGTTTGAAATAATTGTAATGAGAAATCATCAGAATATGGCTGTTTAGCATTTGAACACCTTGACCAATAAGGTTGCAAATAAGTGCTAGGACTTCCATGGACAAACACAATTTTCATGAAATAAAAGGTTCCTTAGGGAGTCCACCACTCTTTCCTGAAAAGCATCTGAGGAGACCGCATCAACATTCATCTTCTAATACCCATGTGGAGAAACAAATTTCAGTCCTGACTTGAGGCAGGCAGTCACCAATAAAATATTCTTTGTTTATACCAACTTAAGTGTTTGCAAACTATATTACCACTCAAAACCCAAATTCTATCACTTCTGCCAAAAATAAAAAAAAAACCTGGTAGGCCTATCACTTTTTAGTTTTCCTGATTATTCAGTCAGCCGAGTGTACAGCTAATGAAGAAAGTAGGCCTCCATTGTTTTTTGTGATATTTGTGAATATGAAACATTATAAACACACTCTAACTCCATTATAACTACGAGTAGGAGAACACAGCCCACAGAACAACATAGCCAATGAAATATTTATCAAAAAGTATAGAAACACATGACCCACATTCATATTTTGAATCTCATGGTAACACAATGCACTTTTGATGACGCACGTTTTGTTGTCCTTATATTCCAACAGCTATTAGGTGTCGGAAACACATATGCTGGGCAATAAAAGACAATGGCTTGAAACACTATGTATCAAGACATTGTTCTATCCAAGATCACAGCTATCTATAAAAACTTAAGATTAGATTCATAGTCATTCTTTACTTCATTACTTTGTTTGAACACTTGTAAGTGTCTTTTTTGCTTGCTAAGAGGTTCAAAGTGTTTTAGCTTATTTGAGGACAATTTTAGGTGACACAAAATCAGAAGGAAAATTTAAATGCTGAGCATTTTCACGATGTTAATGGCAATATCTTTGCAACGTTGTATGGCAAGGTTGGACCAAAATATTTATGCCTGATGGTTCAACCTGATGCAAATATTGGATGATCATAATGGCACCAATTACACAACACATGAATGTATCTGTTGTTTACATTGAAGTGACAACCAGACAACCGCATGTGCAGTAGTTTGATGTCGATTTTATTTTGTATGGTAAATACCAATCTTACCAGGCTTTTATTGATCATATAAGAAAGTTGAGAGAGCTGCTAATTTTTATTTTTATTTATGTAATTAATTAATTAATCAATTTATTTATTTATTTATTTATTTTTATTTATATATTCATTTACTTATTTATTTATTATTTATTTATCTATTCATTTATTTATTTATTTCATTTATTCATTTATTTATTTATCCATTCATTTATTTTTTTACAAAGTGCTTATTAATTTATTTATTTATTTATTTATTTATTTATTTATTTATTTATTTATTCATTTATTTATTCATTCATCCATTCATTTATTTATTTACAATGTATTAGGGTGCAGTTCCAGCTGGGTTGGCTTGACTGTCCTGCTTCTTCTACACTGATCTGACATGGAATTTTCAGGATGGTTTTCCAGTACGCACAAAAGCAATGCTTACAATGATGCCGAATTCAAATACTATATTCAGAAAATGGAAAGTGGTGGGTAGCTTTTCAAAGTAAGTGTGACCTCATCATACATTAAAGTAATACATCACAATCAAAATGAACTTATGCATTAACGATAAACTGATAGTGACACAGAGGCAGGATTCTGCAAAGTACCCAACGACCAGTTACCCAACTACTGGTAAAACCCTACTTTTTGTGAAGCCTTCACTCAAGGGCCGACAAAGGGTATCAAAGGCATGTCATTGGCATTGAGAATACTGTTGTCAAGAAAGCAGCAGACACAGCTTGCTAACGTTCTATCAGAATTAAAACTTGAATTTGTCTTTTTTTATTCATTATTCGATTCATACCTGTCCTGCAAACCTTCAGATACTTATTATAAGTTTTGAAAAGTTAATTCAAGCACACCCTACCCCATCGCACCCTCTCTGTATTTTACTGGGTTTTTTTTGTTAATCGGTCTTTATGCCAGTTGGTGATACGAGCTTGCACACCTTTGTTACTCACTTCCTCCCACAACGTGCACACATAAAGCCAGATCATCCTTATTTTTTTACCTCAGGATGAAACAGTAAAAACTCCTGTGATTTCAATATCTCCGCATGTCCACCTAGTGGCGCATACATGAACAAACGGACCCACATAAGATCTCCTTTAATTTTCGTATTTTTTTTATTATTGTTTTTTTTTTTCGTAATCCACCCATCCACGATGATGCTGAGTCATACTGAAAACAAACTGTCAAGTTAACTTTCAAAAAATCTAGTTAGCTGATAATTGGGCACCGATGGTGGACTTTTGCTTATGTGCAGTTATATCAACCACGGCCCATTCTTACATTTTTAAGGGCAGGTCTCTCAGTGCCTTTGTTGCTGGGCTGTAGAAGAAATAATAATAAAGAGAAAATGGCTTTTGAACCTTTGTAGTATTTAATGTAAGGATTAAAATACCACGAAAATCATCTTCTTTGTCAAAGCCGTTTCCTGGAAATAATCATCAATGTATATTTGGAGATTCCATTCATTATCTCGAATGTTTGTACAACCATTATGCACCCATAATGGCTTCAATGGCTGAGCCAATGTTTGTTAGATATGTAGTATAATACGTATATCATTTTTCCACTAGTAAGGAATGCAAAAATGAAATTGGGGAGATTTGAAAAGCCATTTATTCAAAAAAGAAAAAAAACCTTCATTTCTAACAGCTCTAAGTAATGTCCCATCTGGTAAAGTGACTTGACTTGTGCGCCAAATATCACAGGAATAAGAATTTCTATATGATAAACCTATGTATTCAATTGCTTTAAAACTCTGTATAACTTGTCTGAACCAAAGATAGACCTCTGCATTCAAAGGTATTGTATGATCACAAGCATTTTTGGTAAAATGTAACTTGGTGAAATTTTGAATATTTCTTTGGAAAATATTCAGGAAAGAAAGGCCAAATTTGCGCTCTTATCATCTCAATACATGTATGTTTATACATGTTTCAGACATTTGTTCATAGCAGTAATTTGTTTTTACAATAGTTACACAAAAGTTGCAAAACGGCGGATTTGGTCAAAACTGAAAAGGCTGATGGACTCCTTACTTTTGACACACATTTAGAAAAGAGCTGTTCAATTTTCAGAAATTCCCTGATAAGTATTTGCTCTAAAGAAGTTAAAAAGTAATTTATTTTATCTGATCAAAATCAGACCGTTCAGACTATTCCATTAAGTCACGTCTTTACTTCAGACTCATGGATTTTGTCTTTCAACAATTATGATATTCTCAACTCATTGACCCGTCAACCATCTTTGTCTCATTCCATATGTCACAATACAAAGTTCTTTAAAGTGCACACTTTTTTGTCTCTCTAGCAGTTATAATTTTGTACCTACATTTTATCCCATTTGTCTTTGAGTTCTGTCAGCTGATAGTTTATATGTACGCTTTTTGTCTCGCTTTTCTTTGGGAACATAAGTACACGGAGCATATTGAAGCATTTTTCATCTTTGGTTTATGTCTAATTGTCATTCATGTGAGTTACCACCTATATTGAATTTATTTATATAACAATGTCACACTGAACTGGTCATTGCACTATGCAGTACAGAGATGGAATTGATATCATATTTTCTCATAAATGATTCAGTTCCAAATGTATATTATTACACTGGAAACAACACTCAACTGTTTCAACTAATTCTGTTTTAACTAATTTGACTAGTTTCACACTGGGTTTGAATTCAATATGTTCATTATTTTGAATCGAGTCTAAATGTACCAAAGCTATATTTACAGTTGAATTTATGCTCGATTCTGCTCAATTTTATAACATGTTCTATTGCTTTATGTTTTCATTTTCCTCTGACATCATTCCAGTGTACTCAACCACATTTGTTGCATTGCTTCATGGATGTATTTTCTTCTAATATTTTTTTTTTAGTAGAAGGTAACATGCGTGTTCTGGCGCAGTTTTGTGTGGAGAAAATTCAGGATAACGTTGACGTCACAGTAATGATCATGAGCACCTCTGAAATAACATCGCATTCACATGATTATGACAATTCATATAATCAACACCAGAATTAACACTGTTGTAGCAGTACTGGGCTCTTATTTGCTCACAAAAAATATCAAAGGGGCAAGCGGGGTAACGTGGACATGACTGTGTAAATTTCGGATTTCAGCCACATGATAGAAATGGTATATTTCCTATGTGTCTCCCTTATTGTTGGTCAGAGTGGCAATACAATCAGTGTATACTTGTCAAGATGACCAGAGCCAATTGTATGGACGGTAATCTCCTGATATAAAGCCGTATGCACAGACATGACAAAATGCTTGACGTAATCACAATAGAAAGGAGAAACACCTTCATCCAGGGGTCTGTATATTGTTGTATGCAACTGGCACCCTCTAAAAGTTACCCCATTCTTACAAAGACTGCCATTACTAGCATATTATCCAGCTAACGTAAATAAGGTGCAATATCACAAATACAGAGATGAAGGTACACCAACGACTCTTTTACACAATCACTGGAGTTAAAAATGCAATTCAAGCTGCACAAAGCCATACCGTAATTTAAAGTTGGTAAAAGACAACAAACCTAGTTGCAAGCATTCATGGAAATAGGATTAACAAAACAAATCATCGCTTGCAAATCTTGCATGAATAACCCTTGACTGGACTGACGAGAAATTTCACTTCCAGAGTCAAAACAACCACATTTTCTGTTCCCGACTAGAAAATGAACAACAGGGCCCGTATGCATAAAGGTGGTTTAGCTGTGGTTTAGCTTATTCCGGGGTACAACCATGGTGTAAAGTCTAATCTGTATGCAAAAAAGGCATTGCAAAGTTACCCCTGGTGTAAAGTTACTGGTTTCAGAATCCCTATGCAAAAAGGGAGAATAGCTTAATCCATGGTGTAAAGGAGCTTAAACTGCCCCAGATTTCTAAACCTGCCAGGGGGATAGTTTAACGGAGGTGTAGGTCCAAGTGGATGTCAATTTCCTTGCATACTAAGGACCTGTTATGATATGTAAAGTGAATAATCATACCACTGTACGTTTAGTGAAGGTTCGGATATGGTAAAATGCCATGTAGTGATACCACCAGTGCAAAAGATCAGCTCCATTTCGCATACCTTGTGCTGTTATTATTAATTAACAAAATTGTACTGTGTTTACATTATTCAAACATGCCAAATGGATGCACAATTTGAATATTAAATGTGTTTGCTCTACTGCAAATCTACACACGAAAATACTGTAATTACAGAAATCCACACTGTATCCATTACTAGTATGAAAAACAGTGACCGTTTTCGTGAAACTAACTATTTTATTGCAAAACTGTTCTAGCGCTCAACAAGGCATACATGAAGGCACTATTCTTTTACTTTCATTGAAAAACTTGAGTTCAGTGGAAACAAAATCTAAGATTTTAACTCTGCCTGGTTTAACAAATGAAAGCCATTATAAATATCGGACCAGTAAACATGTTTTACCAACAGTTCATTGTACTGCAAAGTTCCATGAACCAAATATGAAGGAATCACTACACCATCATTTTGGTTTGCTCTTTCCCTATACCTGTGTCAATCCTTTTTCCAGCTCATCATAAGTACAACAGTGACCAATTATGTTGAGAAGAGTCACAAGCTCCTTGCTACCTGTAAAATTTCGGACTGTGCTAGAAATCCCAATATGTTTGGGCGTTTTCTTGACCCTTCCCGAAAATGAATATAATATCTTGACAAATTGATAAAATGCAATAAAGAAGCTGATCTGTGCTTGCACCAGCCTCTTTGTCATAAACTTGTGAAGAGGCCATGGCCCTCTCCATGTTAATTAACCATTTGAGAAAAAGACATAACTGATCTGGAATGAGTGCAGAGAATGATGGCTGCTTATATCACCAATGTCTAAAGGCACAGTTTCCATCTTCAGACTGCTTCGCATTTCTCTGAGCAACAAAGCAGCTTGGTAAAGAATTTGATTAAGGTGTTGGGTCTCAATCTCACTACTTGATGACAAATAAATCCCTCTCAAGACTTGGTGGTCCATATCGTCATTAATCTGCCTTACAGCTTGAAGTGCATCCCTAGGGGTCCCTGTAGAACTGAACATCACTTGTGACTTATCTTACCTTTGAAAAATAATCCTGTCGCCATAATGATTTTTAGTCTTGTTTTAGTATCTCGGCCCTTCAACTGTGCCCTAAAGAAGCTTCCTAAATCTTTGTATCAGAGAAGTCAGTAAAAAACCGTCATTGTCTACCAGGAGACTTTTGTGTATCTGTGCAATAAGCTGCATAAACACTTCAGTATACGCTTGTTTTTGACTGCTTATGTACTTAAAATGGCACAGGCGATGATACTTTGCCTCCATGGCAATCAGATCTTCTCTCTTATCTTTAACAATACTCTACTGTCATTTTTCACTTCAGCAGCTTTGAGCAAAGTTTCCAAAGCATTTACAGTCATGGTATGAGACAAAGAGGTATGACCTGAGCTATATTGTTTCTGACACAACACACATTTGCCCCAGTCAACTAAAAGACCAGATTTTTGTGTAGTTTTCAGAGAGGGCAGAGTATCATGTATTTTTCTGAAGATAGTGTGCCACAATGTAATAAAGGAGGTTTGATATGTCTTTGTTGCAGCTTCAGAAAGGCATCCACATTTGTTTTACTGATGTACTTGAAACAGTTTGCACGCAATCTTGCTTGTGTTACACTTGAAGACCGCTGGTCTTGAATGTGCAAATGTACATCATCCTTCCTCAAGTCAGCATCCTCTTTGAATGGAGCAAACCCTTATTCTTTTGGACAAGACAAATTCTCATTTGAGGTTTCCTGACTAATTATACACTTACTCCAGTCAAAGGGTTTTGCCTTTTTCTTTGGGGCACTTAAACTGAAAGCAGGTTCTGCCAGGTTCTTTATTAGCCTTTCTGAAAAATGTGCATTCTCAGTTGTCACAAGTAGAGTGAAATGAGAAACAAGATTAGAACAGACAAAATTACATCCGATGTCTAACTACGAAGACACTGAAGAAACCCCAGAACTGCCAACTACCTGCATCTGAAGGATGCAACACCAGTACAACAACACGCAACGAATAATACTAACAGAAGCACCAGATCAGAAGCAGCTGATCCACCAAAGGAATGCAATGGAGGCACAACCAGCCACCAGTAAGTATGTAACTACAATATGAAACTACAGAACCACCAAACAGCTGCAGCACAGGAGGCACAAGTAGCCATCAACAAGTGTGCAACTGCAGAAGTACCAAACAGTTACAGCACATATTCACTATTCCTACAGAGTGCAACACCAGTGCAAGCTCACACAAAGAACAACACTATAAGACAGCATAGAAAAGAAGTAGTATCTTGTCCAACAAAGGACAACCAACAGTGTGCAATTACACCATGCACTGACCCAACACAGAAATAAGACCATTGAAACAACTTCTGTCCCAGTCACATGCGCGTGCATGGTAAATTCGTCTTTTTTTCCGGGCATGAATAACATGAAACAAATCCCAGCAACCATGCCCTCTTGTGCATTGCTGACGTTGCTTGTTACATCAGCAGCCAGCACATTGTGTTTCATTGATCTTGATTCCATAAACAAAGTATAACGCGAAGTCTGCTGTTAGAACAGCACACGCCACACGCACTGCATGATTACCCAAGTTGCAAAGCTTATTTCCGTTAAAAAATAAAAGGGGGATGGGTCTCTGTCACTTGAGGTGTTTTTTGATATTTAAGTTGATCAGGTTTGCTTGTTTGTCTCTTGCAACATTACTATGTTGTCGGAAACTGGGATAGAATCGGGTCTAACTACTTCTTGGGAGGATTGGACGTTCAACTAAGCCCGCACCATGAAGGCTCGGCTGCCGTCCATGCCCCACGAAGGAGGGCATGGACTGAACCTGCCACGCCTTCATGGTGCGGGCTTAGTTGAACGTCCAATCCTCCCCAGGAGTAGTTTAACCCCCAAACATCCATGACTTTATGCAAGTATATTTACAAAGCATCAATAATATGTGCTGTTAAGTAAATAGCATTAAAGAAATAAATCCTTTTCATCAATTATTGATTACAATTTTTCATCTTAATTTATATCTATGGAATCTGTTGATATTTACATTGTTTGGTTAAAAAAAAACTAAAAAGCAACATTATGTCACCTTAATTAGCATATCTGTGTTCCAACGAAGGCACTCATGAAACCGAACCTCCTTTGTCCTTCAAAAAATGATGCCTAAAATGTTTTCATTTTGAAAAACAACACTTGTTTTTGAAAAAAAAAAAATGTTAACTGGTCAAGTAGCTTTGTGTTAAAAATGTTACTATATAGGTTTGATCCCTTTTTATTTACACATCTGAATTCCAGTGTGCCCCTCGAAATGAAAACCATGCATATGCTAGTTGTATCAGATGAAAAACAAATTGCATAAACAAATTTAAGCATTCAATTTTGGGCATATTTTGGATTTCCGAAATGAAAAATGTGCAAATCTTTGAAACACTGCATGTCCCTTACTGGTACAGGTAGGACTCTACACCTGGGGTCGTTTTAATCATGAAGTATTGTATTTTGAGAAAACATGGGGTGTATAATGTTGGCAAGAGGGTGCAATGAAACTCAAAATGGCATTTTGCTAACTCCCAGCCTAATGCATGAAGTCATATGTCACATGATACATACATCATAAAAGCAACCTGAAATATCAGTTGAAAGTGGCAAAAATGGACATTTTTCCCATTCAACTGTGATTGTTGGAATACATAAAAGTTTTAGTAATTCAGGTATTATAAAGCTTACTTACCTCTTGACCACCGTTTGCAAAGACCTTTTTGTTAAGGTCCAATGCATAAGAAAACGAGTTCTTTCACTTGATTCCTGGAAACCTGACGTTCCTGAGGAGCCATCTCTCGATTTCTATGGCTCCAGTGGGGACTCCAGGTGCGCATGCTCCCTGTATCATCCTTCCTCTTTTGGCCACTGGTCAGTTTACATCAGCTGAACGAGGAAGTGGGGAAGTCAGATTGGCTTCCCTGGTGGATGACAGGTAAGTATACTTATTTATACCAAAATTACTTAAAATGTCATTTATTAGTTATGTAACATTACCATTCGTCCACCATTTGCTGATATACAGAAGCAAAGGTGGAAAGTGTAACATTAAAGGCATACTGACCACATTTCGCCACCAGGACCAGCAGCTTGGAAAAACCATTGGTTCGAGCGGGGAGGGGGATGTCTCAAGGGAAAACCTCAGAGGTTTGTGGGCTTGAAGCCATCAAAGCAGAATCCAACCAAAGCCAGAAACCCTCTTTACTAACCAATATCAGACTGCATTGAACCCCGCAGCCACCAGCATTATAGCTCTCTGCATCTTTGGTAGACACTGTCTGTTTCAGCTCCATCATAAATGAGATCTAACAGGACCTAGTTGTGGAGCTGGTGGGTGCCGGGGGCTGGTATATGGTTCCTTACGACAGTGGACTCCTGGATCAACCAGCAACAGGCAAGGGTGTAAGGACAAAGTACCTGGTACAGGTCTGAGATTAAGTCAATTTAGCACAATGTCATAGGCCATCTCAGAAGTTTGCGCACCTTTACACTGCTTCGGATCAGCCACGAGAGTACTCAAGTTTTACTGCTGGGAATATTCTGATGGGATCCACAAGTCCTAAATGATGAGTACAGGTATTTTGGTATTTTAAATTCCGTGAACGCCATTTAACAGATAAAAATGTCAGAAAAACATGCATGGATTTTTGTCATATAATTACCAGCTCGTTAATTTGTGGTAATTGAAATACGAACAACATCTGGATGTCTGCTTTATACAGGTGTATGAACTGTGCTTTTGCCAGGGTCACATCATTGTCTTTCCCCACCATAAAGTTCCCACCTGGCCTGCAAGGCAGTGTACTTACACAACCACCAATGAAGCAACTCTAAGATGCAGCAAACCTGACTTAGCTAACTTTATTTCAACAAAAGCTAGAGCATGCTGAAAACACAGTATTTTCACAATTACAGACTATCTCTGTTGGGATGCGCAACCAGCCAATCACAACTGTGGTCTGTAATAGACATCAGAATTTTTCAAACTTGTTTAACTGAAGCCACAACTTGATTTCTGCAAAGGATTTACATGATCTTTACCAAACTTCAATCATAAGGAAAATATTAACTTTTTTGCAAGCAACCTTTAAATGTGAACAATCAGTTTTTATGACCAATAAAATAATTAATTAAAATTTTGAGGAAAATTATATTATTGCATCTAATCAATTCTTTTCTGTCGAATATGAATACGATCCACAATTGGCTATGATGCAAACCCATAATCACTTGCCTGCATGTCCTGCCCTTACAATGCGAGATGCAATTACAATGCCCCACCCCTTTATTTTAACCCAAATTTTCAATATATTGCTAACATTTTATTAATTTTGGGGTGAAATTGGTGATTTTTTTTTACTATTTATGGATAGATCCGTAACATTTGTCTACAAAAAATATGACATTTATCACTGCTAAGGCATTAATGGGGAATGGGGGGAGCATGAGTTACACCAAGTCAGCATCTAATACCAGTCATTATGGCAGTATTTTCCTGATATAATCTGAATTATGGCAGACAAGTGAATAATTTCAGTGTTTACACATTATTGCCCCATTAAAGTGCACAGTTTAAGACCAGTAAGTCACAGATAAGAGTAGCAGTATTCAGCAAATTATGTTTTTGGTACTAAAATTATGGAATTTTAACGCGCTCATTGTTCGAACATAAAGAGGGCAATTGGGTGATCCAGCTTCTACAAACCAATAGTGCTATGCCTTTTTTCTGCAGTAGACTGCATAAGTTGTGGTTTATTGACATGGTTTCCGATGTATCTGCACAGATTAGAAAGAAAATGACAGAAGTTTGTACAGTTACTCCAATATCATAAACACATATGTGTATTGACAAGTGCTCTGATTTTAAATTTGATAAGCATCCAAACATCAGGCATAAGTGTTTTCAGGCAAGTGTTTAATGGAACCTAACCTTTTTTCAAACCTTGTTTCACTATCTGAAACTCTTGTAATTATATGTGGTTGTATGTCGAAGTTCAAATGTTTTGCCACCTATGTACATTGGCTTGGTAAAAGTTATAAAAGCTGAAGTTCATAAGTGCTGCCATCCATATTCATGGATATAAATTGATTCATTTATGTGAAAATAATTTGCTGATGAACTCAACAGCTCAACAAAGTCAGCATGCCTGATTTTAAATGATTTACTCCAGTCGAATGACACACATATATGACAAACTTTTGTCTGCGAAAAAAGGGACAAACAAAGAAAAATAAAGGAGGGGGAGAGAAAAAAGCCCAAAGAAATTTACATTTTACCAAAGATTTGTATAGCTCTTCTGACAGAAAATGTGCATTTTTCTGGTATGCCCAAAATCACTTTGACATGATTTTGTGTATGCAGCTCTGCATATAAATGGAGGCTGTAGGCCTACAATGACAATGCCACAAAATTAAAAGTTTGAAACAGAGGGTTACTAAGTTTCATATTAATGGGATTAGCATAATTTATTCTTATCTATTAACATTGTTAATTTATTATACACACAAATGATTACCTGTGTGGTACCAGTGTGGTATGGCTAAATACAAAGGGCTATGGATGCTACCTATCTACCAAGCAGGCAGCAAAGGAGGCATAGCCTGTGCACTTGTTAAATGTCTTGCAGTGAATCCTGTTAGTATTTATGCAGTGTGGTTTCACTGACAGGTGCAACATGTCTATGCACAATGATTTGTGATATAAATGTGATACTTCCTGAATTTTTGGAATATTGAGACTGTTAAACTTGAAATTCACAGCCAATCTGAGGGTGTAAAACTTTTTTTTCACCTTTCATAAGCTGGCCTCAGGTACACAATACCATAGCCCAAACCATTTGCCTTGTGATCTACAGTCCCAGGACCATATCTTGCATGCTACATCCATGTAAAAGGTATTAGGATCACTCAAAATTGTCCAGGCAGCTGTCAAAAAGTGCTGACTTCCAATTTTTAACTTGCTTGATGGACGATAATAGAATAACAACACCACCATGTGAGTCCCAACACCACCATGTGAGTCCCAATACATACAGAGTTAGCCCCAATAGGCCACAGACCACAGTTATAAATCCTTCTATCTTTCATATTTGCATTTTTCAGTCTAAAAAATCAGCATTTTGGTATTCTAAATTCTGTGAATGGCATTTAACAGATAAAAATGTCAAAAAAAGAACATGGATGGATTTTTGTCATATAATTCCCAGCTCGTTCATTTGTGATAATTGAAATACGAACAACACCAGGATGTCAGCTTTACAGGGGTGTATGAACTGTGCTTTTGCCAGGGTTACATCATTGTCTTTCCCCACGATAAAGTTCCCACCTGGCCTGGAAGACAGTGCACCTATTGGGCCACCAATGAAGCAACTCTCGGATGCAGCAAACCTGACTTAGCTAACTTTATTTAAACAGAAGCTACAGCATGCTGAAAACAGTATTTTCACAATTACAGACTATCTCTGTTGGGATGCGCAACCAGCCAATCACAACTGTGGTCTGTAACCTACAGACTGCCCAGTTATTGGAAGTTCACCTGGTAGATCCACGGGTACTTGGGGAAAGGAGTCAGAAGGGAATTGCCAGCTTGTTTGGTGCATACGGTCAGGGCAGAATACCCAGAACCCAGTGGGATTTATCTTGGATTTGCAGTAGCAGAACTGGACATACCATGGGCTTCTTAAATGTACAATTGACTGCAAATTGCGATGTGCAGGGTGCACAGACACAGTCTTGTATTGGTTTGGGGTGTCAACTACTTGAACAAGGACTAATGCACATGGACAGACATTTTGTGGCTAAATAAGATGCAATGCTCCGGTGTTGGGCATACTTTTCTAAGGCAGCTTCTGGTAACTAGTAAATAAAGAATACTCATGAAAACAACTTTGTTTTTTTCACTTCGCTGATGCACAATCTGAAGAAAGTAAGATACAAGCACTGCAAGAAGTAAGGTCTCAAGAAGTTCCACTAGTTCAATTTGATTAGACAGGAAGCAGGGCATCTTAAGTATTTTCTGATATATTTTGTTCCTTTTTTACTCCGAAATACAGAAAAACGAGAAATTTGTGGTGAAAATCAATGGACAACAAAAACAAAACAAAAAAAAAAACAAAACAAAACAAAAAAAAAAAAAGAAAAAATGTGTTCAAGTGCCAACCTGGGATTCTCACACTTATAACAGGAAACAGGGACTTCGTAATTAGACCCAACAATAGTGTACACATTTATATATTATAAATACAAATTATATTGCTGGTGCATCATTATTACAAGGAAGGTTTCGTGATTGCATAGGAAAAGTTTTAATTTCTGTTGTATTGCTTCATACACTGCATTGATATCATTTTGGATCATTCAAAGTCAATTTCTGTGATGTATAAAGTGAAACACATGTAAATTGTGTCTGTATTAAGCAAAAATTCAATCATGGGAAAACTGAAAATTCCAAACTTATTTCACTGAAGTGAAATAACCAGAGCTTCCTATTGGATTCTTCTTTTGTAACCTTCATCCCCCCCCCCCCCCCCCGTACACTTATTGATCCAGCAAAAAATTCCAGATAAGACTTGTTTTATTACAATATTGTAACAGGTATGGTAGCGTGAGTTTTACATTTGGGTGCAATGTCTTGGTATCTGAAAATCTTCAACATACAACCATGAAAAGGCAAATTGAAACATATATCCTTTTGTTGAAGGTAAACCTCACACTAAATCAGGGACTCATAAAATTGGGGATATAACTACCTACCTGTCTCTTGACTTGTTAGAGACTACTGGTTACCTGGATGTGCACATTAAGTAACACCAATTTGGTGACTGTACTGGAATCACGTACCATGTGCAAAGCTGTACACGCTACCCTGGATACAATGTTATGTTACCTCTTTTGAACAGATACTATATTTATGTCTGGCGTTTCAACTTATGTCCTATTACAACCTTTTAATACAGGCAGAACTCTGATCTCCCGACTCCTATAAACACTGGAATGGCAAGGTCTTAACCATAGGGAAACCTTCCCTGGTCTACCTATTTGCAGTGACTCTAATCTGGATAAGCCATCTGTAGCACACCACTAAGATGCCACCCTCGTCTGAGTGGCTGGACTCCAAGTAAACCTCTCCTGGTCCATTTGTGGAATGCCACCCCTTCCCTGAGTGGCTGGAAGCTGGGCAGACCTCCACTGGTCTGCCTCTGGAATGCCACCTTTACCTGAGTGGCTGGAGGCTGGACAGACCTCCACTGACCTGCCTCTGGAGTGCCACCCTTTCCTGAGTGGCTGAAAGCTGGACAGACCTCCACTGGTCTGCCTCTGGATTGCCACCCTTTTCCTGAGGGGCTGAAAGCTGGACAGGCCTCCACTGGTCTGCCTCTGGAGTGCCACCCTTTCCCTGAGTGGCTGGACTTCAATTCCAGCAGCTCTCACCCTTGGCTGTCACCCAACCACCTCCTGTGGTCAGTGACCAGCTTCCTGACAGACCACTTATCTGTCCATGGCATGCCACCTGCACTCCAATGGCTACCGCTGACAAGTACCACCCTTACAGTGGTTAATGGGCCCAGGTGTCTGGACAGCTTACTTCTGCAAACACTCAGTAATAGTAATTACCTTCAGTCCTCTGGTCTCTTCTGCTGGATCCTCCTGCAAGATATTCTGGTCTTCAACCTTTTCAACGAGGAAACCTGGACTTGACCCCCCAGCATGGGAGGATCGAGGGACATCATTAACTCAGATGCTTATAATGTATGGTGCCAGCCATTTACATATGGACATACAAAATCATTAAAATATATTTCTAGAAGGCAGAGATATAAGAACAAGGGATCACATTTTATTAGAAACATCTGGACCATAATTCTGCTTTGGGAATTCTCGCATCTTACCCACAATATTTCTAATAATAGAATTTATAATTGTGGCACTGAAACATCACTTATATTATAAACAGTGCTGTAACTATCTGCTCTCTACAGAGAACCCCAAGAACTAAGAAAATACCCTGTCCAGTAGGTGCTGCCATATATATATATATATATATATATTTAATTGCAGAATTACACAGTAACCATGTATCATGTTTAATTAATTAATATGCGATTATCCCATTTCATCACAATATATTGAATTTGGCAACTGACAACAAGATATGCATAGAGATTTACTAGATGTTGACTTGGGCATTACATTTCAGGTGATGTAATCAAAAATGACAAATTATTATATGTTGATCAGATGCAAAGTCGTGTACCAGAACTTATATGGCCATATTCATAAAACCTGCTAAGTGCAACAATTGCATCTTATTACAAAGTTACACTTGGTATAGTTCAATGTTGAACTAAGTTTGTGTTATTCATAGGCCCACTGTTGATTCCATAGTCTATGTTAAATCGCAGTTCAAGTTTGCCCAATAATTCTGAGTCGCCTTGTTACTGATTAAGCAGTATTAGGTCAGAGATAATGGTTTCTGTTTCCCCCCCCCCAAAAAAAATATATTTTATAAGAAAGTAATGGCATTCATGTTGTCAATGACGGCAGGTCTGCCAGGGTGAAAAGGGATAGAGAAACTATCGCTTTCAGTATATTTCTTCATGACACAGTTAATGTTTTCTCTTTAAAACTTCTTGGCATCTCTGAATGTTTTCATTTTATTTGACTGTTGAAAGCACACAAGGCCGAGCTTATCAAATTGTTTGACCCCGTCTCAGCCCTCTAAATTACGGGTCGATAGGCAATTGTTTTTTATTTTGTTCTGAAACAACTAGAGTTTGACCAAGCACAAAAATATATCATTATGTGGTAATATATAAAGTAGAACTGCTCAGTATCTCTCACGAAATTACAACAAAAACAAAGAAAACAAAAAACTAAAATAAAAAATGTTTGGTTTTTTTTATTTTGTTTGTTTGTTTGTTTGTTTGGTTTTTTTTTGGGGGGGGGGGGTCGGGTCATATTTTGGTGGGTCGGTCTGCAATGCCAAACAAATAAAATTTTATTTACATCCAACAAATTAAATGTTGAAAAGCATATTTTTTTCAAGCAAATGGACCTTACTTTTACAAAATAAACAATAATAAACACTATGTCCCTGTACCTTTTTATCAAGACAGTATTCATCGCATGACTGATTCTGACCAAGTCCATTTGCAGTTCAGACATTCAACTTGTCACTGTGGCAATGCAATCGTTAATAAATACTGTATAAATATTTTATAACTGTTAGTCGAGTCATGTGATTTTATCACTTCATTTATAGTGTACACATTCAAAACATCTTTGGCAAGTCTGGAATCTCTTTGCTGTCATTGTTGGGTTTGGAATCAATGAATATGGACCATGCTTATCTGTACAATAATATAGGTATCACAACTGACATATGTATTGCAGAACAGCCACAGTATTGTTTCACTTGTCCACTTTTCTTCAATAAAATGCATAAACACTACATTCCTTTAACTCTATCAAGACAGTGCTCATTGCATGATTTATTCCAACCCATTTCATTTGTAGTATCACATTAAAAATGTCACATTTATCTATTGTAAATCAATTACAGTATTGTTTCAACTATCCACTTTTCAATAAACACTAGAGTCTAGTAACCTTATTATGTTCATTGCATAATTGATTCCAAACCACTCCGCTTGGAGCACACATTAAAATTGTCAAATCATAAATAGCAGAATGGATGTATTCTTTGTAAATCTGTACAGATTTGTTTCAATTGTCTTGTTTCCAACAATCACTACACACATTCAAAGTGTTTAATTACAAGAAGCACAGCATATGTTTTTATTGTAAATCAAACATAGATTTCTTTCGGTTGTCCTGTTTGCAATAAATACTAGATTCCTATATCAAAACATAGTTCATTGCATGAGTGATTCCAAAACATTTCATTTAGTGGAAGCGTGACTGGTGTCTCTGTTGTGGTAGTAGTAGTAGTAGTAGTAGTAGTAGTAGTAGTTTTAGTAGTAGTAATAGTAGTAGTAGTAGTAGTTTTTATTGACAGAAATAATAATGGGGTGAAATAGAAAAACTCAGAACAACCTGAGTGACATAGTATATGATATAACTGTCCACATTTAAACATAAGCTTTTCTGAGATTAAGATTAATGGTTAACATGAAAATTTAACAGGATATATCATCAGCACTGAGACTTGGTTCTGGAGCAATGTTTCCCTTGGCTGCAGATGGCCAAACGTTTGACAACCCCAGGTTATATTGACGCATCTGTACAACTGGATCCATCAATGTGTCCAGGCAGCCATGAACTTTAGTGGTATAAATTGGTTTGGCGACCCAGCATTTGGAGATCTTGGACCATTCATGCTTGTACCTGAGTTCACCATTTTGTGTAGTTGCTTGGCCTCTACCCGTGTTATGATTGTGGTCTAAGGCTGCAGGCATTGTTTTTGCCACCAAGCCTTCACAGGGGAAGTGTCTCTTTTGACAATATTTTGTGAGCATTGAATGATACGCTTCAAGTGATCCTGTATGAGCAAATCCGGTCATCTTTGCCAAGTCTTTCATCAGTTTTTTGTTTATATCAATTTCAACTAAGGCAGTGCGAGCTGCCGATCCCTCAGTAAGGCACAGGATCTCATCGGCATGTGTTGGGCTCAGAGGTTCCTGGGGGCATTCTGTAAAGACTTCTGAGTAACCCCATGTGTGTTCATTGACTGTACGATGGATAGTGGACCTCCACATGCCAGGCCACAGATCTACATTCCCCTAACACGAGGCACAACACCACCCTAGATGATCCACCAGTGATCTTATCTACGCAGATGGCTCCTCATCATCAGAACATTTAGCTTACCCTATCATCTTTCAGACACCTTTGATGCCATGCCAAGGGTCATACTGATTACATATATCTTTCCGTCAGTGCATGTGAGCACTAACTTGAGGGTGTTTGTCTGTTGCAAGTTCAACTACATTCACTCCGTTGGTCTTCAAGCTATCAAGACATCTGACCAACCCTTCTTTTGTCATGTGGGAACTATTCTTTACTTCAGACTTTTGAACCACTTCAAACTCAACAGTTTTTTAAACTGTTGCGATCCGTGAGTGTGTAGATCCCATGCTTTGCAGTATGGCGGAGACTGTTGCAATGGCCATCTCTGGCCAACTTCAGGTCTTTGTCTCTGATTTCTTCTTGAACTTTATCTTTCTCCTGACTCCACGCTTCTTCGACTACAGACAACAGAATGTCTTTTTGTATTTCATAATATGTACGCTCTGCCAGGCATTGGAGTTCAATGAGGTTGGCAAATTTCTGAAATTTTGCATAAGTCATTCCACTTAACATAACTGCAGCAGTCACCAAGAGATTGCCTGCCCCCATAGACCTAAAAAGAGGCTGTCCCTTCCATGTGAATGAACAGTAGTTTTTACATGTTACCAAACTTATTACATTGCCACCATGCAGTGTGTGTGTGTGTGTGTTTATTTCTGCAACAGAAGCACCACACTTCATACAAAGACAAAACGGTTCATCTAGACAGGATGCATATATCAAATTTTTGTTCACCACTGGGACCTTGTGCATTACTCTCATCTGAGCTACACAACATACCAGAATCACTATGTGGCCGCCGAGACTTGTCCAGTTCTGAATTAGCTGGATCATTTGAACCTGATGACAACCGATCTTCCATTTGATCAATCATTGGCATGGGAGACCTAGTGTTGCTTGGAGAAGAGGTCACAGGCTGTGTAACAAATGGATTTTTTTGGTGATCCCATAACTGCATCATTGAGCTCTGTCACATCAACCTGCAGTGCATTTGAACAACTATGATTATGTACACAATAACCCCCACCCCCGAAATACACACTTTATATGTAGGTACAGATACAGGGTTGGGTATATACATTTACAATGATCTGTTTTCAACGAATTTTGTTTCTTCATTTGATACCATTATTGGTATTTGTTTTGTTGTGACACATGTATCATCCTTCACCCACAACAGTGTTGCATTTACTTTTTGTAATTTTCTATAAATCGACATTAGTAATGTAATATATATATTATTCTTCATTTGTTAGTACAGGAAGACGCAAAGCTGTGCATCATTGAGCATATGCAGCCCTATAGATAATTAATTAATTTCACCAGTATTTACATACTGATTCGAGAAAAACACCAACCTGTGTATCCAAATGTTTTGGGGTTTTTTGGTTTTGATTTGTTTTGTTTCTTTGTTTGTTTGTTCGTTCGTTCGTTCGTTCGTTCGTTCGTTTGTTTGGGTTTTTTTTGTTTGTTTTTTTTTCTGCCACACGTACACTGACAGCATCCACTGGATGTGGGGGACTTTGATTGAAAAAAAGTAAGGGAACAAATGTAAGGCATAACTTTGTATATTTTTCATGAACAATTATGTGTTTGTAATCATAGTTTTTAATTGGTATTTAGTTTTGAACAATATCATTTTCCTAAAATGACAATACATTTCAGGTGGAAATAAATTATGATTTCCTGTAGATGGCAAACGTGTACAAGCCCATCTTCCTTCTCTCCTTGTGTCCTAGAATAAGTTACTGATTCAAAATGGATAAAAGTGTTGAGGCACAAACAAAAAAAAAAAAAAGAAAAGAAAAGAAAAGAAAAAGAAAAAAAGGAAAAGAAGCCAAAAGAATCCTTCAGCCAATGTGTATAATAGATATTAGTGAAACATACAAAATATTTTGTTCTGAGAAGACATGTAGTGAATAACATATGTACAATTAGTATGGTGGAGAGTGTTTGAAAAGTGTAATCAGCAGTTCATGATATTTGGGAGGTGAAAATGTGGTAGGCCTACATTTCAGTATTCTAAAGTTTATATGTTTGCTGCTGGAGGTTTTTCTTTTTCATTTTGTTTCCTATCCCGAGAGGATCTACCTCAGCAGATTGGTATCAGTATCTACACTGCACGGAATATCCAACATGGATACAGTTGACATTGACCCTTGTGACAAGGTGGTTTGGGGCTCCTGTGACAATCAATACATGTGGATTATTGTATCACAAAATGACTCTGTACTTCGCAAATATATACATAGAAATAAAAGCAATTTTACTGTGTCATAATTTTCTACATGGAGAAAAAATTCTGGGGAAGAATTTGGACATAGAACAATGAAAAAAAGCACAGTTAATCCATTGTCTATTTCTATCCTCCTTGTTATTACTGAGAATGCTATGTTTCACAGTGTTTTAAAAATGAGAAAATAAATTCACGTTTTGTCTGGGAATTATACAAAACAAGAAAACATTATGGAAAATATGGCTCAATCCTTTAATTCACTTTTTAACGTGTCACAATTCTTTGTTATATACAAAATTATGTTTGTTGCAAAGATTTCCCATTTTCATATATCAGTCACCATCAATGGTTGAAACATAACAAAATACATGCAGTACCTCCAATGGTGTAGTGAACAGTTAAAAGGTGGTGGCATGCAGTGGAGTCACACACCGGGGCTCTTGTTCTTAAAATGCTGCAGTTGAACTTGATTCCCCATTGTGATGAAACTGTAAAACAAGAATGCATCATTTATTTTTTGCATCAAAATTTCACAAATTAATTACTGTTCTTTCAGTGGAATATCTTATTTCATCTAAAATAATGAAACAGCTAATACCTAAAATAATAAAACAGAAACACCTAGTTTTTCAACAATCAGAAACTGGCCTTATAAATCAACAAATATATAAGTAGGGAATGTTTTCTGGTATCACGGAGACAATACTGGTATGAGTGCCCAATATCCTGAACTTACTTAGAAATTAAAATCATCTTAAACAATGCTCATTTCTTTCTTTGTTTTGTATAGTCTATGTTGTCTTATATTTCATCTATTATAAAAAATGAAAGTGACTATATTTGCAATTGACACAAATGGAGCAACTGTTCCTAAATTGACACCCAATATATATATATATATATATATATATATATATATATATATATATACCCATATAGAAAAAAGATGCAACTGGGAATTAAAATTCACAGCACAAACACTCAAAATGGTGAGAAAAAAGTAAATCAGTCCTTAGATACCAGGGGCCCACCACAGCTGTGGGAGTGCATAGTGGACCCTTTGCCTCGGCTCTGGCCCTGGTAAGCATGACAGCGCATGATGATTGGGACAACCATGGTTTCTTCTGCTTCATCTATTTATTTATTCCGTTTTTTCTATTCCACCTGTGTCACATTATTATTATTATTATTATTATTATTATCATTATTATTATTATTATCATTATTATTATCATTATTATTATTATTATCATTATTATTATTATTATCATTATTATTATCATTATTATTGTTATTATCATTATTATTATTATTATCATCATCATCATCATATCTTGTCAACTATAAACAACACTATTGGCTAAATGTGGCAAAATACAAGAAGAGTTTTCCATTTAACATCAGTTTTACCGCGCCCCATCTCAAATTAGCCTCCCTGAGGCAATTACATGATGAAATACAAGCGGGTTTCACGCCTGATAGCGAGTGATAGCAATTAAGTTTACCCTACTGGGAGCCCCGATACACCCGGGGCGGGGGGGTATCACGGTTGCTGACCTCGCATTACTGAATTCCCAACAACCCAATATCTTGGCTCACATTGACCAAATGATCACTCAAATGAGAAGCATATAATCGTCAACATTTGGAATTCCCGTTCACAAAGAAAGGTTGCTTTCAACAAAAGCACATGCACTGCAGTACAGCCTTACCAAGGAAATAGGTCATGTTTACGGTAAAAATAGGGCAGCTTGACCGAGAAAGAACATAAAGGAAAACATGTGCAGCTCATCCACCTGTTTTCTGACTCTTCTTGGCAACTGCTCTGCTCTGAGATTTGCTCTTACAATATCTTCGTGAGGCACTAGTGGGCCAATGGGAATGGCACCTGGTTTCAACGTTCTCACGTTCCTTGTATACAAATCTGGCCGCAAAAGATGCCGTCTGCCTGCCTGGTTATAGAAATGCACTGAACATATCCTGGTGGATTTGGTTACTTTCAAGTTTTCCCTTCTTATTATAGCCACCCATTTTGCCTTCAATTTCTCCTCCTTTGGAAACAGAAAGAATTTGAAGTCTGGTCTGTCAGGAGTTTGGCGATTTGTGCACCCGCAGGCTGCACAGATCTGCATGATTTCAATGGGACATGATTCACTTCCCTTGTCGCATGCGTTTTCAATATGGCAGCCACAGAAGCATGAGCGCTGTGACGTCACGGGCTTAATATAGTCGCGTGATCATTTGGCGATTTAAAAGGAGATTTGGGGCATCTGGACAGTCATTAAATGATGAAAATTTTCTGTTTTTTTACCTTGTCATGTCATGTCGATTCCACTCCCCACCCCACCCCGCCTGTTTTTAGACTTGTATGATCATAAGCAGTTCCTGTCTCTCACCTTCAGATCACATGGTTAATGTGCTTTTGAATCTCCTTTGAGTATTTCACAGTTGTGCAAGAAATCAGAATGACACGGCCAAAAGGGTGGCTGCTTATGATGTCATTCGGGTAAATAACTTCTTCTTTAGCAAATCAACATCATTGTATGTTGAGGACTATACATAAAAGTGTTGATGGACATTTTGTTCTAAGTATTACAACCAAAACGGGTTCGATATGGAATGCAGTATTGTCATTGTGGCCGACAATGTGCATAAGAAGACCCTCCAATCTTACAACGCTGATTTCTTGGGATGAAATTTTCTCTTTATCAATCAATTTTGTAGACAGTGTCAAGTAAAAACTAGCTGATCGATATGCTTCGAATTACAGCCGTGTGAAACATACAGATATTATATAGGAACTGTTTGTTTTTGTTTTACTGTCAGATACCTCCTCCCGAGACTTTTGAAGGTCACAAAATTAATCAAATATCGATGTTAAGCTTGAAGGACAAAGAATTTGATCATTCTGTAATTATGCATTTTATTTGTAAACAAAAATACAGTTCTTGCATAATGGTCTATACTTTTATTTTATAATTGTTATACTTTTGCCTTCGATTATTTTTTGAGATACCCTGTTTTAAACCACCCCATAATATCCTTGAAAATCATGATATCAATATGAATCTTGTTTCTAACAAATTATTATATCTGCAATAAATAAAATGTTTGGTTTTGTGCGGAAAATACGAAACATCAATCCTCTCAACAACTTTAAACTACTATATTTTGTGAAGTGGGGAGGGGGAGAGGGGATTTATCCAAGCTATATGACTATTTTGTCAAGCCACATTTATCGCCAACTACAAATATATTAAGATTCAATTCAGATTTGCCTGGACAGATCATCGCAGGAACTCTTATTTGCAAACTTTTCTACATTGGCTTCCAGAGTGACCACAATTACAACATCGGAAGCAGACCCATATTAGAGAATTTTTCTCAGTCTCTGATAGCTAAAAAAAAAAAAAGGCTTATTGATGTAGTTGTGAAAACAGCATATCCAACAGTGTAAGCATGCATCTGACCACGATACAAGATACATAAAGACAATAGAAGTATTTGCATCCATCAAAGGTACATTTGAGGAATTTTATAACATGTCTTTTTATGTTGTGGTCTTGCACGCATATGTCAGCTCATCCAAGCCAAGTTTGTTTAGGGCTGTTCCAAAAAATGTCCTGGGGGGGGGCGGCAACGACTTCGATATCCGGGGAGTCGGGGGTATATGTCTCTAATCATGTCCGGGAGGTTGGGATAGGAGATAACCTATCATGTCAGGGACATTGGGGTATCAGTCTTACACACATGTCCGTAGTGTGAGGGCCATTTGACATAATTTCATTTTAGTAACCTATCACCTTTGTGACTTACTTTTAACTTTCCCTTTACAGATGAAGTCTTTCTGCCTTTTGTGCTGTACGTCCTCCAGAACAGCCATCTCAAGAACAGGTTTATATTTAAAAATGAGAACTTGAGAAACTGTTTATTTATTGTTTCTCATGTGTGATGGAAGACATGCAGGGCTTGACTTTGATCAAGCCCATTGTCCAGGACAAGTAAATTTTTAGCCAGGACAAGAAAAATTTTGAGCTGAATAGAAATTTAACCCATTACTTAACTGAAGATTGGAGAAAAAGTCATGTGGGACAAGTAATGAAATTCTTTAATGTCAAGCCCTGACATGTAGTGAAAGCACAACTGCCAGTGCACCTCCCATAGGTCCATACTTTCCAGGGGAGCATACCACCCATGCGTGGTTACAAGAAAATCAGTTGAGATGCAGACATTTGCCTGAAGTCCACCTCAACAGGGATGTAGATGCAAAATATACCAGAGTTCGAAATTAAGGATTTGTTACTTGTCCCATTACCCTTTTTGTTCCAATTTTACACAAGTACGGAGTTAAATCTCAACTCAATTTATTGCCAGTCCTGTGTGAAAATTTACTTGTCCCAGATAGCAGGAAAGCCTGATGTCTAAATATCTGGCCTGTATACAAAAGTTGTAATATCTTTTACATTCGAGTAATCTGCAGCTATCTAGAATAGTTGTAAATTTAAAAGTGGAGGTGTAGGTGGTCCATATTTTTCTTATAATTATGTCCAGGCCTGCCTCCTGGAGGAGTTGCATTTAAGCTCTTACCCACTGGCCATTCTCATGGGGACCAAATCTCAACATTTAGTTTTCTTTTATCATTGAAAAGTTCAGAATATAAAAACAAAAGACTTCATTTTATTGATACATCTTTATTTTCAAATTGGAAATATATTATTGTAAATTATCATGTACTTACAGTATGATCATTATTATTATGGATGGAATTGTATAACCAATATGAAAGCAAGATCGTGGGTTGTATCTGGCTGCATTTCTGTAATGAACTGCTTTTCTGTCCAATATGAATTTGGATGTATCTGGACAGTGGAAGCAGCTCCTTTGGCAACGAAACTGTATTACTGTAGATACATGACAAAAATAATGCATGGCTTGTTCCATATCAGTACTGGCATCAGCACTTCGTACATTCACATCAGTACTCAGTGCTGATACTCGTACTGATATTGAAAATGCTGTGTATGATTACATACATGTATGTGAATATACAAATCTTTGATAGAGCTTTTTTTCAGAGCCATCATGTACATGTATGTCCTGGATGGGGGGGGGGGTGTAGGTTTTAAGATCTGTCCAGGGTATGAGGGTTGAAATACTACTAAAATGTCCTGGGTATTGGGGGTTTCAAAACTTATGTCTGTCCTAGGGTTAAGGGGCTGGCTCAGAATGTTCCTTCTATCCTGGGTATGGGGGTGGTTGAAATTTTTTGCCTCCCACCCCCCCAGGACATTTTCTAAAAACAGCCCTTACAGGTGACACTGCACTTATATTTAATGGGCTGGCTTAAGACTTTAATACATATCCCGAGCTGCAACAAAGCATAATAAAATATAAATGAATAAACAAGCAAGTCAGTAAATAAACAAAAAACAAATGAATAAAGTAAACCATATCAAAGGTATAACACATGTGTCCCTGTTCCCATCTTTATCTACCCATCACCCATCCCACTTAATCTGACTAGTCCCTGAATTTTTTGGTGCAATTTTATGAGTTATGTGTGTCTTGGAGGTGGGATACTGTGTCAGATGGCTCACTGTTTGCGTCAATTTTATGTTCGTATGTTGTTTTAAATGCAGGTGGCCATTTCTGATAAAGGGATTCCTACCACGAGACTCAAGTCCTATGCCCAGAGATTTGCTGCAGTTTTACCTTCTACACGGGACTACTTACTAGATTTAAGGGGTAGTCCCTGATGACAACTTCCACTGCAGGTGACTTGTTGTGCAGCTATCCAATAGTGGCAGCAGAAGGAAAGTATGGTCTTTCAGAAAAGCAGATCTTACATACACAACTCGAATATAAGTCGTCCACCGCAGTTTATATGGATGGTGTTTATTTTTTCAAAGAGCTTTGCCTTGGTTCATATGTGATTACACAACACAGGACACTCCAGTAAAGTGTGATACTTGTTTTAGCCTGTATTCGTCAACACAAAGTACCTGTATGTAAGAGTACATCCCTTTTGAGAAACAGGGCTAACTATGTAGCTTTTGCCTAAACAAGCAACTTGTAAATATTAACCTATAAACGGCGTTTACCATGTTTTTAAAGAAACGTGCGCCTCAATGTCAGAAGAGATCATCTCTTGTAATAAATTTTTTGCAATGCTACAAATGTTAGGTTTTTCAATCTTGATACACCCATATCATTGGCTATAATTGTCTTCCTGCTCTACGGAGTCAAAGATTCCATTGGGGTATTAATATGCATTTATTTCATTAGAACTGTTGCTACTCTCCCTACCCCTATTTGATAATTCTTCTGCGTTTTTGCAGGTTTTAGAGTTTTCCTTTGATGAAACATTACTGTAGACTACGAATACATATGAAATTTAATTGTATTGATACCAATGTTGTTGAAAAGTTATAGTGCTTAAAGAAAGTAAGCAGGATATCCATACTTTGATTGTTGTATTAATTGTATACAGCTTTCATTGAAAGTAGTCTTTCATGCAGAAAACAAGAGATAAATATTTTGTTCTAACGAGGGTTGGAAATATATTCCGACATGATCCTATTCAAATTTTCTTTCTGACTTTTTTTTCAATTTTTCTTTTTTTTTTTTTTTTTTTTTGTCTTTCACACATAGAATGCTTACATATGATATTTTTACCAATTTCATTTCTATTTAAGGTAAAATGTAAAATTATGTTCAGAATCACACTGTTTTACCAAAAAAAAAAAAAAAAAAAAAAAAAAAAACGCCACCCCTTAATTTATCATTCTAGGCATTGCTTTCTCATATTGTTTGGTTTAAAACTTGCATACTAATAGTAGCAGTTATAGTTTCCAGAAAAGAATCAGAAATAGGGTTTCCCAAACTCTAATCACATTGTATAAACAATACGAATATCATTTTTATAATAAGTGCATAGGCGCAGCAATATTAGCTTCAGGTGCCAAACAATCATGTTTAATGATATATGTTTGATAAACAAAGTACAAAAATTGACAAAATTCATATTTTTGGCACTCCAGCGTGTTTTAGGACATGAACAATGTGATGCGTTCTTTTATACAGGTATCTTGGACACAAATATACCTGAACTTGTAGAAATTACATATTTTGCAATCACTCACGTTCACATGTTACAAAGTAGTCCATATTCTGGATGTTGCAGGGATAAACATTTACCTGTACTCTTATTTAACCATAAGTTATATAACGTTGCCCCTTGACCACCATGGCCTAAACCTCCATGTATGGGCCACAACTCCTGAACAAATTGTGTTGGAACCCGATAGTTCTGATAACCAGGTGGTCCCTGTCACTACTTGGTTGCTGTGAAACTGGGTGGGTGGGGAGTGATTCTGGGTGCACATGCCTTCCTTGTCCCCCTGACTGCTTGGGCGCCATTTCTGGCGTGCTTGAAAAATTGGGAGCTTCATTGACTTCCATCCGATAGTTTTAGTACTGTGCACACAACCTCTGCCACAAAATTTGTTTTCTAAGTTCTCACAGTGTCTGCTGAGATGGACAGCCTTAATATGACCTGCAGATCCTCAAAGAATTTTGGGCTCTTATTGGCTCAAAATCAATCTTTTTCAAGATGACATTTGGCAAGTTGAATCGCTGACAGAGGGAGGACTGTGGCATACAAGCAATCACAGCTTGACTGCATGTTGTGGATGCAGAGCCATAGCCCACCTCACCTTCTCCCCCTTGTATGGTAAAGGTAAGAAGATGGACTCACAGAACCATTTCTTGGCAACCCAGGATGACAATTGTCTTAGTTGTTGTCACCGGGCTGGCTGCACAACAATCCATGCAGGTTTTGTGCTACATCAGGAATTGACCAGTGGCTGCTGTATAAGAAGTCCTCGAGAAAGAGCAAGAGGGCTAGGCATAAGCATGCTGCTAAATGCTGGCAATTGACTCTGATTCTGCTGAGTCTTCCAACCAAGGGCACCACAGGAGAAGTGGAAACAAACCCATAAGGCTTGCAAACAAGCTCAGGTGGTCACTCTTTTTCTCCTGAAACCCACAGGGGAAAAGGGAGAAGAGGAGGGATAGTCGTAAGTTGGGTGGAAAGGATCCACTTGAAAGGCCCCTGAGTGCTTGGTTCCACCAGATTAACAGCTGGAGGCCTCCTTGGCTGCTGGATCGGGGCGGGGGGGGGGGGGGGGGGCCCATGTGCACTCAGTGGTAGATTTGGTCGGGCAACTTCAGCCCTAGAGAAGGACATCCTAACGTAGGATATGCAAGTTCACCTCTAAAGTGCAGGCCTTCTTGATCTGAAGGTCGATCCCTGGCAACATTTAAGTCATCAGCGAGGCCACCTGGCCAAGCCAACCCTGGGCCCCTTTCGAGATCTACACTAAAGGTCATCCAAGTGGGAACTCAGAGCTGAGAGTAAGACGTTGGGGTAGGACACTGTGGGGATAGAGCCTCTAGCATCCTCCTGCCAGAGAGGAGCCTATCAACCACATGGGGCACATGGGGCCCCCACTATATAATGCTGTTTGGGGAAGATAATGCAGACTTTGTACGACAAGTGCATGACCTACGAGCCTGCTTTGCAAAACCAACCAGAATGAAGGCTTTGACTGAGCCAGTTTGGTTGCATTCCTCCCTGGCTGCCACCACCCAAAAGCATTGCACGCAGCTTGCACCCACTCAGCCCCAAGCCCGAGCCACACTCCAGACATCACACAGGCCTAAGAAGAGGGGAAAGCAATTTGGGAAGGGCAGGAAGGCTAGTAAAGGCAAGAAGTCTGAGAAAACTCAGGGCTCCTGACTCTTATCTCCCAGAACACACCATTCTAAGGGTTACCCTCCACCACTGCCATAGATGTTTCCGAGTGCCTAGTTGCCTGGCTGCCTGTCACTCACAGTGAGAGTCTGTCACAGACAATCCATATATCCTAAATACCCTGAAGCATGGCTATTCACTACCTTTTGGGGAAGACAGACTTCTCCTATTTCACAAACTCAAATGGTTTACACATCCAACAAAGAGGCCCAAAGCATCAGTGTGCCTAAAGGTGGTGCTGAAGCTAGGGAGCAAGAACACTGTTGAAAAGCTGGAGAATCCCAGGTCGCCCATGTTTTAAAACTACTGTTTGAACAGGTGGTAGCCACACACTTTCACCAGAGCTCAGTGCACATTCATTTGTACCTGGACAACTGGCTTATCCAGGCACCCAGAAACTTCAGAAATAATCATTTTAATATCAGTTTTGAATATCCATGTATCACAAGTTTTCAAAAAAGCAGTAAATGACAGGAGTCAAAAGTGGCAAAATAAGGGCACACTCTAGCATAGGCAATGAGCCTTGACACAGAGACACCTAAGCTGGCCCGAGCATCATATTAGTGTCCACATTTCAGGGTAATCTACTCTGATACATTAGAAATCATCATGTTTGTCATAGAATTGAAACTTGAATTCACTTTTTTTCTGTATGCATCATTATGTCTAAAAATGAACAATCCATTTTTCCAAATCAGCAAGGTATATTTGTGAAATAAACTGTCGAAAGTGTCTATTACTGATGCTTAATAGGTCATTAGTGTATATAAAAGAGAGAATTTTAGCACATTGTGAATGGCATCATGGGGAATAGATATTGCAGGCCAGGTGGATTTTGGTTGTTCTGGCTGGAGATGTCTTAAACTGTGTTTAATTTAACGAATTGTCTGTTCTCATCACTCAGAGAAACCTGAGAAACCAGTTAGCTGTTCATATGATCCACAAAGAATTGAAAGATATGTATAAAACCCCTTGCATTTTGTCTCTTAGTATGTGACTGACTAAACCTTGCTGCTGATGGACATTGTAACAGCTCAGATGTTACATTTTCAACATATATATGTACCGAAGACTAGTACATGTAAATTATTGAGACTTTCCCATACTTTTTTCAAAATCTCAAACAGTGCAAAGTAAAGCGAGTTTGACTTGGGGAAAAAAAGAAACCAGATCTAGCATTAGACAGGAGAATGTGTACTTTGGCAATTGGCCAATGCCAGAATGTAACCTGAGTGAAATAAGCGCATTGATTTCTTCTATTTCAAATTTTCAAAAAAGGTTTGCATTGCCAAAGTTTCCATTGCACACGGACACATGTAATAGCTCCATTTCTGTATTAAATTCAAACATAAATGTAGATATTATGCAATAAATTATTTCTTGTCTGTTGTGTAAGAATTTGTAGAGACTTTGCAGAAGTTCCAAGTCATGCACAGAAGGTGGAAGAAATACACTAGCAAAGTTGCGGAATACATTCATGACATGGTTAGTTTCATCAAAAATGTCGGATATCATTAAATTACGCTTACTTTTTGAATCAGAAAAGTGGGGGATCTACTTGTATGGACACTTGAAGCCTGTAACTTTGATATCTGTGGAGACATTTATGTGCAATGTCCACATTAATATCGTGTTTGGCCAGCGAAAAGGACTCTACCAAAGCACTAAACACAAAGATGTTCAAGTGTGTATCATGAAAAGACCTATGCGAGGGATAAAATATATGAAATTTTGCCATTTGTGGATTCCTTTCCAAGCAGCATACGTGGAATGTGTTGCACCTTTTAGGATAACATGGCAGAGCGGTGCCTCAGCAGAGGGTTTTGCCTGTCAATTTTAGCTCAGTTGGCTTATCAGTCAGCTGAGCTGTTGCCATGGTCTGTTTCCAGTTGTCTGCCACACTTCTGAAAACCTGATAGCTGAATCCATTTCGAAAATAGTAGGGATGTGCCTTGATGGCACTTTACCAGTTTTTTTTTTCAAATGGTCATAGTGCAGTGATTTTTAAATTTTTAATGATCTGGGTAACCCAATGGCCAATTGTTTTGGGCTTGCATGGGGACACTTCCCAAGACCTCTAGACCATAAGTATTTAACAGGCGGCACAGCATTTTTTTTATATTATTAAATGGTCCTTTTTGCCTTGTAGATAGTTCTGACTTCTCCAAACCCGACACTATGATTTGCTGAATCTTGGTTGAAATGAATCTTACAGCAGGGTAAAACTAAAGTGTTCAGTAGGTTCAGTAGGTGCTTATGGATCTCGGATTTTCTAACATTTTCTTCGATTGAGGTATTTACTGGTTGATGCATACATCCCCATTGATTAATGTTCAAATCAATGGAGATTGCAATGGTAATACATATTTTCAACTTCCCCAACACTATCAGCCAGACTCACTTTAAAGGTCCTCTTGATTGACCATGTTCAAAGCTGATACATGGGCACCTCATGGGTTGTTGTTCTGACCATATGGTGTGATTTAAAAAAAAAGGATCTGACAATTATACTTTTACTCAAATTTTTCTTGTAGGAACTCCCTGCGCCTTTACTCGTCACTTTTCCGTTCATTTCCGACACCTGCAAGGCGAAAAAGGCTTGTGACGTCACAAACGCAACACCCTTGGCTGTCAGGGAAGACTCCGACCATGCTAGCGAGCCATGCCTGTCAAGTGATATTTTATGTAAACATATTTTATTCACCTTTTATCAGCAGGATGAAAATGCACGTGGATTTATTCATTTTTGTCCCTGTTCCCACCCAGGATGGCTCAGTGTGTTGCTGTCAATTGCAACACTACAAGTTCTACAGCTTGTTTACATTCCCCGAAGACCTAAAGTTACAAAGAGCGTGGATCTGCACAGTCGACATTAACATGGACAAGTGGCAAGGCCCTGGGAACCAATCTAACCAATGAAGAGAACCCTTTGGTGCTCCCATTTGTCAAATATGTCGTTGTTTAGGATAGGTTTGGCAAGCAAACAAAGGTGCTGCTGTTGCCAAATACGGTCCCATCACTGGCCAATGAAAGGATTTTTTCAATATTTACAAATTAATCTTCAGTATGATTCTGATTTCAAAGCTTCCATAATAGCACAGTATGAAGCTGCAAAAATTAGTTCTGGTGCTCTCAAGTACAAGTCTCACGAAAGACAGTTGTCTCAACTTGGATGGGAACCACTTTATGCTTGGAGAAAATTTTACAAACTAAAGCTTCTATACTTAATATTGATCAAACTTACACCCCAATACCCTTTTTAATGTTACCAAACTACGTACTCGCGAATACACAGCACACCATTCATAATTCACATGATCTTTGAGAAGTTAAATTTAGAACTATTCGATATCATGGTTCATTTCTGCCGTCTACTTTTAGACTATGGAATGATCTCCCCAGCGATGTAAGAGAATCTCCATTGCTTCCTCAATTCAAACAAAAGCTAAAAAAATTATTATTCTTTAAACATGACATTCCAAGTTCTTTGCTCAAGAGAACCGTTTTCATAACATAATTCACACGCAGCTCTGCCTGGGTCACTCAAGTCTACATTCTCACCTATTTGAATACAAAATTGTTCCTTGCTCTGCCTGCTTTTGTCAACACCAATGCGAGGATACACTCCGCTTCTTTTTAAACTGTCCACTCTATGATAATCCTAGGAAAAAATTCTGAATACTGCTGCGAATGTCCTTGCTCCAGGCGTTAATCCAAATCTACTGTTACCCCTTGTAAAAGATAGATTACTAGAAATCATCTTACCCGGTAGTACCGACCTATCAAGTGACTTAATTTCCACCATTTTTCTCAGTTGTAGAACTGTATATTGTCGAAACAAGAATATTTGCCAATTAATTATTTCAGATTCTCAGCAGTACAGTAGCTGTATAATGCAGCGAAAAGTTTGTCCTCCAAATATTGTATGCTCGTAGTTTTGTAGTTCCACAGCTTTGTGCTGAAGCAAGGTGAACTGTGCTTCTTGTAATGTTCTGTGCGTTTTGTATACATATTTTGTGTGTGCTCTTTGTACTGCAAATCCTCCAGATTAGTTACAATGTAACTACTAGGTCATCCAGTTTGGTAAATAAATATGTTTACAATACAAGTATAGGTGTAGTAATTCAATGACTGTTACAATGTATCACATAATTATCAATCCAATGTCACAGTGACAACGCTGGTCTAGGGTGTTGTTACGAAGTAACATTGTAACAAAACTTCAGTGTACTTAACCATTTTGATCCAGTTGATGGAAAAAATGGGTGGAAAACATGGACAAACAAGAACCTATCTTGTTCCATACCCAGGTCTATGGTTGAACAATCCATAACAGGTTGCGTTAGCTGGCCACTGTTATGTGTACGTCTAATAACTACTATATGTTGCTAGGTATTCGATCCCATACCCAGATAAGATTTGTTTGGACAGCTATGAGAGTCACGCCTCATCAACGCAGCTGCCAAGACTAATGGGCTGCTGGCCTTTTACCTTTTTTAGTCATGTGCCAGTGCTCGTGACAGTCCATGGCTAGCTCCTAATAATTGGGTGTACAAAATTCCAACTCATTGTATCTTTGTCGGTCATATGGAACCAGAGAAAAGTCACAGGAAAATGTTCACCATGGTAACAAAATGGATACAATCTGACATAAAAGATATCATAAACACGTGTACTGATGACAATGTATACAAAAACGTAAATACTGCCCTCCAAGGGTCGTGAGGCTACTGCCGGGTAGGAATTATAGTGATATTGATAGCTATATTCATTAATGCAAACTTACATTTAATCATCCATAGACTATACATATAGGAAGGGAAAATTAACTGTTTGGTTAGACTTTTATGTACCGTAGGCGTAGGCCGCACCTGTTTCCGTGAATGCTAGAATTCCAAAGACTGTAAGACCTGGCCCATCCTGATGCAAATTCCAACTTATTGCATTCATGCTTATTCTTGTTAAATGGAATCTTTTAATTTTTGTATACGAAATATCTCTTTTGCAACAAATAATCATTGCCTGGGCGGCAAGTCGGGATCACTTGGCTGTACAGCGGCTCCACTCCCTGCAGTACTGCTGACAGCAGGGTTCTGGGCCTCCCTTCATGTGTGTGTTGTGATTACTTATAACATGTAGCTAATCCCATGCTAATCATATGCTGTGATCAGAGACCAAGTGAATCTCTGTGTATGTGTACAAGAAGCACTCCTCTTACCTAAAGTTACTTCTGGTAATCCCACAAGTTCCTGGGCAACTACTGTGTATGTTGGTTCCACCAAGTTGTCCTTTAAATCCAAGGATCCTCCTTGAAATCAGCCAGCTGAACACACGTCTGGTTCCATTTAAATGTCCCTCTCAATCTGACTAGGTCACCTTTAAGGCCCCACAAGTCATGCACAAATATATAGTTCTTTTTATTGCCACCAGGTGACAGCATCTGACAATACTGACCAAATTTACACCCAGATGAAATGTAGTATCCTAAACGTCCACCAGATGACAGCACTGCTCAGGATGAGATGCTACTACTGATGTACATGTATATCTCTAATTCAATATACATGGAAATACCACATTCCCTCCCGTTTTCTTAGTTCTGAAACATGATGGGAAATGTTTTATATCAATGCAGAAATACATGACCCTCTTGTCTTATCAATGATATTATATATATACAAAAAAAATTAATATAAGTGACATGAAATAAATAATACTACAACATGGACAACCAGCTTGCCATTGGTAAGTATCTGTTCACAATTACAATAGTAATTGTCACCAGCTTGAACTGGACTGTCCACATTCCAATTTAGCTGTCAATGTGACTATGTGTACATGCATAGGCTACCTAAACATTACCTGTATCAATATTTTAATGGTCAAAATTATACATTCCAACCCACCAATACCACTTTGGATAATGACATATCTAAGTTATATTTCAAACTATGAATATGCTTTGCAGTTCTTCATCAATATGGAATTGTTATATGAATTCTAATTACATTTCAAATCTGAATGCAAACTGATTATAAAATCTGAATGCAAACTGATTATAAATTAATTACAATTAATCATTACCTATGTCTATTAGAGCGATTTCCCACTACACTAAAGTTTCTAGCTCTATTATGATAGTTGAGATATGGATCAATAAGCCAGAATATTTCTGCACTCCAGCTCCATTATCGACCTCTCTCAACTATTCCTTAGTTAGAAACAAAAAAACATATAAGTTACAACATATATATATATATATATATATATATATATATATATATATATATATATATATATATAGCTAGAATAATCATCACCCCAGCTTATTTTATGTCATAACCAACTTTTATCTTCCCACAATACTTTCCCATCTATCAACTAATTAACTATACACACTAAATGTTATATTAGCCAGAATAGCATACTCCAGCCAATTACAGATATCATCATATATATACAACAACCTATATACACTATATCTCTATCCCATCTCACTTGTTTCCTTTCCCCACTATACTGAGCAATATATTGAAAACAGTTTCTTCTTGATTTTTATTTTAACCTATAAAACTGTCTGGTTGTTTTAACCAGTACTGTTGCTCTAAATGCACTAGGCAAATTCTTGATCAGGGCAATAACTTCCACAATTTCTGGCAACATTCTTGGATTTCCTATTCTGATATGCCATTTCTTCTCTGATGAAACTAGGTACAGAGCATCACTTTCCACCATTATATGGCTCAAAGGCAAAAGTTTAATAGCTTCTCTGATCTTTTCCTTTATTGATTCCCTAAAACAAACAAGTGAAAGCCCAAAAACTGTGTTAGGAAAAACATCTAGCCATTTTTGGGCTTCTTGGTAGTCCCCACTGTAACAATGCCTATGAATCAACTGGTCCTTTGGCAGATATCTTGATAGTGTTTTCAGACAATCCTCATTAGCTGCATGCTCACCAATAGAATCCCAACAATGTATAACAACAGGAATTTTATTTTCTACAGCTAAGGGAAGAATACTACTCAACACATCCCTTTGTACCTGTGGATCCTTGGATTTATCGGTATAATCTAACCCTATTTCCCCCAGGGCAACCACACCATCCAATTGAAGACTTTCTTTCAAGATGTAGTAATCTCTTTCAGGTACATAGTCCTCTGTAAACCTGGGATGAAACCCAAAGGTTATTTGAACTCTAGGATCGGCAATGATGTTTTTTACCTCCTCCAAACTGGGCCATTTTCTTGAATAACAATAATTGCTGACCACATGTTGAATCCAATGAGGAAAAGCAGAAGATGGCTGTGTTTCAAAGACTTCATCCAAATCATTGCAATGAGTCTTTTGCTCTGCTAAATGGAAATGGCTATCAACAATTATTTGCACAACCGGACCCCTTGTACCTTTCTCCTCCATAACTTCCTTCAAATTCATCATGGTATATAGCCCTTGAAACCTTGTTTGACTCTCCACTGGTATAACTGATAGCACACTAACCAAAACCCTCCAGTGCAACAAAGACATTATTGACGAAGGAGGTAAAAATTCGATGTTCTCCTCACTAGGCAACTGCCACATTCTACCAAAAAGATCAAACAGAAGAACCTCGGATTCGGATGTTTCATTGACAGCACATGTCTCTGGATAAAGCTTATTCTGGTGAACAACAATGCCTCAAGGCCAACTACTTGGAATTCCTCACAGAAAAAATGGAGGATGCCACACATCAACCTACACCACTGATTAGAAGCCAGATCAGAAAAAAATGCCTCTTTACCATGATTCTACCTAGCAATATGTCCAGTTATTTTTCCTATCTGCATAAGTTGTTCTCCACAACCCCAACAAGCCGTGTGTGGAGACACATACCAAGGAAAATGCTTTCTAGTCACAAGTCGTTTCACATGTGGTATTCTTTCCTTGCATACAGGACACACTCTTGCTTTACTCTTCCTTTGGCGCTTATCTAAGACAAAGCTAGATGCAATTTTGTTCTTTGTGAAGCTTGATTACTCTGTTCATTTGTTTCATTTCTTCCAGAAGTATCTTGATCCTCTCTATTCCATATCTCCTCCTCATAATCTGGCTGAAACTCTTCTTCTCCTTTCAGAAGATCCATGATCTCTAAAGAACCCACAAAAAAACACCACTAATAAGTAACATATATTTTTCATGTAAATTCTATAAAAAAAAATATTGGAATTAAGATTGCTATAAAACACAGTATTTCGATTCATAATAGTTAGTAATGCAGTATTGTCCCAATACACCAAGTATATATGTGCAAGAATAGAAAACTGAACGGTGCAAGTTTAGAAGCAGTGCTTTGTCAAGACCTTACTTTTTTCACTCATGTATTGCACTACTCCTATAGTATTATATTCTCTATGGAATATAGTCTTGTAGATATGAAGGTGGCCCGGTTCTTCTGCCTGCTCTAGTAGATGTGTAACCAGCAAGGGATTTTGTTTTTCTTCTTTTCCTGTCTGTTGATCATTGTGATTTGTGCCATCAACTTGTTGAGTACTAGTCACCAACTGATTCTCACTGTCTGTCTCGGCATCATCTGTGTTTGTGTCATCTGTATTATTGTCATACAGCCTTTGAATGTTATCTACTCCATCTGAATCATCTTGTTCTTCTTCATCATATGCTATTGTTGAATCTAGATCTAAGAGTTGGTGTCTTGCTCTGCGCAACCACATTGGGACAATTCTATCCCTACAAAGCTTGATTCTATCATGATGCACAATGAATTCCTTCCTTCCACTTTTCAGCTTATACAAGACTGGGGATAGAGCCTGAATGAGCAAAAATGGTCCTGCCCAAACCACACTTAGTTTCTTACTTTGACCCCCTTTATAAGCTGATTGGAGCTTGTATACTAAATCCCCTCGCTCATATGTATGTTCTGACAATTGGAGATCGTAATCTCGTTTTTGTCGACCCTGAGCTGTTTCCAGATTCTTCCTTGCTTCGTCATGAACTGTTTCTATAGTTTTACACAACCTCTGAACATATTCAGGATAACCTTTAACTTCCTGATCTTGATCATCCAACCCAAATGTGATATCTACAGGAAAAAAAGTTCCCTACCAAACATCAACATATTGGCAGAAAAACCTGTTGACCGATTTACCATAGATCTTATGGCTCCAGCTAAGATTTGTAAATCCTTATCCCAATCTCTTTGAGATCCCTTCAGAGAACAACAGATTGTTTGTAAAAGGAGTCTATTATATTGTTCAATTTGTCCATTTGAACTTGGATGATAAGGGGTGGTCCTTGTTTTTGCTATTTCTAATAGATCACAGATACTCTGAAATAGTTTTCCCACAAAGTTCTGTCCTTTATCCGTGTGTATTTGAAATGGACAACCTAATCTTGCAATCACCTCATGAACCAACTTATCTGCCATTGATTCAGCTGTTTGATCAGGCAAAGTAAATATCTCTACCCATTTGGCAAACTGATCGATCACCAATAAGACATAATTGTTACCAGCATTACTTTTACCTATAGCTCCCAATATTTCTAAATGCAACCTTTCCATTGGAGCACCAGCATGGTATGATCCAAGACATCCCTTTGGCCACTGCCTTGGTTTCTTGTTCTTGCTGCATACTCCACATGTCTGGACATATTCCAAACAATCTTGGGACATCCGATACCAGTATAAACTCCTCCTTATTTCTAGCTAAGGTTTTAGCATGTCGTAAGTGCCCTGCTGATTTTAAATGATGACATTGTTGTAAAACCTGATCAACTTATTCTCCAGGAACAAACAGACACAGCCTTGTTTGGGGAACTTCCTCCCATTTGTAAAACAGAACACCATTTTTTATTTCTAGCTGAGAACGGCACAACCAATAATGTTTGCTAGCAGGACTACATAGATATAATTCTCCTACACTAGGACTTGAATCATTCTCCATCCATTCTAACAGTTTAGAAGCATCGGTATCTTTCTGCTGCATTTCCCTAATCTCCCTGTCTAAATATCTTCCTATCCAGTTACTCATTCTCCTGTCAGTAGAAGAATCCCCTCCTCTAACATTTGAATAACTACATGAACCTTGTTCCAAGTCCATTATACTTATCTCCCTCACGGCTAATGGAACAATATTATGTACATCATCTTCAAACCTAGCCCATTGCTGATGAGCTCTTGTACAATATGCGCAACCTTTGCATGGAAGTGAACTTAGTTCACATCCTGCAAATTAACAGTCACATTCTCCCTCTCTGTCTGGAATTCTTGGCAACCAGTCTGCGTTTATGTGATGTTTACCCTGCCTATGCACAATTTCCAGATTGCATTGTGATAGTTCTTCTAACCACCGTGTGAGATGACCCCCTATATGCTTAAAGCCCATCAACCATGCCAAGCTACAGTGGTCAGTATGCACCATTACTTTTCTACCTAAAATATAGTGTCGGAATTGTCTTGTAAACCTGACCACTGCGAATAATTCCTTCCTGGTAGTACAATATCTCATTTGCTCTGGTGTAAGACTATAACTTCCGTAACAAAGTGTACACTCTACACCATCTTGAATTTGTGATAACTCACACCCAATTGCATAATTTGAAAAATCACAATCCAGTATAAAGAGACAATCATTTTGTGGCAATGACAAATCTGGTGCACATATTAAAGCCTCCTTCAATTGCTCAAAAGCCTCACTGTGTTCCTCATGCCACTCAAATTTAGTGCCTGCTTTCATCAACTCATACAGCACCCTAGCTTTTTCTGCTAATCCTTCAAGGTGGTCACAATGATAGTTAATGAATCCTAAAAAGGATTCTACTTCCCAAACATTTGATGGTACAGGCCAATTGGTTATTGTAACCACTTTTTCTGGATCTACAGTGACTCCTTCTTCTGACACTATTCTGCCCAGAAATTTAATCTCTTTCTGCAGTAACACACACTTCCGTGGTTTCAATTTCAAAATTAAAGTTCTGAACCTTTCCAACACACCTCTGAGATTTTCTATATGGTCAGAAAAGCTTTTTCCTTGCACGGCAATATCATGCAAATAACATAGAGTTGTTCTCCATGTGAGACCTCTCAACACTAAATGCATGGCCCTCTGAAATGTACTTGGTGCCCCTGATAACCCAAATGGCATGCGACAATATTCATAGAGGCAAAATTTGGTCAAAAATGCAGATTTGTGGCAATCCTCTTCAGCTTATTCCAGCTGCCGATAATCGGAATTCATGTCCAAGGAACTAAAAAAACAGAGCCACTTAATGTATCCACACACTCTTCCATCAAAGGCAAAGGATAAGCATTCTTAAGTGTCACTTTGTTTAACGCCCTGTAATCCACACACCAGCGGACACTCCCCTCATTTTCCTAACCAGGACTGGTGCTTAAGCCCATTCAGACTTATATGAACAAATTACACCTGAATCTAACAATTTTTCCAAATGTTCTTCCTGTTCCTTCTCAAAACCCACTGGCGTTCTACGCATCCTTTGTCTAATAGGCCTAGCATTTCCTGTGGGAATGTGATGCTGTATTTGTGAAAAACAGCCTAAATCAGAGTAATTCTTGTCAAAAAAAAATCTTGAAAATCAATCAAAAGTTTTGCTAATACCAGTTGTTCCTCCATACTCAAATGGATACATGATCTCTTAAATAAATCCAGCAAAAGTTCTGGAATCTTTTCAATTGAGCTATCTTGTTTGACTTGCCTTGCTACGTACTCTTTGTCCTGTTCTCCCACCTCTACACCAGAGATTTCGCTCTCCAACGTTTCAATGTAGATAGGACAGTCTGTAGAATTTTTATCTCTAGCAACACTAGGTACCACTTCTGCTTCAGAAAATCCATTCTCTGCTGCTTCCATGGTATCAGACTTATTGGCTTCCTCAGCCACTTGCATCTCTTTTTAATCGTTTTGACTTTTCTCCATCAAAACTTCATCTAATTCCATTCCTGTTCCTACTAAATATCCTGGCTTTAGAGTCGTGAACCTATCCATTAAATTCATTTGTTTTACAGAAACACTCAACTCATTCTTGACAACTATCCTTGGGATCAGTAGACCTACTTTATTGTTGATTGGTGAAAGAACAAAATAACCTTCCTCTGAACTATCATTAGTGAACTCAGCCAATGACATTTTCACTGAATTGGGTGGAATAACTATTCTCTTTTGCAGAACCACTTACCTCACTTTGTGTTCTGGCTCATTTTTTTTTTTTTTTCACAATTGCTGGAACTATTTCATGATCCAAAATCAGCACATTCTTGTCGAAGTCTACCTTGCATTTGTTTGCATTCAAGTAATCTAACCCCAGTAAGATATCATCACTGATGGCAGCTATATATGCATTGATCTTGTAGCTTTTATTTCCAAGAACAATGGAAATATTGCTCACAAAATGAGCTTCCATAGAACCTTCTTTGGCTGCTCCTTTAAGTGTGACTTTTTCTGTATTTGCCAACTCCTTTTCTGAACACAAACCCAATTCCTTGTTAATGACAGTTACTTGTGCTGCTGAATCAAGAATAGCATCAAATTTCTGCCCCCGGACAGTTACAGGAATAGTCAAACTCTCTCCTTGACCTGATTGCCGGACCATAACATCTCGAATTCTTTCCGCTTAGGTTTTTCAAAGAACCCAATTGGTGAATGACTATCATTTTCCTGCACCAAAGAATTTTCTTCCTTAACCTATAACTGACCTGTACTCTATGCTTGGGTTGCATCTTGGTCAGACAGACCAACCCCCAAACTTTTTTTGAATCCCTATTACTAGGTGAACCAATACCTTGGAATCTGGGTGAACTCCTAGGTGAATAAGACCCCCCCCCCCGTGACAATGAGGTTTCCCTTGATGGACATTCATTCATAAAATGCCCTCTGCCCCCACACTTATAGCAGGAATTATTTGCCCTAGGTGGTGTTTGTGGTCAAAGGGAAACTGATGGATTAGAAACCAGTCTAGATGTTGAAAGTTATTGTTGTTGAATTCCTTCTTCTTTGTCTCCCAATGTATTCCAAGATTCCTGGATAACTTTTTTAACTGTCTCCAGTAATTCCTTCTGTGATTCTTTCCTATCTTGACGCAGAACTTGTAATAAGGAATCAGCTGTCAAAGATTGTGTCTGACCTTCTGAAAAAATTTGATGGAGATGTAGGATTCCTCACTGTTCGCATTTAAAAATTCATAGCTTGATCCTGAAATTTAACTTGTCGACATGATGTATTTATTCCTTTTCTGTCACCCAAATTTTGGGCATGAATTTTCATCAATCTAAGAGCTTCTTGCAATGACTTTGGCTCTGTATTTCTCACATGGACAGCTGCTTCATGATTTCTGACACCATTCAAGAATGCTTCAATTGTCAATTTCTCGACAGTTGCATCTGGAGCTTCTTCCAACCCATCCAGAGCCACACGGTATGTTTTCTCAAGAAACTCCTTCAAACTTTCATCAGCTGATTGTTTCAACAAAGTCAACTTATGGATGATCATGATCTGTGGATCTTTGTTAACAAACCTTCCATTGAGTTTGTCTTTCAATTGTGAATAATTTTCACGCATAACTTAAGGCAAATTACTATAAAAAGTAAGAGCCTTGCCTCTCAAAAGGGGAATCACCATATCCAATTTATCAGCATTGGACCACCTACACTTGTTTGCCGTATGTTCAAACAACATTTCAAAGGGCCTCCAATCTGCACTTCCATCAAAAGTGGGTAATTCAGGCATCAGATTGAATGCCTGTCTTGCCTGAGGCCTACTGTAACCATTCCTAGAACTATCCTGACTTGGAAGTCTAACTTCTTCCAAAACCTGAGGATCAACTTTTGCATTAGAATCAAGTTTTTCAGGCAATTCTGGAGAATATGCTGAGTAAATTCTTAAAACTTGACTTTCAACCCAATTTGAAATCATTGATTGATCTGGTCTGACAGATTCTGAAGGATTGCCTGTAGATGGAAGATAAACATTGCCTTCTAAACCAGCTACTGCCATCTGAACTTCCGGCATTGTGTCATAACCCAATTCTTTGCATAGGTTAGTTCCTGGCATTGTTGTTCTTCCTGTTCCTTGCGTTGTTTGTCGTGTTTTTGTTTCAGTGGTGCAACTTGACGTTTTTTGTCATCCACTAAATCAGTACTTCTTACTTTATCCTTTTCCAATTTATCATTTTCTAAGGACTCTAATCTGGACGTCATTTCTGCAAACTTACTGGTCATTAATTGGAGCTGTTGCATAATGACCTTTGAATCAGGGTTGGTAGTTTCTCCTGTTAAGGAAAAATCCAATCTCCCACTTTCAATTAGAGGGTCCCATACTGACAAAGGTATGTCAATTGACCTCAAATCTGCCAATGTCAACTTCCCTCCATGTTGTTGCCTTTTTTGCACCAGCAATTCAGACTGTGATTGCCCAACACCTTCAACAGATTGTTGAAATTCTTCTTGATTGAAAAGATTTATGTACACCTTTTCTGTTGCCATGTTTTTTTTTTCACCAGTGATGTATTCGATTTAGTGCAAACCCATATAAAAACCCGGTTCAATACTTCCATGCATCTAACCCTCAGTATGGTTTACACTTCACCAAATACACTATCAATATACAACAGGTGAAAGCCAGAAAATACTTCTCTAGCAAAACCTGCTGAAATCAATTCCTTATCTTCATTGCAATAGCAAAAGCTAGAAAAGATATTCCAGCACAAACTATTGCTGTTGTATTATACCACTACACTGATATAAAATACCTGTAAGCAGTGAACAGGTCAAATGCCTTTGTTCATTCATTACACACCATGTGACTATGAACAAAGAAAATGGTGGGAACTTAAAAAAAAATACTGTCTCGAAATCACAGTCTACAGATACAATATTTTTACTGTATTAGCTAACAGCCTATCTGAATCAACTAATTACCTTTTTGATCAGTCTATATGGTTTCTTCACAAACACTTCTGGTACCAAATTGATGTGCTTGCTTATAACATGTAGCGAATCCTATGCTAATCATATGCTGTGATCAGAGACCAAGTGAATCTCTGTGCATGTGTACAAAAAGCACTTCTCTTACCTAAAGTTATTTCTGGTAATCCCACAAGATCCTGGGCAACTACTGTGTATGTTGGTTCCACCAAGTTGTCCTTTAAATCCAAGGATCCTCCTTGAAATCAGCCAGCTGAACACACGTCTGGTTCCATTTAAATGTCCCTCTCAATCTGACTAGGTCACCCTCAAGGCCCCACAAGTCATGCACAAATATATAGTTCTTTTTATTCCCTCCAGGTGACAGCATCTGACAATACTGACCAAATTTACACCCAGATGAAATGTAGTATCCTAAAGGTCCACCGGATGACAGCACTGCTCAGGATGAGATGCTACTACAGAAGTACATGTATATCTCTAATTCAATATACATGAAAATACAACATGTGTAAGGCTGAATGATATTTTCCTCTGCTGCTTCAGCTTCTCTGATTAATTCTTCTTCATCGTGATCAGACCACGTACATAAAAAACTCAATTCATATTCTCCAGAATTACTATGCTCTATTCTATCTGCCATAACTCTTGGCAAACTGAAGGCATGCTGGCTTAGAATACATGTACCATGGCCAGCGGGTTGCGTTTGTGACGTCAGTAATGCTGTCCCACATTGTGGGACATGATCAGAGAAAATTTGCAAATATGATGTACTTTTGGAGCTAGGAAACCACTGTTCGAAATGAACTTTAACATTTTGGTTTTCATATATCATTTCTAACGACCATAAACATAAACTTTGTAATTTGTGGTACCCATTCAATCAACAATACTGTTAAGCTGGGTGGGCATGGGTGCACCTTTACTAATTGTGTTCAAACAGTCCTGCAATTGTGAGTTCAGATTTTTGATAATTTTTTAATGTATTGTTCGGTAAAATCTTGAAAAACATTTTCCAAAATTGCTTATCCAAATGCTGTTGAAATTCACAGAGACACTAGCTTGGACAAATAGGCGCTAATTCGTTCACCATGTGACCCCCCCCCCCCACACACACACACACACTTTATTGGTGATGGAGCTATTGTCAGTTGTCACACCTGAAAAAGAGACAATATCCGTGCTTTGCTTTCGTACTTAATCTTCAGAAATAAAATAACAATTAGCACTACACAAAAAGTAGGAAAGCGTTTCCTAGTAAACATACCAAGTTTGTCATCCAAAATACATGGAATGATTAGACAAAAGTACTTTTCAAGAGGCTATATGAATTTCTAAACAATATTCAGATAAAAATTGTGCTTAAGGTATGTCACCACTTATTTTTTCTTACATTTGAAACAGATAGATTCAGAGAAATCTAAGAAGTTGTGATTTAGTTTGTTTGGTAATTTTTAGAAATAAAGACACTGTGAGCTTTGTAAATGAGCATACTAGATTCCCCATTTGATACCTGGACAGTCTCACATTTACAATTGCATTACTGATTCCATGAGTTAATGTGTATGTGTGTGTGTATGTATGTATATATGTATGTATATATATATATATATATATGTATACATATATATATATGTATACATACATATATATATATATATATATATATATATATATATATATATATATATATATATATATATATATATATATATATATATATATATATATATATATATATATATATATATATATTGCATTCTTACCAAGAAAGTACAAGTTTAGGGAAAAACAATGAATAAAGGTATAAAATATCAATCAATAGAAATATCCATACATGGGATAATGTTTATATTCAACAAATACTGAAAAATGTAGTTCATGCTAATTATCATAGACTTTGAAGAGTATATATACTTCGTGGCAAGCTACATTTACAGTCGCAACTTTTGTGAAAACGCCTGCAAACGAATAACTTGATATCTTGTGAAAACTGCTCTCTAAGTACATCTTACCATGTTAATGCACTTCCTAAAAAAGCATTTGTTTAACAGAAAACAACAAACAAAAACATGGCCCAAAAGACAAATAAAAAGAAGTAAAAAACCAATAAAAAAGGGATAGAAAAAAACGCTGGGAACCTTGTTTTATGAAAGATAAAAAGGGTCAAATGAAACAGAAAAATACTGAACATTAATCTATAATTACAAATATTTTAATTATGTTACTGGAAAAATCCACACTTAGTTCATAGTCAGGATTTATTACCCTTATTCGTAATTGTGACCCAAATATGAGTATAAAGTTAATTACAGCAAAATGCGGACATTTAAGAATTACTGAAACATCTACGTTCATCTTCCAATGGTGAACAACAAGCCACTCTTTGCGTTTTTATGACCACCTGAAATAAGCAAAGTGCACAGTTTAAGGTACCACTTCTGGAATATTTAAGTAGTATGTACAAAACACCCATAAATGTATGCTCTGATGTTCTTGTTACGTACAATAGGGTGTCCTGTGTAGATGTTGCTGTGAAGTGTATTACAACCATGTATGGTGCCAGATAAATCACTGGTCTTTACTTGTAAAAAGGTAATTCGGCAGAAATATTCCAACAATAACCCTCCTGTTATCTCTGTCTGTATCTTAATAAACGTGTATAATTTCTACAGAGTATGCACATTTGCATAAGGTGTGTTTATTCATTCAATTCGATTGAACACACACACACACACACAAAATGTATATATGTGTGTGTGTGTGTGTGTGTGTGTACAAAGCGCCAAATGTTATATTTCCACGCATTTCAGTGGTTCACAAGATAAGATAAGATGAATACATCTGGAGGACTGGAATCTTACATCACCAAAAATTGTGCCAATAACCAAGCCCTTGACAGGTACATAGAACTAACCCCAGTGCTTATCAGAAACATTGTACCAACAGCACTGTCTGCCAGAGTGGTTCCTCTGGGGTAACCAAACTGGTGAACATTAACCATGCACATGATTAGAGGAACTGGACCCACAAATAGGGCAGACAAAACTTCTCCAGAGACGTCAGTGGCATGAATAGAAGAAGATTGAAGACACTTTTCCGACATTTATGTGATAGTTCCATGGATAAATGTTATGGTATGCCATTTTGAAGGGTTTATAATTAGAGTTGCCATTTTCAGATATATAACTTGATCAATACTCTGTAAGGAAAGTGCACTAACCTCACGCCCAATATTGTGGTGTATGTGCTTATCAAGTCATCTAATGTATCATAGATATGTACCAATCACAGCTTATATGTACTATATTGGAACTCAAGCTAACACAAAAAACACATATAATATGTAATAGAGTTCAATCTGATTTCTGATAAACTTCATGGTATTGTCAACCTTAGGTCACAAAATAGGTCTACTTTCTCCTTTTGTTGTCAGCTCAACTGACCAACAATTCAGGAAAATTAAAAGTGGCAGGCCTCCATGTTCCTTGTAATCTTTTGAGCAAGTGATAAATTTTGGGTTTCGAGTAGCAATGCCTTTGTTTTGGAAAGAAATAAACTAAGTTCTCTCTAGTTCATAAAGTATATTTCAAAAGGTTGGGGGACCTGTTAAAAAACACGAGTTGCTTTCTGTGACTTTGCTTTGATTGCTTGTTGGAATTTATGGATGCAGGTAATGATTATCTCGACTGTTACTTTTTAATTTCATATTTTATTTTCAACGTCTAAAGTTACAAAATTAAAACAAACACAATTTGAATTAGTTTATTGTGATATAGCATGCAAAAATGGCCCTCATAGTTAACAGTTTTTCTTGAGAAGGCACCAACTTTGTACTGCATTATGTTTCATTGCAAAGGTAAGTCTAAAGTAAATTTAAGATATATTTAGCTTTACTAAAACCCGACTGTTTAAATGGATAGAGCAAAATTTATCGACCAATGGATCTACTGCTGAAGTGAGTCGAGAGACAGGTTCGTCATCAAAGTTTAACTGAAGCCAGAGAGTAAAGAATATATTGTATTATTGGGAAACAATCTATATTTGCTTTGTTGCTGTATTTATCCTTGGGTGACCGTGCATCATGTTTTTGCCGCTCCATGCCTTCCACAACAGTGCAACTTGCCCATGTTGCTCGCTGACCCACCTACGAAAGTTTAAGGTGGAAATTGTATGTATTATGGGATTAACCAAGGAACACAAAGGCAGGATACCTAAAGAAAACAATTCTTGTAGTAAGGAAAGAGGTTCTTCATTAACATGAAGTAACATCATTGCAGTAAGAAATGGGGTGTATGTCAGTACCATTGCAATGGGCACAACTAATATTCGCCTGATGACAGCATTTACATTTTGCTGACTACACACCCTTCTTTTACTTCTCCAAACATTGAACATACAAGCAACATGTGCACATGTAACAAAAATCATGGTCAGAAATACAAACGTGAAGGAAATATAAAAAGTGAGATAATAAACATTAAACCCCTTTACAAAATATGGTGCACACAAGCCTTGATTCCTTGAGTGTAAATGTTCCAAGGAATAGTTATTAATTACATCTGCTCCAGAAAGGAAAATGCCGAGCAAACACAATGAAAATAGAAAGCAAAAAGACCTTTTGTTCATTCGAATGATATGAAATATAATAAGAATTCCAACCACTCGATCTATAGAGAGGAGTATGAGGGAACATGCGGAACCTAAATATGACAAAAGATTTGTGATTGACAAAATCTTACAAAGTTCACCTCGGACCCACCGTCTTTTGTGCAAGAAATACTGCATGCCATATTTAAAGTCTACAGAGATGATTGCAGTCATGTATATATTCATCCCCGAATCACACAATGCAAGAGAAAATCGGGCAAGATTTGGTACGTTTGTGTGGGTGCTAAAAGATAAAAATATAATCACCACTGTGTTAAGAAACGAACTCAATGGAATTATTACGTATTTTGACAATAATATTAAAATTTCATTTTCCACCAATCTAGAACATGACGAAATGTTTATTTTGGGTATACAATTATCCAGAAATTTGTTCAGACAGCAAAATTCAAAGTTATCACTTATCAAGTTTCTTAAGTTGGGTAAGTGCAAAAATACGTTATAGTCGATATTTTCAAGATTGTTGCCGCTTAAATTCAGAAAAAGGAGTCTATTTAACCCAGAGAAATGACTTGCAAATATGAAGTGTATGTTATTTTTTGACAAATCAAGGTGTTTTAAGTGATGAAGATGTTGATATGAGTTGCTGGGTATTTCAATGACTTGAAGTTGGCTAACAAAAAGATAATTTAGTTTGAACAACCATAGAAAAGTTCCATAATTTACACGTTTAATAGGATTATCGCTGAGTCTGAGTACAACCAGGTATGACAAACCATGGAACAACCCCAATGGCAACACACATATCATGTTGCTACGCATATCAAGCTCACGCAATGCTTGGGTATGACGGAAAATTGTTGACTTGACATTTCGTATTTTGTTTGACCTCACATTTAGCTGGACGAGAAAATGAAACTTCCCTTGTAAAAACGCAGACAAAACCTTTATACGACAGTTATAAAAAACCATTGCTCTGAGATACGTCGGCACGCAACTGTTGTTTATTTCATTTTTGCCATTGCATACCATTGCGTATCCTATACATTTACATCCATGGCTCAGGCAATCTGTTAAAAAACATAAATCTTCATCATCTGCAGAAGCCTTGCAGTTCACTTCCCCATCACATAATTCTTTTGGATGGACACAGGTGGCGTTTCTGCAACGGAACAAAAACGGACACGTGAAGGATGAACAATTGAGTTCATCAACTCCAAAAGCACAATGCCACACATAATCGCATATCAACTTGAGTGTAATGCAGTATGACTTTGGACATTTGTACATTCTCGGACACTCGGTATCGTAGCAGACATCTAAATGTCCTCCATTCATACAGTACTTGATATTGCTGTGACAATCATAATCAAGCTTGCAAACACCAGACCTCGGATAACATTGTGTAGCATGAACTAAACTACAAGAAATAAAGTTCTTATTTTCGCAGCCAGATGATCGATTTGCTGTCACTTGTCCATACGTATTCTGAAGCAACCCATTTGCAGGTAAATCTAACACACTTGCAGAGTAAAAACAGTATTTTAGACCACTAGCAAATGTGCCATCACATGCTTCATCACTACCATCGAGACAATCTTTCCAACCATTACAAAATTTAGAAACTGGAACACATCCACCGCCGACGCACTGAAAGTACAGTTGCGAACACACACAAAAGCTCTGTCTGCACTCAAATATACAGTATGCGTCAGTCTGTGGTCTTCCGTTCTGTAGCCAGCATATATCACAGTCTGATTCATCACTCTTGGAAAAGTCGTTACAATCTACAACTCCATCACAAATATAATATTCAAGTATACACTCACCGTTGCCACACAGGAAGGTTCCACTTGGACAAGTGGGGGACAGAGACTGTACGTCCATTTGGCAAAAAGCACCGGTGAATTTCATGTTGTTGTCCATTATCTTTATTACAGATGAGTTTATAGGTATGGGCTGGAAGGTAATAGGATCACAATAATAAAGTCTACGTTTCTTTATCAGTGCAATAGCGTGCACATGAAAAGGTGTAATTCCATGAAAAGTATGTGATCCTTTGTACACAACAGAAACAAGGATGCTCTCTTGTCCATCTAGTGGTGCCCACAAATGATAAACGCCTAGAAGTACATCAACAAAAGTAGTTTTATAAAAATATCTGCACATATAATCAATATCCATAAGGGAAAGGTATGAGCGAAATGTCATGTTCTGAATCGGCACTTCATGACCCAATTTAGTCTTCATCAAAGGATGTATGGCGATATATGGTATTGATACAACCGAACTTTTTAGTGTATGGCATTCCTTTATGGCATCTGTTTGGTTGTGTAAAGTATAGAATATAGCAATTTGAAAGCATTTTTTGTGTACCATTTCCCAATTTGGCAGACAATAGTCCTGGGTCGTCCACAGATATTTACTCTTTATAAATATATTAATGTCTGTTATCTTAATCCGTTCACAGAGAAAAAATGCGTGTTTAAACTGTGTTCGACAAGGAATCGTTATCCAATTTTCGGGACGAAATATGGATAATATTCCTGTACATTTTCGTGTTTTCCAATCAGGCTGTATAACATGAAATGCCATTTGTAGTGCTTTGTTATTAAATAGACCTGTAAATTCACCACCTTTGTTGATGAAAGTATTAAACTTTTTCCAGTACTGAATAGCTGGCATCCAAGCTGTGAATGTAAGGGGTTTGCCAGACACCCAACGTGGTAGATTCTTGATAGATTTAAAAAAAAAATAAAATGAACCATTTCAATACATAATATTTTTTTAATGATTATCACATGATTTCTTATAATGATAATCATGTTACTATGTTACTTTATTTCTGACCAGACTGGATCTTAATGTCTCTACATATACAAAATTAGATTAAAGAAAATCATAAAATTATTGTCAGGCCTAAGTGAATGGTTTTTCCAAAGAGTTTTGGTTGATATTATATTTCAAACAGGATTTGCTCAACTAACCTGCAAGTTATTTATATTTTTAATTTCCTCTTCAAAACCATGAGCTTAATCCAGTTCATGATCAGGCACAATGATAAATAATATTAGTCTTTTATTCCTCATACTTTTTTTATTTTACTGTTATTTTTAAAAATATTACTGTTGTTACTTTTTTCCTGTTCTTGATCTATGCCTGCGTTAGGTGATGCATACATGTGTATGGTATATGTAGCTCTGTTGTGTGATATTGATGTTGTGGGTGTTTTAAGTAGCTATAATCAAGTATATAAAAATATGATAGACATTTAAGACCATATAAGGCTGATGTTAAGGTACCATGCCCACAATAATACTCTGCCTGTCTGTTTTTTGTTTTGTGTTGTGTGTGTGTGTGTGTGTGTGTGTGTGTGTGTGTGTGTGTGTGTGTGTGTGCGTGCATGTGCTTTGGGTTTTTTGGTTATTGATATGCATGCAATTCTTTTCTACTTTGTATATTTTACATGAACGTTCTTAGATGTATGCCTACTTTTGAACCGGAATTTAATATATTCAGCCTTATACTAACATACAGTTTAATTTATATGCTGCTGGGAAAAAAAGATTCAACCCCCATTGTTTTTATGTGTGCATTTATATGGAAACATTGGTGTTGCATGGAATATTAGGTAAAATCAACCAGGTTGCTTTGGGTATGCCTGAGCAATAGCATACACTAAAAATGTTATTAAAAACAACAGCCAGAGAGATGCAAAATGTGCTTCGGTATTTGGATGCATATTGGTTTTATAAGGGGGCCATGGCACTACTGAGATGAATGTGAATCAACATTGCCATGGCATACGGGTCACTCACAATTGTTTGAATTTGGCAGGGACAGAATCATTGGGATCTTGGAGGCTGGCTTTTGCCAGTGTGTGTGTGTGTGGGGGGGGGATGTCTTTATATTGGGATGCTCGAGGCCAGTAGAAAAAAGGTGGTGGGATGGTTTCAAAGTAAACCGAGCAGGATCAAAAGCAAGGCCGGATCTGGATAACAAAGACTGTAGGATGGGATGGGTGACCTTTACTTGATCTAGTTTGTCAAGAGGTACAGATTTCCTTCCACCCAAAGTTTCATCCACAGTGTTTCTAGGCCTGCAACATCAGAGCATCAGAGTCTACCATGAACAACAGACTTGTCTCAGCCAAACTGAGGGCATACAGTCCTGCCATTTGCATCACTCTCAGTCCTGCACCAAGACACAATGGGTACCAACGTGTGAGAAATATGCAGCCAGGACCAGATATCAATTAGACAGCATGACGTGGTCAGATGGATCCTGATTCTGCTTGGATTCCCGCAATGGAAGAATAAGGGTTGGACCAATACCTTCTGAGAAAATTGTAGAAAGATGTATGGCTGAAAATGATACTTAGGGAGAAGGCAGTGTCGTGATGTAGAGGGCTATTTCAGCAACAGGGAGATAACTTCATCACAGTGAATTGGACACTAGTAGGCCACCTGGATGGGATCCTGCCCACAGTTGACAAATGGATCCAACAATATCAGCACTACTGTTTTAACAGGGAAACACAGGAGTGCACACTGCATGGGTCAGCATGCAGTATCTACAGCTACAAATATCCCATTCTTGCCATAGCCAGCCTCTTCCCCTGACCTGTCCCTTATGGAGCGTTCGTCAGATGTGTTTGCTGTCAAATCAGGAATGAATATGAAGAATCAACAGCCATGAGGGACCAACTGGCACAGAGGTTCAGGGACCAGGTGAATGAAGTACCCCAGCCTAAGATCACCACACTGAAAGACAGCATACCAAGGTGGATCCAAGCTTGCTTGCACAAGTGTGGTGCTTACACTTGACATTGGTGCTTGCAGCTTCCCTACAACAACCAAAATAATCCTTTTAAGGAACACCATTGCCTGCAGAAACAAATTTGAAAATCGATTTTTAATTAAGTAAGCAACTTTTCCACACATATACTCCTCACAAGTGCATTACGGTAAACAGCAGGGATGGCATCCTTTTCCACAACCGTATGTATACGGCATCTGTCTGTTATGATCCCTATAGGCGTAAGACACATTGTGTTATTACCCATGGGTAGGCAAAAGGTATATAAGCCTAATTATTTAGAAAAAAATCGAGCATAAATTTTCTTTTCTGTCACTTTAATTTGTCAGAGCAACATTTTTATTAACTCTCCTAGGAACACGATTATGTGAGGTTTTTAGCACACCTTCAGCACAAGTGATAATTTGCTTTTAATTTGGTTAGGCCTCTGTATGTGTTAGAACCACTATAGTCTGCAGTTAATGAAAAATATTGGGGACATCATTACGATGCCCACCTTTTGAATCTTAGCAGAACTCAACAAAGAATGACTACAATGATATAACTTTACCAATAACAATATATTAACAATCAAAATCAGTACAAAGTAGGTTAACTTATCTCCACTGGTGTTTCAACAGTCAAACAGTCTTAGGTAAATCCTAATCCCTGGTGAGGTTATCCACAGGCACTGTCCCACAGTGGCAAGTCCTATGACAGGTGCTGAATGATCTGGTACAAATCCAACAGAGGTGTGCGTTGGTTCCAATATGGTACTGAAAAATGTGGTGCTGATTCGATCCCACAGAGGTACAGTTGGGTTCTTATGTGGTACAATATACCGGTCCACTCAAGACACTGTCCACACTCCACAGGTATAATGTAAACAATGGCTCACAGTCCCAATGGCTTCTGCCAGATCCTTCAGATTTCTCTCTCTCCTCTCACAATCAGGAAAATATCTGCTTTATATATCTGCAGGAATCTCTAATTTGTTCAAAAGTTTTCCAATTAGTCACACATCCCAGTACATTTATACCTGTCTGTATCACCTCATATGAATGTCCCAGCTAGCATTAAATGTTGGCCCAACGTTGGCAAAACATTGGCATGGATGGCCCAGCATTGGGATAATGTTGGGCCAACTCCCAATGTTAACCGGCAAGTCACCATTCTAGCCTATTCTACATGTTTGCCAGTTACATGTTAGTTATCCACCAAACAGGCCAACTCAGTGACTCTGCAGTGAAAATGCACAGTATTCACTGAACTCAATGACCCCGCACACACTCAATGAATACAGTGACCTCTCCAAATGAAAACAAACAGCCATACACATATTCACAGCAGACACCAGCTCAAAGCGACTAGTTGCCTTTAATGGGTGACTACATGTCTCAAGTCAGGAGTATTTTTTTATAGATAGATTGATAGACTTTATTCTCTAACTAGGATACCTGGCTCAGTGCAAAAGCTCTGATCTTCTGCCAGGCCCTGGATGATAAGATGGATACATATGATGATTAAGCGATGACAGTAATAAAATATAACTCTCTATACATTGAAAATATAGGTGAGCTGAGTACAATATAGAATATAAAAAAGAATATCACAATCTAAAGCATATATCAACATAGACAACATAGTCTTATAAACATAACTTAGGTGGAGTAAAAGTAAATGGAGCATTCAGTGAGAAGGGGAGGGGGGGGCTTTTCATATTAATGTGGGGCTATGGCACGATATACTGGAGCACAAGCTCCGGCCGTCACACCACATACCCCCCCAACACATAATTATTGTCGCAGCAGGCTATGATCTGACTACCAGAGCCAGCCAGGCCTTAAAACATGAAAGTGAAGGAGCATTCCTTACATCTAGGGAGAGGGAATCCCAGGCAACTGGGCCTCTGTGGGTCATCCTGCCCTTGCCGATATTAAGTCGGGAGGGTTGCACATATAATAAAATGTTGAATAAAGACTGAGTATTATGAGAGTGTATTTCCGATACTTTAAGGAATTTTGATTTGATGTATTGGGGCATGAGGTTATGCATAGTCTTGTACATGAAGACATGACTATGCAGACTTCTTCTTTGTTGTTGTGTTAAAATATTGGAGAGGTTATGAAGCTCCGAAATTGGTGTATATCTGTTTGATTTGTTTATTATCCTTAAAGCACGGTTCCGAAGAATTTGAGTCTATTTTTTAGTTGGCAAGAACAGGAGTCCCATTCTGTATTACAGTAGTCCATGATGGGAAGAGCAAGTGACACGTACAAAGTCAAGAGAAGATGTTTAGGTACATATTTGCTCGCTCTTCCCAACATGGCAATTCTGCAATTTACTTTCTTCACAATATGTTCAATATGTTTGGAAAAAAGACAAAGTGTGATCCAGCACCACCCTCAAGTACATGAAGGGATCATCCTTGTCAATAACAGCATTGTGAATATGAATGTCTGGAGGTGGGCATATCTTTAGTCTGCTGGATGTGCCGAAAATCGTGAACTTGGTTTTTGTGGTGTTTAAAGTTAATTTCTTGGCCTTGAACCAATTAGATACATTTTCAAGTTCAGAATTCAAGGTCACTTCGATGATGTGTATGTATTTTGCAAAGACATACAATACTGTGTCACCGGCATACAGTAGATATTGGATAATTTGATACAATCAGGTAGATCATTGATATATAGAATGAAAAGCAGAGGTCCAATTATAGACTCCTGAGGGACACTGTAGCTGATGGCTCTTGCCTCAGACAAGCAGCCATCAACCACGGTTTTCTGAGTTCTATCAGTGAGATATGATTTGAATTAGCTAAGTTCCATTTCCTTCGACACTGTACAACCGCAGCTTCTGAAGCAGAATTTGGTGGTGCGTGGTGCCAAAGGCCTTCTTTAGATCTTAAAACAGTACAACGCAGAAGTTCCCACTGTCTATACCAGTATGGACAGAGTCAAGGAAATGAGTCAGGGCTGTTGATGTAGAATGGCCTTTTCTGAAGCCTGATTGAAAAGGGGTCAGAAGATTATTGATAGTAAGAAAGGGTTATGATCGGTCATGTAAGGCACGCTCCAAAACTTTCAGCGTGACTGGTAATACCGATATAGGTCTATAGTTATTGATGTCATTTTCATGACCATCCTTGTAAATTGGAGTGACCCTATCTGTCTTCCACCCCATCCGGTACAGTGCCCATAAAAAGTGAACGATTAACAATAAGAGCAACTGGTGTTAATATTGTTATTGAATAATTACTCTTCACATCTGCTAAGTCTTGCATCTCTGACTTTTGTCATGTTTAACTTGGTTCTTATGCTGACATGGAATGCAGGTCATGTTTTTCTTAAAATTTGATATGCCTTGCTGTTCGTTTGATCCTTTAATGAAACCTGCTAAAGGTATCCTACAGTTGTGGTCATTCAGTATCATAATGACAACCCCTTGTTATGACAGGCTTGCTACCAAATTTGTTAAACATTTACCGAAGTTTTTTATGTATGTGGCTGCCAGTGCATATTTATTGTGACTCCTTATGCCTTATGGGCCAGTTTCAATTATGGAGTTTATCATAAACTTACAAAATCTTTCTTCAGTCCTATGAAACCAAGACTATTGGTATGGCGAGACAACAGAAAGTCCACTTGATCACGCAATCCAATCCTTAACAGACGCCGTCCATACATGAAGATAGTGAAGTCGTAATATTTAAGTATATTGTCCAGTGTAATCAACTGCATACTTTGTGCCAGACATCTGGAGTATGCATGGAGCCAGGACAGTGTATCTGAATTATGCTTTCTATACCTTATAAATGGAGGAAGTTCATAACCCGTTTCAGCCAATTTCATTACATATAATGTTGTTATCCTATTTTGCACTTTCAAGGGTGTTTTGATGAGGTTGTACCTAAGTGTAATATTTACAGTTTGCTTATGATTTGCAAGTAACTGTGTTATGTGAAGCATATATTCATGACAGTTCTCCTGTTGCCTGTATTTGTACTCTGAAAAACTTAATGGAAACTTCCACATAATTTTTGTGCTTTGTAAATTATTCCATACAGTTATAATTTGGTGATGCAATATGCAGGTACCAGTCACACGTATATATCTAAAAAATTTGACCATAATACCACCACCTTTGTTTGAAATGTACATGACCATAGGTACAAAATAGGGCTGAAGGTTGTCTATCTGGATCAGATAGGTATCTTGGCTTATGTGTAATTGTAACACATGCGCCTTGGGTTGTTGTAGAAATGTGGTACAAAGTAACTCTAATTCAGAAACAACCTTTGTATATGCTTCCTTGTCAGCAATATGCAAGTAACATTCTGCTGATATGAATATTTTTATAAAAAACATAAACAATGATGTTGTTTTTTAGCTATTAACAAAACAGCATTCAACTTTGATGTGATTGCCATCGAGGGCCATATAACTGTAACACCAAGTTTTACGTCTGGAGATCTGGTAAGAAGTAAGATATTATCCAATCTTTCACCATAGTCAAGTAAAAAATAATAGCTCAGTCGGATATTAGTCCAAATGTATGTAACGATTCGATTGTTGATGCCAATAGTTGAAAATGTCAAACGACAATTGCTTATATTATTTATATTTAGCATTTCCTCTGGATATTGTGCGATAATAATACATTCATCATCTTTGGTAATATGCCTGTAAAATGTTTGATGATAAAAATCTAAGTACATTTCTTCACTGAACAGTCCATGATGTTTGCATACTTGAAGAACTCCTTTACATAGCGCGATCTTGCATGTAATGTTGTACGAAAAATGTGCGGGCAAAAATGAAAACAAAATAATTACTAGTTGGTGGGTGGATGTAACTAAAAAATGAAAGTCTGTGTATGCATAGTTACTGCCCCTAGAAGCATTGCAAAATGGTCCTATTCTTGATACATTTCCATTACGCAAATTCTTTATATCGCCATCAAATAATACCAGGCCACCAAATCTGCAGTATCCTATATTGGGTCCCAGCCATTTAAAGTCAGAGAATGAAACATTCATGGACCTGTTTCTTGGTCCTATCAGTAATAAAGTGTATACGAATTGAGTTTTCCCAAAAGTTAGAGAAAAACATATCCTGTGAAGGACACTTTTTTTATATTTTGAAATTTTATATATACGAAAATTTGACATCACTTGCTTTCCTCTAAAATGTAATGTTGTGAATCCTTGGATTAAGCTAAAAGCAGATAATTTGATCGTCAATACGTGGCCAGTTGATAGGAAAAAGTGGCTGCTTTGATACACTTTTGTCACCATGAGTTGCTGATACAATAACATATTGTGATCATTACCATCCGGACCTTCATATACTTGAACGTGACTGATCATTTTAGTATCGGTAATGGTTTGTAATGAACCAAGCAGCAGCACCAAGTAAAATCTTCCTTCTCTTGTCATAATCAATAATGTTTTGTGAGTGTATTTGTTATGCCCATGTAAAATACGGCTAAAAATCAAAGATATATGCACTTTGTCACTAAGTTTTTCCTCTATATTATCCACATGACGCAAACTGGAAAATTGATAAATTGTATCAAGTTTTGAATTTTCACAATGCTCTGTCTGTTGGAAAATCAATTGGACTGACACAACGTGGAAAAAGGATACCAACTTGTAGTTGCTAATTGTGCCACACAGACATGCTAGTGTTTTTCCACACACAATGTCACGAATTTCCAATCTGGGAATGTCACATGACATACCACTATACAAGATTGTAAGAAATATTAAATGCAACTGTATTTTCAATTCTGTGGGTGCCATGATAAACCAAACAATCAACCGCGGCATTGTTTGCCATATTTCTGTTTTGCATCTATTGTATAGCAATCTTGAAAATGGCATTGTTAGAACGTTGTTTGGTTTGTGAAACACTTGAAACCTAAAATGCTGGTTCTCAAATTTAAAATAAATGTATTTTTCCCAGCGTTCAGCTGTACACTTGTGATACTTGCGATTTTCTATTTCTAAGTGTTTCATTTTTGAACTGCTTCTGGCACAGAACCAAAGTGTCAGTTCTATGAAAGTTATTTGTATTAATTGCATTTGGCTTATTTTATATTTACTCAAACACACTGCTTGATGATAAAAAAAGACACTCCATGCAACACATTGAATTCCCTGTACCCAAATGCTCATATGGTTCAACGAGGAAACAAACATTGCATTTTCATGTAACAGTTTGGAATTTTTCTCCCCATGGTAACGGAAAATAACTGAACTGGTCACTGAAAAACCATTCAACAATGTCACTGAAAGAAAATGCTGTGCACGGATGTCAATTTGCTTAATGGTTACATTGATCTGTAGATCGAACTTGGCCTGCAAGTTTACTTTGCAACTCTTTATCTTAACTTGACGGACCCCAGGAAGACAGTGGAAACTTTTGATATTTACTTTCCCATACTGACTCACAACATATTTATCTACCCTTTGAATGGTTGGATGAAATATATGCTTTTGTGGACTACTGTTTGATACACATAGAAACATATGGTGTGGCATCTCAGAAAACAGCCTGATTTGTTTCATTGCAGTTATGCTGCAAAAGTTCAGAATCATTAATATGTATGGTTCCCAACTTGCTTCGCAAACATTACTGACAAGACCAGGGATTTTCTTTTGAGCATCTATAAATGAGAATGATTGGATATTGTCCATATTGATGTGGTTCAGTACACCTCTGTTCACTTTTCACTTTCTGTACTCATTCTTCATCTCATCCCTCTCCTCTCGTGGATGAACAGACATGAGTGACAAGACCAAGGATTTTGTTTGGAGGGTCTATACAGGAGATTCATTGGATACTGTCCATATTCATGTGATTCAGTGCCCCTGTGTTTATTTTTCACTTTCTGTGCTCATTCCCTTTCTTCAGGCAATAGTTCGTATATATGTCAAAACTTTGTGATACACCAGTTTCGGGAACGCTGTGTGCCATGCTAAAGCTCAAAAAAACATTTTCCACACTGCCCCGTTAGTCATGTGGCAGTCTAGAATTTTGTTTCAAATGGTAATGGAACACAATTTGATCACTCTAAAAAGAAACACAGGAAAGGCAATGGAAATGAAATATTTTACATAGATGTTAACTTGTTAACTTGTAGGCCAAACTTGGTCAGCAACATTCCACGGCTAAAATGACACCTAGAACTCTCCTTCAAAAAAGTAGTCCAATGCGTGTCTTAACTTATTCACTATGTATTTTATATGCCTACTTACAAATTTATTTCACAACCATGGAAGTGTTGATGTAGCTATTACGTTGTTATAATTGTATATATGAATGTATGTGCACACATGAGAATGATAAATTAGAAATGATTACATCATGTACTTATGTCTTAATAGTTACAATTAGATAGCACTATTTCGACATGTATTTGCTATGGAATCACCCAAGTATTCATTGCAATAAAAGTCTTGCTACTAGTATGTTTCCTGAATGAATACAGATTAGTCAAATAAAATCTGCAGTGGTCATCCACCGTTCTTTCAGGTGAACATGGATACTCCATAACCATTTTCTGTGTTCAAGACCTTTGTATCCATTTTTCTTTGTAATGATAGTACCATAACGTATGAGTGGTATATATGTTAATATGAAGATTGGTTGTTCTTCGTTCTATATTAAAACAATTGTAGTTGTCAAAGCAAATCTTCACTGACTAAACTAAACTTCTAAATCGAACAAGCTTCAGTCTTATGTGACCCGTTTAAGTTATTGGATTGGTCTAAAGACTACTTTTTGTATGGGTATTAATGTGTAATGGGTGATTGTGCCACCCCTTATGTTTTACATAAATTTACAAAGCAGGCCATCACTAAATATGGTGGTGTCGAGAATGTTGAAACACTGGCTATTGTTAAATTCTGAAGCTGTTTCGCTACCGTGCTATGTGTTTCCTTTATATCCCCTATCCTATTTTAGTTCTACGTGGCAATACATAGCTAAATAAAAAATATAAAAGCTCACTACCACAAGCATGTTGAAAATGCCCATGTGTAGTTGCAAGTTTAATGTTAACAATGTGCAAGGTATTTCTCTGCTTCTTATGAAAGGAAACATTAACCGACCAAAAAATATAATTGTAATATTATGAACAGTTGGAGAATATTTCCACATTTCATGGCTTAAATTCACTCTGCTCTATTCAAAGCATATTTGTAACTTCTCATTATATATGTACAGCATTCTTATCACATTTCTTTACTTCTGAAGAAGCAAAACATCTGTGTGACAAAAATATATTTTTGTGATGCCCACCTTAAACTTCTTTCTGAAGTTTTTTTTACGTTAATTCAAGTAACCAGAACTGGTTCTTACAACATTTCACAATATCTCTCTATGCTTGACGTCATCTACATAAGGTAACTTACTTGCACAGTACCTGGTGAAACTGTGCCCCCATCGAAGCAAAAACGCATCAAAGCATACCACAGTAAAGCACACCCCAGTCAAACCATACTCCAGTCAAACCGTAGACCCTTCCTTACTGCCCGATGATGTAACCTGCCAAAGAGGACCCACCACATTAAAACAGGTAAATCTCAAAATTGTGGAGAGTTGAGCTTTTAGTCTGAATTTATTTCCGATGCACGACTCCATTTTGATTTGTTTTTCATTTCTTTTTCATTGGTATATATGATATACGAAGCCTACAAGCATCTGTAATTCAACAGTTTGACTCCGATGCGGCAAGTACGTTATTTTAGGCCCAAATCCAAGTTGTTGACCATGTCCCAATCTTCAATTAAGACATCTTATAATAAGTGGCATGCCAGAAACTTTCCCTACATGGACCAAAAAGTCAATTTCTGGTTCTTCTATACCCCACCCCACCCCGCTTATTACATTTTTCTTCTTAAGAGCCATGGGAAAGTCCAACAATAACTAACCAGCTTTATCTCAGAAAAAGATAAGTTACTTAATGTAATAATAGTATATTTTTATGTGTCTGCTAGAGTATAGGTGCAACATGTAATAAAATAAGTATGTTACCACAGAATTCATAAAGTGGCTGAGCATAGACCTTGGTCTGTTGGGAAACCCAAGATCTCACCTTGGTTTCTTGCAAATGGTTTCTTCCCAGCAGACAAAAACTATACTTTTAGTTGTAACTAGGGTCAGGCCTGTTCACCTACTGTTACTACCTTGTATGTATCATTTTAACTAGGCTTGTGATGCACATGCAAAAACAGACCGAATTTGGGCAAGGACTGCCCACCCATATTGATTTATAGGAGCCGCTAACGGTTGAAAGCTGCCAAATTTATTCGTCTTTTGGTTTCATCAACTAAATACAGTTGCTTTTTCCTAATTTCCACAAGAAGCAACGAAGGTGTTTTTTTCTGACTCTTTTTGTCTTTGGGTTACTTGCTGATCTAAGTCAAGTTAAGCGACCACACGTAGCTTCTACCGTGGATAAATCTCCTAAGAAAAACCAGGGGTTGCAGAGGAAATGCAAGGTACATCAAATTTAGTTAGTTTCTCTCAACCCGCTGGGTTGGAATTTTGCCAGCTACCAGTGGTGCACATAGAAGCCACGCAACCTGGCCTACTGAATGACATGAGTAGGATAGACAATATGTCTGCTCCAGTTGGGATGTACGTCCCTCAGTCCATCAAAGAGAAAATACGGCAGGGTAAATTTGTTGATTTTGAGAGGTTGTTGCCTCAGAATAGCGCAATAGCTGAGGCTGAGGGATGGATTCAGGATTGCTTCTCTCCCTGCAATGATTCTGGCATAACCCCACCTACCTTTCCCACACAGTTTCTAGGTGCATGGCTACATTCACTCCCTGGCGCAGGCCAAGAGAAAAGTCAAACAAAGAAGCACCAAATCACGCGCATCGGGGAGTGGTCTGATGCCCTATTGATTTTTATGAACCTGTACCTTCTGAAGCACCCTTATCAAATACACCAGCAGCTAAAATATGGCACCACACTGAGGGAAGTGTGTGTGTTGGCGTGAGGGGCGCCATCCATTGCAATAGAGCGGTCAACCGGAAACTCTTTATGGACCCCTCTCGCAAGTGGGATGCGCTGGACAATGAATCCTATTTCTTTCTACTGGTACACCAAGCCCTTTCAGGTCGATTGAATGGGGATACTGCAGGTAGACAGAGTGAAGATGGGCAGCCCCACGTGTACCCATGCCTAAGGGAGTCTTTTGGGCTTTCAACAGAGAAAATTGTAACAGAACAAACTGCGTGCACCCTCAGAGATGCGCCACATGAAAGCAAATCACCCCCCAAACTAAATGTTCGCAGAATCGTCAAAACAACACAACCACTGATGGCAAATCAGATTCCACAGAAGGGCACAGGTCCAATTAATGCGTGTACCCTAGAGCAAGCACTCAAAACATACCCAGATTAGCTGTAAACTTGCTGATACAGGGTTTCAGTCATGGTTTTCATTTAGCACACCAAGGCCCCTGAAAAGTATATAAATGTCAAAATCTCAAATCCGTAACTGAAAATCACAACATTGTAAAGGCTAAAATCGCAGAAGAGATAGCACTGGATTGCATGGCTGGCCCCTTTGATGTGCTGCCTCTGCCCGATTTTAGATGCTCCCCTTTAGGTCTGGTGCCTAAATCAAAGAAATGAAAGTTTCGTTTAATACACCACTTGTCCTTTCCTGTAGACGAATCCATTAACTCACACATCAGCGAAGACGATGCCAAAGTATGGTATTTACAACTCGATGAAGATGTGCAGATGGTAGCTAGTTTTGGTTTGGGCACAAAGTTTGCATAATCAGACCTAAGCTCCGCTTTCCGGACAATTCCCTTAAAAAGGGCGGACTTTAACCTCCTCGGTTTAATATTTGAAGGGAAATACTAATTTGACATGTGTTTGACTTTTGGATGTCGCTAATCTTCTTCCCTGTACGGAACTTTGAGCACCTTTTTAAATTGAATGATTGACAAGATAACTGGAAAACAGTTTTCCAAACATTTTCTCGCTGCAAAGCAGTCTGTAGATATCTGGGAGTTCCGGTGGCCGAGGAAAAACAGTGGAAGCTTGCATGGGTTTGACTTTTCTAGGACTGGAGATAGATTCAATTTACCAGCAAATTAAAGTGCCCCCCCCCCCTAAGCTTGTAGCATGCAAGCAAAAGCTCAGGAATGTCCTAATAATAATAATATTCTGTGGCCCTCCGCTTCTCTGCCATGGTCCTGACTAGCTTAGTAGCTAGTCAGGTGGCCTTTGGTTAGAAAAATAAAATAAAACTCAGCCCTATCCCACTTTCGCAACTTTGCGCTAAGCATGCCCACAACCCCTGCTGCTGATGCCACATGGCAGGGTCATGGCAGCCCTAAGAAGGGCTACCTTCTCCCTTCCTTTCTAAGTTTGCCCTCTATTCTCTTCAGTGACTAATATTAAGATATTATTCCTACTCTCCCAGCACTGCACCAAGAAGCCTTTCACTGACTCTAAACCAACTCTACTTGCTGGAAAATCGCCCTTCAATCCTAGTATCCATGCAAACCTATCATTCTCTGCCACATCCCTTACTTGCTCTAAGCTTTTACACTGCCCATCTCTTGTTATCCATTGTACAAACAGCTGGTCCCTCAGTGCTTTATAACCTGTACACCATGTCATCATATGATCAATGGTCTAATCCACAACCTCCCTACACACCCTACACTCCCATTTATCCACTTCTGTTTCCTCTTCTCCAGATTGATCACTCCTGCTCCGCCTTGAAATACAGTAGCGACTGAAAGTAACTTAACCTCTGCGCGGGAGCAACCCGCGAGCAATTTGCGAGCACGGCCAGCAACTGCCCCCGAACAACCCGCGGGTTAATTGCAGATTCAGTCCGTGGGATAATGCGGGTGCCCGAGCGGGCGGGTGCGGGTGCGGGCATGGGTTGCCCCCGAGCATCAATGCGTGTCCGTTTGGCCCGCGAGCCGAGCTGCGCCAGGATGAAGTTGACAACATCTATATACCTGCATGATATTATACAGTTTGTACGTACATGTACATGTACAGTTATATATTTCTCACATTTGGGCGATGTAATGAGTATGATGAGGATCGTTACTCACTTTTTCATTTTTTTTTTCATTTCATTGAAGCTAACATTTGCTTCTCTCTTAAACTCAGAAAAGTATGAGCAGCAGTGTCTCACATTCACACACACACACACACACACACACACATTACTGTTATGTAATATGAGTATATAGCTCTGAATTTTCCGACTGATTACATTATTTAGTTGCTATTTCATATGTTGACACGTCCTATTTTATAAATGACACACAAGTATTAACACTTTATACATTTATTTTACAAGACTATATATACAGGAGCAATGTTGACCACAGTCAATGAAAGGCATAAAAAAGTAACGTTGCAAAATCTTGACGGAGCATGTGCTGTGCTGTGCTTTTTTTTTTCTTTTCTTTTTTTTTTTTTTGGTTTTGTTGTTTTTTGTTTTTTTTTCCTTTTTTTGTTGTATCAGCCCGGGGGCCTATACACAATAAACTTATCGTATCGTATCACACACATACACACACACACACACTCACACACACACACACACACACTTGTAGCGTGTCACTAGTGGGGATACATCGTTTTTCACCTCATAAGACATAACTGGGAGCATCATCAAGTGGGGACACACACTACAACTGGGGACACACACTTTTAACTGGGGACTTCCTGTTCCTATACTGTCCAACCAAAGACACAAATCAATGTTCTTCTCCGCACAACAGAGGCAATCCTCATTATTCAAGTGGGGCCATTTTAACATGGTGTTTAAATAACAGATATGTGTGACTTCTTTCATATGCAGAATAGTAGAGAAGTGGAGAAGTCCTCGGTTGAAAAATAGCCCCAGTTAGTTCGGAAAGAACAGAAATGTGTCCCCAATCGTAGGGTGTTACCAACCTACACTGTCACACACACACACACACACACACACACACACACACTAACGTACACATACTTGCATGTGTATCCCAAGGAGGTATATTTTAGCAAGGAGGGTAGCCTCCTACCCTTCTTGATTTTAGTGTTAGTTTAGACGTATTTATTTATACTGGATAGCCCAATAGTACAAACATTGTCTAATTTAGGGGTTCTCCAGAGACGGAGACGTGCAATAATATATACAAGACTCACAGGACAATACAAATCATGATAATATGACTATGATATGACCGTGCATGATATAAATTTGACTAGAAATACTAATATAGACTTGATACAACAATTGAACAATACATGTACACAGATGCACGCAAACAAGCTTACGCACATGTTTACACACTCATAATATGGGATGACCATAGGTGGTGACTGAAAGGGAGATACTGGCCCGACCATAATCTCCCGCTCCCGGTGTTCCACGGCATGGCCCGCCAGGGGTCAGGCGACACATGATGCACGAATGCATACCACTGGGTACGGCCGAAGCACTATGGCGGCATACACACACTGCCACCGTGAAGCCACCATTGCACCCAGCAGCTCGGGTGTTCCTTCCCTGCCTGGCAAATGTCAACCATTGTGGTCCTATGGGAGCGCAAGGCATTTCTCCAACATTAAATTACAGAGATATATAAATATTCTGACCGGTTTCTCAGAGCATATCTTAATACCAATGTCAGCGAAAGTCTCGTGTTCTTGCTTTGTTGGCTTGTCTGCTAAGCAGGCCTCAGCAGACCCAAGCAAGCCAGATAGAAAGATGGCACGAGAGGCCAAGCAGGCACGGAACTAGCCCCTTTCTAATTTTCTGATGTATGTAAAAGACTGTTAACCATAATTTCACTCCCGATTTACTATTTACTAGTTCAGTTGCAAGCGTTAGACCATGGACTAGGTCCATGGTTAGACTGAGTCCGCACCCAAATTTTCAATGGTATTTGTTTCTTGTCCTGAAAAATATGATGTAGCAAAATTTTTAAGTCACTCAGCAGGTAACAGTGTGGGGTCAAGGTTTTCTTTTTCGGACTGACTTTTTTCACCTACTGTGAGAATCGCGTTTTGTCTATTGTCACCGTACGGTGATGATAAAAATTGGTCTATATTCATCTAATGGTGAGAATAGGGGCTGCTCTATTTCTAACGTACGGCGATGAAAAGAAGTCAACCAGGGAAGAATATTTTGGAAAAGCATTATGTCATGATATTGTGCACAAACAGAATTGGAACAAACATTTGCTGAAATAATAAAAAGGCCTAACATCCAAGTTGAGCATGGTTTATAATGAGATCTGCTGAGGTGTTGTTTCAGCTTTTATTATCTAATACTTTTTATAATGCCAACACTGTATTTTTATGTGAAAAGGCAAAACTTTAGGTAACAAGACAAAGTAGAAACTTTTCTTTAATATTTTCACAGAGGGAAGTAACGGAACTTAAGGGTGACTTATAGATCTATTTTGTTACAACTTTAGTTAAGGATCGCATTAAAAAAATCCACGAAGCAACAAAAATGAAAGACTCGTGGGTGGGTAGAGTAACTTCATATACATTAATTTCAGATGTTAAAAAGCCAAGCATTTAATGCTGTCACGGTGCCAAGGTAATTGTTTTACAATAAACCCTCCGTAAGTGGGCACTTAGCTTTGGTCCCGTTTCCTATTTACTATACTATAAAGCTAGCTGTCTCCCTAACGTAAGCATTTCTCCAATTTTAACTTGCCTCAGTTCTATGCAACAAGCTATAACCATAAATTTGCGAAAAGGCTCTGAATTCCAATTTCCAGATGGTGAAAATAGAGCCGCCTCTATCCTCACCGTGAAAATATACCAAACTGTACCATCACCGCCATACGGTGAAAATAGACCAAACCCTATCCTCAACGTACGGTGAAAATAGACAAAACTCCTTCCAAACGCTCTTATCACCGCACGGGGAAAATAGACCAAACGCTATTCTCATCGTACGGTGAAAATAGCATCGTTCTTTCTTTCCTTTCTTTTAAAATTTCGTTTGATTTAAACATTTTTGTTCATTCTGGATAGCCCCACAGTACAAAAAGTTGACTAATACAATGGGTTCTCCAGACAGGGAGCGACAAAACAGAATATGTACAACGTGCAAGGGACATCACAAAATTACGTAAGCGTATGTTACACCAATGAATGTATCAACACAGATTGTTGGATAATCAATCAGTAAATAACTTGAGAACAAAATAATGACATAGTGTCGACTAATGACCAGAAAATGAGAGAAAATAGTTAAATTACATCATCACCTATCCAATTTACATTTGATTACACCCCCGCCCCCCACCGGGGGTGGGTAGGCTTAATTAGGAACTGGAAGGATCAGAATAAAAACTGTCTAGTTTCAGCGATTTAGTACTGAACTGTTATGAACATTGTTTGAAGCAGATCAAGCTCTGTGTTACCCCAGGGGGAGAAAATATAATTTGGGAGGCAACATCGGATAGTTCTTTGTCACGCTAGTTATAAAAAGTACTGAAGTTTGAAAAATGCAAGTATAACGATGAGCGGGGAAAGGAATTTGTTTAATGTTAATTTCAAGTCTGCTAAGTTTAAGGTTATACAATTTTAGGTAAGCTAGAATAAACCTATTGCATTCTAGATCCACTACTTGCATGTAAATTGAATTCTGCCACTTCAGATTTTTGATTACATTAGGACACCGTTCCAATCTGCATGTACAAGCAGGTCGGCGCCGAGACTGTGTTGATGTCGCTTTATCTTCACGGATCGGTGCCCAAGGTGTGCCAAATGCATGAAACCTTGATAAGGCACTTTCGGCTCTTTCAAGTTTGTACAATCACTGCCTACTTGGTTGCCTGAGAAGCAGACTTTTTTATGTGCTGGTGTTTATGTGCAGATAAATTTTCCTGGAGGTAGAAAGCCTGCTTCACAGACAACCTGCTTGGAAGACCAAGCGCCTTGGACTGGTGACCGGGTCCAGCAGCAGATAAAAATGGCATGAGTCAGCTAAGGAGGCAAACTCAGTCACCGTCTGCTATAGAAATACCCCAACTAATGTTTGGCAATAGTAATGGCCCAAAAGTAAAAGCGTCATTAAGGAAAAACTAAGCAAACCCCTGCTTGTACTTCCTGACACATTAATGACGGGCTTTAACATTCACACTGTAATGCAGGCACCTCGCCGGCTGAATGACTTCGCAGGCAGGCAACCTTGAATGTGACTCGTTCCGGTCGAGCATCACTGTGGAATTGCCTATCCCTTGCTATTAACAAATAGGAAGAAACCAACATCTTGATATATACGATGTAGTTTAAAATAACTGCTGTTTTCAGTTTCCATCTGTTGTTGCCTCTGTAGATAGACTGTGGCTCCTCCAGAGTTTTTTTTTCCCGTTACAGTAGAGCATGGACGTATTAAATTAACGGTAATACCTCCATGAGCAGAGCGCCAACAATCTTGCTCAACAGCGATGCCGCCCTGCCCCCTAACTCGGGGATACTACGGGTACGCATGATCGTTCCAGTTTAGTTGGGAGAAAGGGGGTCAATTTAGAGCAACTTCGCGGTTGGGAAATTTACAATTTAGGGCTGTTTTTTCCAAGTAATCTCCGCGTAATTGTCTGATAGGGTCTCAAATTAAAAACATCCGCGAAATTGTTTTTGATCAGTTGGTTTGTCCATAACCTTCAGGAACATTTTCCGGTGTCAGAATATGTCGGATATCTGAGTGTCGTTATAATGAGGTTTCAGTGCAATAAGTAATGGTGTACCTTTATAAAACTGCCCTGTGTCCAATTTTTTAATGGAGATCCTCCCGATTAGTATATCTTTTACAATCAGGTGGTGATCAATTTTAAAAAACAATCAAATTAATGTCTGAATTGCCATGCATGTACCATCCATGGTCAATCATGAAGACGATCAAAGCTATTAAAGTACAAAGGAAAAAGGTAATTTGGCTCCTTTGTGTATCTGTTTTATGCCGCGGTTATGTGACGTCGTGCATATCGTTACAAACGGAAACTGTTGCGATCTACCTTGCGATGTACATGAAAATGAAAATGTCATTGTACCTGTAGTAATATACTTTCTTTAACTTGTCCTGTTGAAATTGAAAAAAGCAAGTCAATATTTTCAAGAGCCAAATATTTATATTTGAATAAGTATTATAGGTAAGTAATAAACAAAACCCATTTCCTTGAAGTCAAGCCCAATCTATACGGGTGACGCAAAAACTCCATGTGAAGGAGGTATTGAAAAATAATATGTTTATAAGCACTAGGATTGTATTGATTTTGTCAAAGCAAGTGTATTTTATGTCACTTTGAATGTGGACTTTGAAACAAAGGAACGTAATAAGTACAGATGCAACAAGTTTTGCCAATTTCAAAGTTCTCTCTCCTTCCCATTCTGGGCTCCGTGGCGTGACATAGTGTCCATCTTGCTGTGTTAACCGATTGCTCCTGTGGCACTCCACGCTCAAAAAAGGGAAAGTGGTCTGCTCATGGAAACAAAGTTTGTTACTGCGCAGTTAATTGACACTTGAGAGATCTTGAGATGATACACCATGTCTGGTGGTTACAACCCCGCTCCCCCGCCCCCATTAAATAAAGAAATATGAATGTATGAATCAATCAATCAGTAAGTCCAGTGCAGTACACGACTTGATTGCCGTCTAATTGAGCTAATTTCCTTATTTCGAGTACTTCATGACTGCCATACGCACTGCTATTTTGCGATACCCGCTTCATGGTTATTGCCGAGATACAACCTGGCGGACCAATGAAATTCTGCTGACCACACTGACCAGCTGCCAATAACAATAGAGTCTGAGGCTAACTTATGTTAGCATTTGCGCGGCAACATGCAAAGAGAGCATAATATTACAAAAATCATGAATATATAATATACGTTTTGCACAATGGCAAATTTGGGCTTTCCCTCGTCACCTGACTTCACTCTATATTCGAAACTGCCATGAGTGGAAAAGAACATTAAACTTTCGAAAGGGGTTGCCGTGAAATGAATTTAACATATATACCTATATACCCGTCTGGGCATGTGATGGTTCATGTCATCGGTGCTTCAATTGGAATTGGAACAATTTTGGATGCAGGACAATCAAATTTGCTTCATTGATACTGAAAAAGTACTATGTTCCGTTTTTTTGTTTTTTTTTTGTTTTTTTTTTTTGTTTTTTTGTTTTTTGTTTTTTTTTTTTGTTTTTTTGTTTTTTTTGTTTGTTTGTTTTTTTTGTTGTTTGTTGTTTGTTTTTGTTTTTGTTTTTTGGTGGTAGTTAGTCCTTCACATTCTGGGCTCCTTTGCGTGACATAGTGTCCATCTTGTAGTGTTAATCGATTGCTCCTGTGACGCTCCACGCTAAAAAAAAAAAAAAAAAAAAAAAAGGAAAAGTGGTATGTTCATGGAAACAAAGTTTCTTTCTGCGCAGTTAATATAAATTTTTCTTGACACTTGAGATGATACAACATGTCTGGTGGTTACAACCCACCCACCCCCGCCCCCATTAAATAAAGAAATATGAATGTATGAATCAATCAATCAGTAAGTCCAGTGCAGTACACGACTTGATTGCCGTCTAATTGAGCTAATTTCCTTATCTCGAGTACTTCATGACTGCCATACGCACTGCTATTTTGCGATACCCGCTTCATGGTTATTGCCGAGATGCAACCTGGCGGACCAAAGTGATGTTGCCCCCAATGCTCCATGCGTGCCCACAGCCCCTGGGTAATGAAATTCTGCTGACCACACTGACCAGCTTCCAATAACAATGGAGTCTGGGGCTAATTGGTAGACGGGGGTGGGGTGGTTGCATAAGTTTTTTTTTTTGGGGGGGGGGGTGGTTGCATAAGTTTTTTTTTTTGGGGGGGGGGGATGGTAGTTAGTCGTGATCGCCCATATTGAAGTGACTTGCATTTTAAATACATAGTAATGAGGTCTGGGTGAAAAAAAATATTCATTGGTTCTTATGAATGCCAACAGTGCAAAAACAAAAACTCACATTTACATGAACATGTATGCAGCATTAGAGACTAGATACATGCAACCATGGGGTCCAAAAAATTCCAGAAATCCACATTCTTCAACTTTATCCCAATGTCTGGGAGGGGGGGGTGTTTGTCTCGTTATCGAATTTACCAGCCAGGAATCACTGGTGTCTTAAGCCAAATGTTAGTGTTTGTTTGATTTGGCTAAAATATTGTAAAAACGGCTATTGAATTGTAATGTAAATTTATAAGAACATGGTCAAAATCTGTAGCGATTGCAGTCTTATTTCCCGGTTTGGCTTCAAATTTTGAAGGCGCTGACACATCCCAACTAGCCCAGCTTATCTCTACTGAGTGCGAATCGATCTCTTGTAGATCTAACGTTAGAACAATCTGGTCTGATTTTATTCACAAGTACATGGAATATTTACAGTTTTTCATAGACCCATATGGACCTGGTGATAACAGAGCACAATATGCGGGGGCATCTTGTAGCTACTTTTAGCAGTGTATTTCTTTCAACAATTAACATGTAAATTACTCCATTCACATTCAATAGTTACTCTTCTCTCGAATGTACAGCAAAATAAAATCGACTTGGGTGTGACATTTACTTCCCCGGGAGTCACATGCAGGCTAACATATGTGTAGAAATAATAATTATGTGGCTAACGGAAAAAGACATACTCAAATAAGCCTATATCTACATGTGGGTATCTATAGACAGATACTAGCCACTATCACTCTTTTTTGGGGGGGGGGGAGGAGGGGGTGGTGACTTGTTGAGATGTGCTGGGGGGGGGGTACATTTCCAGTTAGATAATGAATAAGTTTAAAGACTGAAACATAGTATGTATATAAAAGGCTTGTCCTGCTGGTCTTTCCAGTGTGCCCGCGGGTTAGTCAGTACCCGCGAGCACATGGAACTCCCGGGTGAGCGTGAGGGTGTTTGCGAGCAAGGGTGCGGGTAGATCAGAAAACAACTGCGAGCAACCCGCGGGTGCGAGCCCGAGCAAAGTGTGAGCAAAGTGCGAGCAATTTGCGAGTGCGTGCAAATTTTGGTTAAGTTACTTTCAGTCGCAACTGTAACAGTCTAGAACCCTTGCTACCATTCCGATATTTAGTCTTTACTGGCTTGTCTACAGCTCTATATGCTTTCAGTGTGCTCTTCTCCTCAACCCCTCTTTTCCACTGCTTCACATGTTTCTCTTGAATCACCTTTCTGATATACGGTTTCCACGCCACTTCAATCTCATCTGGCCCTTTCAACCTATATTTCTCAGCTAACTTGTCTATTTCTTGAACCCATTTTGCCCTTTCACTAGCAGCCTCCATGTACACCTTCCTGCACCATCTTTCTTCATTCACCTCTTGCAAATATCCCCAATATCCTTACTTAGCCTTATTAGACAGTCTCATTACCATATCCAAACCATAGTCCTAGTGAAACAAACCCAAGTCAATTCCGACCAAAGGCAATGTTCCTTGGTATGTATAGCTGAAACACATAAATTTATAGTTCGTATTTACTCAAAAGAGACCAAAAAGTAAGTGTAAAGGTCCATAGGGTCGAATAAGCCATATCCAGTTTTAACATGACAAAATGCAAAAAGTTTGTTTGAAATCGTAGGCCTATTTCAGTAAATTGGCGTGAAACGGTGCATCATTCATGCGCATACAGGACCATACGATTTATGAAAAAGGACCAAAACTCGCAGCATATCAAAGAATTTGTAAGAGCAGGTTCTTAGTTTGTTGAAAATGTCAATAAAATTCAGTGTTTAAAAAGGTACTACTTGCAACCACCATCTCAACAATGATCATCATCCATATACGTCCACAAAGTGACACTAACACCAACATCAATCCATCAGAAAAGCCCCCTAGGCCTAAAATGACCATCAACAAGAATCCAAACAATATGATTCTATAATTCGATGTGTTTTAGCAATGTAGTTAAAGAGATGATGTTGTTTTAATCGAGATAAACTAAGAGTATTTCAAAATGAAAAGATTTTGAATTTGCAAATTTAGTAAGTACATTGGTCCAGATGTTAAACATTAGCCAGAAGCAAGTGACATTAGGCCTCAAACCATTAAAATGTAATCAAAATTGCATTACAATAGTCAAAATTTGTAAGGATAGCAGTCACATTTCAAGTTGGTTTCCAGAAGTATTTTTGAAAGGAAATGTAAATGTTCAAGAAAGCATAGAATCCCACAAGTCATCTAATAAGTCAATTATTAGGGTAATAATTTAGAATTCCAAAAATGTAGTATGCCATTGTAAGTTATATTCATCAGACAAAAGTAAAAAACAACATCAGTTTCACTACACTTGGAACACTTACTGCACTGCAATGTGTGCATAAAATGCCTGAATGTTCCAATTGTTACCAAATATATAAAAGTTCCATGAAAAGAGAAGCGGACAACAGTTTTCAATGATAGTGATGAGACCAAACCGAATACCAGTTTAACCTTATCAGATCCATTAGCTATTCTATCTCTCATTGGTAACCATCCCAACTCTCCCAACACCTAATGGCTATTACATCTATCCCACATAACACCCAAGGTATGGCTACACATTCCCACAGCACCCTTCCTGTGAATGATCTATTGAAGCTGTTCCCTGCTGTGACCTTTATCATACCTTTGCTCTATTCACCTTTTGTCTGATTTTCTCAACATGGTACTTAAACATTCCCTGTCCTATGACCTTAATATTCACCCCTAAATATTCGTACTCCTCGCCCTCTCCAATTCTAATGACTTTTCCTTGACCCTCTGGTATCCTAAACTTCCCTACCATCCAATTCTCCTCCTGTCTTCTCTTCTGCCCCAAGACCATGACCTGACCTTTCTTCTCACTAAACTCTAATCTCCACTTTTCTTCATAGTCACCTGCTATCCTCAAAAGTTCCTGTAACTCTCTACCTGTATATGCCATTAACACAATGTCATCAGCAACGAACAAACCTGGTATCTTTTCTCCTCGTATTGTTACTCCTTTATTGCTCTCTATCGGGTCATTTTCCAGTTCTTTCATGTCTATGGCAAACAAAATCAGTGATAACACACAACTCTGTTTTAGCCCGATGTCTAACCTTACCCCCTGAGTTTCCACATCTCCTATACTGAGACTACAATTCATATCTGCATACAGAGCCTTTAAAACTTCCATACTGAGACTACAATTCATATCTGCATACAGAGACTTTAAAACTTCCAAAAAGCCACATCCAATGCCTAGCCCTTCCATTTTAGCCCACAGAGCATTTCTCCACACCCTGTAGTAAGCTTTCCGCACATCAAGGAAGGCCATGTACACCTTACTTTTCCTTTCCCTTGCTATCTGTAGCACCTGTGATAGTGTATACACATGATCAACAACCCTCCTGCCTGGTCTGAAACCTTTCTGAATCTCTGCGAAGAAATTCTCCCTCTCCAGAACTCTCCCTAGTCTTATGTACATTACAAGTGCAAAAATCTTTCCTATATATGAGGCTAATGCTAACTCTGCACTGATCTAGACTATCCACTGACCCTTTCATCGCGATGCATGCTATCTTCAGCTGCCTCTTTTCTCTTGGGGCTTCCTTTCTTTCAACAACCAAATTAAACAGAAATTTCATACTCTCACACAATTTTTCTGGACCTTTCTTTATGAACTCATTTGGTACCCCATCTGACCCTGGAGATTTTCCTATTTTCAACCTGTTCACTGCTATTTCAGTCTCTACTCCTTCAATTCTCCTGCATAGTTCCTGTTCACACCTATCCTGTTCTCATCCCCTTAAATGTGTCTCTGTCAGGACCACTACATCCATGTTTTCCTCCTCAGCTACCCTGCAAATATCTGCCATCTTTCCTCTAACTCCTCTGCAGTTTACATACCCAACTCTAATCCTTGACCCCTGGTCTTTCCTCTGCTTTCTTCCCTCTCCCCTCCCCGCCAGTCCGAGCCTCTTGAATGGGTGCTGGGTTACCTAGTTTTCCTCCTGCTGTTGCACGATTCACCTGCCTTAACATGTCTCCTCCTATCTGGCTTGGGTGCAAACCATGCCACGCAAACATCTCCCTCCCGCCTACAAAGTCCTCCCATACATCCCTGAAGGCAAACCCTCTCTCCCTGCACAACCCTCCCAGCTGCCTTTTAATTGCTACAATCCTGCTGGCTTCCCACCCACTCATCCTATACCTGGGTAAAATCCCCATCACAAGAGGCTTGCAGTCTAACTGCCCTAACCTGTCTCACAGCCTCTTGTACCTCCCCCCTCCTCTTTGTCCACTAGGTCGTTAGTCCCTACCTGAACCACAACCCTCCAACACCCCCACTAGACCTGACTAACCCCTCTACATGCTTCTCCACATCCCTAATCTTTGCCCTTGGTAAGCACACCCTAACCCTATTCCTTCTATCCTGTGTAAAGAACATCCTGTCTACCCTCCTTACAATGCCACTTCCAACCACCACTGCCTGTCTTACCCTCTCTCCCCTCCCCTCCTCTTTGTCATCCTTTGCTACCTGTTCTAACCCCTCCCTTCCATCCCTAATATCCCCCTGGTCACTACAGCCTGCTACCTGTCTCGCCCCCTGCCCCACCTCACTGCCCTCCACAACCCTGGCCCTGTCACTCTATGCCCACCCTCATCCTCACCTCCCTCCTGACCTCTCCCCCCCTCCCCCCCATGCTAGGCCCTACCACTCTCTGCCTCCCCTCATCCTCACCTCCCTCCTGACCTCTCCTTCCATCCTGCCCCCCCAGCCTGCTGTACCCTATCCTGGCTCTTCTCCCTCACACCAGCTGCAGCCCTAAAACTATCCCTAGCCTCCTCTAGTTCTATCTTGAGGGCTGCTAGCTGTGCCTCCAAAACCTCCACCCTCCTGCACTTCCCACACCAAAGCTGGAAACATTCCTCCCCAGCCTCATTCAGAGAGCAGGCTAGTCCTGCAGTACGGACCTCGACCCACATACAGCACCCCTCACACTGTATGTGGTCATCCCACTCAAACCCTCTAGCTCTACCTGGTGCTCATCCTCCCCTCCTGTCCACTCCCGCCGTACCTCGACCTGTCTCCCTACTACCTGCCTCCCTCCTGCTGCCTTCCCTAATCCCGCACCCCTGCTACACTTTGACAACCCATATCTCAACATACTAGACTGGTGTTAGTTTATTCCCATCGATGATAATATAATTCAAAATGGCGGCCCCAACGTTCACTGACATATTCTCGCTTCAAACTTTGTGACTGAAACCTCCTAAAAAAAGCCGGACTTTGCCACTTACTCTTTCGCTGCTTTACCAAATCCTATTCAGCTAACGCCTGAGGCTGAGGGAGCTGCAATGTCTGTTAGTTTTTTAAAAATTGTTAATGTACAGCAATTAGTCCTGGTCGACCTTTCTTAAAGTGTTTGGTCGCTCTTACGAGAGGTTTAGATACGCATAGCTAGGTAAAGGAGGCAATTGTGTTTAACAAGGGAGCTAAAAGTGACATTCGGATGTGATTGTCCTTTTTGGTTCATTTGCACGGTACTACCCTCATAATTCCCTCTGAGTGGAATGACATCAATACCCGGGTACTGGTTACGGATAGCTCGCTGTTGGGGTTTGGATTTTTTCACAAAATCACTGGAACAATGCACATCGGGATGCGGTAGGGGTGACCACATCAAACTCTATGGCATACTTAGAATTATATCCCATTGTATTGAGTGTTTTGGTCTGGGCTGATCAGATTAGTTACTCGAAAGTGCGGTTTGATTGTGATTATCTCGCAGTGGTGAATATGTTGACTAAACAAAGCTCTAAGTGCCCCAAAATTATGAAGTTGGTGTTGGTTTGCCTAAAGAAAAACATGCTTTTCAAAACTTTTTATATCAGATCTGCCTATAACGTGACAGGTGATAGCTTAAGTCGTTTTCAAATGCACTGCTTCTTCCAGGCACAGCCGGCAGGGGACAAGGCGCCAACCCAGTACAAGCAATATCTCCCGCTGGGTCAGATGCAGTGGCACAGTGCCTGCTCAGTTGTGCCATGGTGCCCAGTTCTTGTGCGACATAAAACCGGGCAGTAGATTTTTTCACGCATATCTTAAGATCTCACTTTCAGCACAGTGCAGCATGTGACAGCCTTTATCGCTTACCTATCATTAACTGGCAAAGCTCCCTCCACTTTAGTTAGCCACAATTTCGGCCATAACCTACATACATAAAGTTAACCTTCTCCGGAACCAACAAACAATTTCGTAGTCCGAAAATTAATCGAGGGCGCAAAACGAATTATTTCAAGAGACAATGGGCGCCTCATCACGTCCGAAGTATTGGTTACATTGATTGATGCCATGTCTCATGTTACAAAGGATGCATACGAAGCAGCATCTTTTAAGGCTGCTTTTTACCTAGCTTTTTTTGCTCTCCTCAGAGTGGAGGGGGGGGGGGGGAGTTTACATCGAAGACCAGGCACGCGGGTACAGCCTTCACTCTGCTCAGATAAGACATAAGTTTGGCATAAGGGGGATCTATGTCACAATTCGGCATGCAAAAATAAGTAGCATAATGTTCCCGTAACCATGGAGATCAAGGCCATTTCTCACCATTTGTCAGCTTACTTACCCATAGCCATTATGTCAGTATACGTGCATCACAAACCAGCTGGCGGGAACGATCCAGTATTTGTTCACTTTGATTCTTCCCCACAGACTTGCTTCCGGTTCCAAAGTATTTTGAAAAAAAACGTGCTTTTCTGTAACATTGAGCCTTCCTCGTACAAATCTCACAGATTTAGAATAGGTGCTGCTAAAATAAGAAAAAAAAAAAACGATGGTGTGTGTGTGGCGGGGGTTTAGGGTGCCCTCTGAAATCATTTAGGACAGGTAAGGCATCAAAAACCTTTGCATGGCTGATTTTGAGATCTTCATGGTTTTCACAAGATGAATGCCCTTTCAATTAGTTGTCAAAATTTCAAGCTTTTAACTTAAGTAGAAATATGAGAAAAAACGTCAAAAACTATACAGGCATGTGGACATCCAAACGTCCATGTGTCATTCTTTTGGTTTTCAGCCGCTAAACGGCCAATGCCACCCTTCAATCATACTTAACAGCCTGTCACGTGGCTGCAGGTTGCAACCGCCCATGGCAAAAGGAAATGGTATCAGGGCAGCAATGAGAAATAAGGCGGCATACCGAAAGTATGTTTGTGGGCAGGGAAAAGATGCAAACATGCTAACATATCATAGCCTCAGTGGTTTATTTTATAGTTATCTTGCTTGTTTTGTGTTCTAATGAAGGGAGACTTTAAATGTTCAAGAGGAGCCGGAATCGTCAGACAATGTCCCTTCAAACTTCAAAGGCCGCGCCGCGATGGATTACCCCAGGGGTCATTCCCACCAAACACAGGTCGGGAAAAAACCTGGCACCTTAATCAACAATACCCACGTACATTATGATGTTTTATCGAAACCCAGGGATTAGGAAATAAAGGTACAAATAAACCCATTGAAATAAGCATAAACGTGAACAGCAGAGAAAACACACAGAATGGGGTTACAAAACTTAGGTTGGAAATAGAAATGGAACTCATTGAGAAAATAACTACAAAACTAGGAAAGGTGATTTGCTGCATAGCAAACCAGTGTGTGTCTTCAAAGCATATTGGTATGGGAATGTACAACTATTCCATAACACAGGAGTTGAAGTTGGAATGGCATCTCTATCTATTATAGCTTTGCAGTTATTCAAGGTTTAAAATTTTTAATGGTGCTAATTAGCATAATTTAAATTGCTTTTGTTTGTAATATATTAGGTGCGCAATGGTCAACAACCCCTTAGTAGAAGTTGGAATGACATCTCTTTCTATTATGGTGTTGAAGATATTCAAGATTGAAAATTTGAATGCTGCTAATTAGCATAATTTAAATCGCTAGAAGTTTTGTTTTAGATTCATTGACATTCACATGCGCAATGGTCAACAACCCCCTAGTAGAAGTTGAAATGACAACTGTATCCATAATAGCTTTGAAAATAGTCAAGTATTTAAGTTTCAAATGCTGCCAATAAGCATAATTTAACTTCATACAAGTTTTGTTTTAAATACATTAGATGTGCACTGGTCATTGACCCCCTAGTAGAAGTTGGAATGACATCTCTATCTATTATACTTGTGAAGATATTGAAGATTTAAAATTTCTAATGCCCCTAATTTGCATAATTTTAAACATCTATATTCCTCTGTATAAAACGGTCAAACTCCTTGTATAAAGGTACATTCTATCCCAGTCACATGCGCACGCAAGGTAAGTTTGTCTTTTTTGCCAGGGCATAAATTTGTAACAAATCCCAGCAACCATGCCCTCTCGTGCATTGCTGACGTTGCTAGTTACGTCAGCAGCCAGCACATTGTATTTCATCGATCTTGCTTTCATAAACAAAGTATAACGTGAAGTCTGCTCTTAGAACAGCACGCGCCGCACGCACCACGTTGTAAAGTTCTTCCGTCCCTTTACTAATGTCTTGTAATTTCGGGCTTGTACGCAAACGCGCTGACTCGTGTCACTTCAGAAGATTCACTGTTCCAAGACTTAAATAAATTCTTGCATCCTTCACAACATGCAGAAACAGCAGGAGCTGCTAAGAACGACCCGACTCTTTGGAGTTTAGATGGTAAAGACTCGTTTATTCACTTAGTACACAGGTTTTATTAACTTGAAGAAAGGCCAGTTGCACAAACAAGCTAATGAAGTTTCGATGACTACACGCTCATTAGTATCTGTCAGTATAAACACCCACGATTATGAGACTTTCAGTTGCTGGTGTACCTTTGAAGGACACAATCTGTTATTATAAAAACACTAATCGAGACCTTTAGTTGCCGGTGTACCTTTGAAGTACACAATCTCTTATTATATAAACACTAATCGAGACCTTCAGTTGCCGGTGTACCTTTGAACATATTGTGGTAATCTGGTAAGACATCTTCAGCAGAGATTTAGAAACATACCACTGGTACTTGATTAATGACTTAACGACTTCCTAATGACTTTTGGTTCAAGGCAAAGGTCTAGAAAGATACAACGGTATTTACTGAACAACTAAACAATTCTTTAATGAGTTTCTGATGATAGTTGATGGATCTCTACTACTTAATGGTGTTTGGCCAAGTGGCAGAAAGAGGGAGTCTGGTCATATCTTTTAATTACTTGCATGCTTGGCTACAAACAGAGACTGGCACAGACTAGATCTAACATTTACTGGAAGCTCAGCTTTACAAATATTAACCCTTTAGGTAACTTTCTTTGGAAGTTCAATTTTTTTTTTGTAGGATATATTTTCTTTATAATTAACATAACCTCTTAACATACGTTCCCCATTTTTTTCAGTCTTGACAATTCATTTCAAGACTCAACTCAGCAACATGACCATATTTTTTTCCTGAATGAGCCTGGCAAAATCATCAATCCCAAATAAGGTCATAAGTTCTCCAGTTCATTTGAAATATAATAAATCATACAAACTATATACCTTAATGCTGCACTAAATGTTGCATTATGCAAAAGGCCTCATACATATTGGTATCCATTTCCGATATAGGCACCATTATATCACGCCTTTTAAGTTCTTCCCGGCACTGCACTAAAATACTTCAGCACATAATACTAATTACTAAGCATATAATCATAAACAAGCACAGTATCATAATGTCAAACTGGTAGCAATTACGAGACATTTTCCACACTGTTGTTTCACAGTCATGCCCTTATGTAGCCCTATGGCAAGGGTACAATGCCGTTAACCCTCTTACAGCCAATCGTTGAGTCTACCTGCCTGTATTTAATACAGTAAAACGTGCACAGGTGTAGCAAAATATCTGATGATATATATGTCTCACACACATGATAAAATTATATTTTGAGAGACAAATGCATGAACTACCCTGGGGTGTCAATTACTGAATGGGGCCAGAGGTTCCAGAACATAGCCCACCGATGGGGCAAGTCATTCAGCGCTTGCCCTTACATTGACTTCTGACACTCCCCCAATTACAGTTATTGTTATATAAACATGAGACATTATTAAAATGTCGGCATCAATATTAATACATACACATTTAAATGAAAATAAAGGCATATGTAAGGCAGAATCCCTACAAACGTGGTAGTAGTTCCAAGGCAAGGGTATAAGTTCCGTTAGTTAACCCTAGTATAGCCAGGTATTCAACTCCTTCCATCAGCATTTGCAAAATCATCCTTAGATTCATAAAATTATTACAGTATAAGGTAAATATGTATTATCATGAGAGCTCTAGTATTCTATATGTGAGTTGTATAGTTATTCGGAGCAACTCTCTCCTAGATAGATTGCCCACCAAGGCTAAAGGACTCTACCTATCCCGGACTTGTGTGCAAACTCGCCAGTATATTTTTGAGATAGAATATACAAACTATTGATATATAAAACAGACCATTTAAATAACCGATAATCGTTAAAATAACAAATTAGACCAAATTCATAGTCTCTCCTTACCGCCGGTCATAACATTTCTGGCATTATTGCAGACGTGGTAAAAGACCATGGCTCGAGAGTGTTCTAGTTAGGCCATTAAGGGATCTACACAGCCCAGTCCGTACAATTAATGCCAGCATCGAAATTCACAGACAGGAGTGAATAACTAGATGAACCTTTTTAGATTTTATCATGGCAATAATACTAAACTACGGTGCCAGTATATTTTTGTTTTTGTGGCACTTCTGTTAAAACTAGTTAGTTGCTCAACTTATAACAATAACAAATAATGCTTGATAAAAACATCAATGCCTCTTATATATCCTTGAAGCAGTGATGCAAGTAATGGTGCATCATCATGTTAACAGGTCGTGTTACTCATGAAATTTAACATGCATTATCGTTGACATAATATCATTTCGTTTCCATCAGGGCAGGGAAAACACACTAACATTAACCAACGTGACAGCACTCGGGCAGTGCCGTCACCCACTCAGGGTTGTCCCCAACCCCATGTGGCGACTCCCCTAAGTGAGCGGTGGTATTGCTTCAGGGTTGCCTCCCCTCAGGCCCATAATAGGAGTTAATTCTACTCAGGACGTTAACCGAAAACACGTCTAAGGCCTCGTCTGCGACCTCTTTAACACGTTCCATGAGACCTGTTGTAGTGACTTCACCTAAAACTCACACCTAGATACTTATTCAAAATTTCACAGCCATGCTGTTGGCTGTAACTTTATAGAGTTTGATCAGAACTCATACCTCTCCCAAAGGAGTTCATAGTATACCTCTCCCAAATGAGTTCACAATATTTCCCCTCCCAAAGGAGTTCACAAATGCACCAGACACAGGATTACTGTTAATGGGTTAGTTAACTCAGCTTAATCAACGTATCTTTTAGGCTCAAGCCAAGCACGTCTTCTGAGACCCATACGTGAAATCCCATTGAGTCTTACTAAAAACGTACATAAATAGAGACACTCATATGTGAAGCCTCTACAGGCATGAATTGCCTCTCTCTTGCAGGTACGGAGTCCCACTTTCAGTTACAGTAATGATAAACCTTATCAGACAAACATACAGGTGCAGCAACATTTCAACGAAATTGGTTCTTTAATATCTACCCCACACATTCTTATGTCTAAAGTTCCCAAAATGTATATAATAAATTATGTATCTCAATTTACGTCTTTTGGATGTCCTATTACTATGTCTAGAGTACATGACACACATATACAAGACAATTTCCTCTTGACGGCACACTGGGTAACTGTCATCTTTCATTGCAATTAACTCACCAGAAAGAGATACAGGTAAAAGTGTGGCAGTCAATTGTTTCATGTGACCTACCAAACCAAAAACAGTGACCGCACTGAACCCTTTAATAACTAGTTTGTCATGAATCACCCGGCTACTTTCCGTGTATAACAACTTTTTTTTTCGCTTAAGTTATGCCTGCCTAAACAACGATGTTTCTATAGTCTTATTCCAGTATTCACGCCAACCCCTAAGTACTCCTTTACTCAATCAGTGACATAACCTCATGCCTTTATGCCTTTATGCCTTTTTCGAGGTCAAGAGTTAACATTAAGCATCCACATTAAGACAATTTTAATACTTAATTTCAGAAATTGACAATCACTGTTTCATTTCTGCAAGCTACTTCACAGGCATTAGACTAATGGTGCAGGAAACAAGTTTCTAAATCAGAACAGTGACTTAATAATTATGCATATTTTGGAGCTCTACTCTCCCTTTACTGAAACCGTCATATTCTAAAATAATTCACCAGCAGACCTCTTGCAAAGACACACAAGTTTTGACTGATGCTGCAACAAAATATGAACACAAAATTTACAAAATTAAATATGAATTGACAATACTTTGAATAAAAATCTTTTCAATAAATTTTGCTTACCAATTCGTAAACCAGCCTGTGTGTCTTCATTTCTACGCATTTAAACATCTCCAAAGTGGTCCATTTTCTTGACATGTACTTTTTCATTGTCATTTACAAATTACCAGTATAAATGTACCAAAAATTGGTCGATTTCGCCGAGGTTCTGGCCTATTCCTGCTGTGCGCTCTGCATCAACCCGATCCCAAATTCGAGCGACTTTGTTCTGTCCAAATGTATGGTTTCCTAAAATGATGTCCCAGGGAGAAAGCAGTCTAGGTGGCCCTTCTAGGAGGCTTTCTCCCGTCCTCAGTCCATCTTTTAGCCTCTGGTCGATTTCGCCGAGGTTCTGGCCTATTCCTGCTGTGCGCTCTGCATCAACCCGATCCCAAATTCGAGCGACTTTGAACTGTCCAAATGTATGGTTTCCTAAAATGATGTCCCAGGGAGAAAGCAGTCTAGGTGGCCCTTCTAGGAGGCTTTCTCCCGTCCTCAGTCTATCTTTTAGCCTCTTGGCGTGGACCTGATACCTCTGTTTCACCAAGGGAAGAGCCCACAAAGTGTCCGCAAATTCCCGAAAGTCTTCAATTGTTCCATGCCCGTGCCACTGGGAATTAACATCCAGCACGCAAAGCCAGTATGGCTTCACATTAGACGGTTTTAGAGCCATTGGTGCCGTCATTGTCAAACAGTAATATACGAAATCCTGGCAACCGCTCGCCAAAGTAAAGTTCTTCCGTCCCTTTACTAATGTCTTGTAATTTCGGGCTTGTACGCAAACGCACTGACTCGCGTCACTTCAGAAGATTCACTGTTCCAAGACTTAAATAAATTCTTGCATCCTTCACAACATGCAGAAACAGCAGGAGCTGCTAAGAACGACCCGACTCTTTGGAGTTTAGATGGTAAAGACTCGTTTATTCACTTAGTACACAGGTTTTATTAACTTGAAGAAAGGCCAGTTGCACAAACAAGCTAATGAAGTTTCGATGACTACACGCCCATTAGTATCTGTCAGTATAAACACCCGCACTTATGAGACTTTCAGTTGCCGGTGTACCTTTGAAGGACACAATCTGTTATTATATAAACACTAATCGAGACCTTTAGTTGCCGGTGTACCTTTGAAGTACACAATCTCTTATTATATAAACACTAATCGGGACCTTCATTTGCCAGTGTACCTTTGAACATATTGTGGTAATTTGGTTAGACATCTTCAGCAGAGATTTAGAAACATACCACTGGTACTTGATTAATGACTTAACGACCTCCTAATGACTTTTGGTTCAAAGCAAAGGTCTATAAATATTCAACGGTATTTACTGAACAACTAAACAATTCTTTAATGAGTTTCTGATGATAGTTGATGGGTCTCTACTACTTAATGATGTTTGGCCAAGTGGCAGAAAGAGGGGGTCTGGTCATATCTTTTAATTACTTGCGTGCTTGACTACAAACAGAGACGGGCACAGACTAGATCTAACATTTACTGGAAGCTCAGCTTTACAAATATTAACCCTTTAAATAACTTTCTTTGGAAGTTCAATTTTTTTTGTAGGATATATTTTTTTCTATAATTAACATAACCTTTTCACAAGTTTTTCTCCAAATCTTTACAACGTGATAACCAAAGTTGCAAAGCTTATTTCCGTTAAAAAAAATAAAAGGGGGATGGGTCTGTCACTTGAGGCGTTTTTTGTTATTTCAGTTGATCAGGTTTCCTTGTTTGTCTCTTGCAACATTACTATGTTGTCGGAAACTGGGATAGAATGGGGTTTAACTACTTCTGGGGAGGATTGGACGTTCAACTAAGCCCGCAGCCGTCCATGCCCTCCTTCGTCGGGCATGGACTAAACCTGCCAAGCCTTCATGGTGCGGGCTTAGTTGAACGTCCAATCCTCCCAAGAAGTAGTTAAACCCCTAAATCATGCCAAGTTTGTATTTTCAATGTATAATAGTGCCCGGGAAAAGTGTCGGACAAATATGCTGGTTGCTGAGAAAGAAAGAGAGAAAGAAAGAAAGTAAGAAATTGCTGAAAAAGGAAAAGAGAAAGAAAGAGAGAGAGAGAAAGACAGAAAGAAAGAAAGAGAGAGAGAGAGAAAGAAAGAAAGAAAGAAAGAAAGAAAGAAAGAAAGAAAGAAAGAAAGAAAGAAAGAAAGAAAGAAGTGTACATACAAGTCTAACAAGCTCACTGCATAAAGTAAACAGATAGGAGTAAATACAATTAAATACTATCCCTAAAAACGGGAACAAGAGGTAGGGGGCGGAAGACCAAACCCGCCATCCATGCACTGACCACCAGCGGCCGTAGGCCGCCCAACCGAAGCAAGGCAACACAACTTTCGTTGCCAGGCTTGACGTCACGGAGCCCAAAAAGTCGCCTCCATGCCCATGTACCGTTTGAACACAATCAAGTCCGACATTTTAAGAGCAAAGTCCTATTCCGCACCATTCACTGAAAAACTGCACAGTTCAAAATCATAATAGCAAATTAATTCATAAAGGAACAAATCATATTCATAAAATTTGAAATTTAGAAGAACGTTTTAGGCATTATTAGCCTTCAGAAGATAGGTTCATCAGTGGGGAACCAGCGTAAGACCTGTTTCGGTGCCATTAATCCCCGGACAAGACATTCTGCTAACTGGCGGCACCATGTTTGCAGTTTCAATACAAACATCCCGAGCTAATGTATTATGTAATAAAGCGAATATGAAGTTCCTTTGTTAATAGGCCTACTTAAAAACATAGCCCACATGACATAAATATAATGAAACTAAACCTATCAATGATTAGGCCTATCAAAATTGAATGATAAAAAATAAACCCCACACTTACATTCAGAGCCTAGTCTTACAACAGACCCGATTAGGCCTACCTGACAGAGCGATCCAATCAAATAGATTAAACCATTTTTTCAACTTCAACTTCGAGTAAAACGCAAATGTAACGATGTGACGTAAAAGAGTCACGTTATAAATTGCGTCACGCCTGAAAACTGGTCAGATCTACGTTGATATAACAATACCATTTGCTCAAGCTGAAAACTGCTCAGATCTACGTTGAAAAAACAATACCATTCGCTCAAGCGGAAAACTGCTCAAATCTACGTCACACCTGAAAACTGGTCAGATCTGCGTTGTTCTGTTTCAGTAATAAAAATAGGCCTATTTTTTATAAACTCTCTGCATTTCACAGCCAATGCAATCACTATTAATGACTAGTTCTGTAAATGAATTTAAATTTCTATGAAATGACGAAAATTAACATCCTGAGAATCAGAGGGAAAATTGATAAGCCAAACCTTGAGGATGGATAATAGAAAAACGAAACCAAACATAAAAAATCGCAGGATTTTATTTTGTAACCAATATGTCAGGATTAAGATGCAAATGTAATTAGTATTTTATCGCAAATAATTAGTGACTTATGTCGACATTTATGGGGTTGATGCTTTGCGGTCAACTTTCAATTCTTTATTGAAAAATTAACATCACAGATACCCAAATACAGGACATAGAAATTTTTTGGAGTATGACGAGCACACAAATATATGATATGTTACCCTAACGCAAATACATTTTGAGCTAGGATTGACTAAAGTGGGATTTATTTTTGGTGTCTTACCTGTCCTTAAGCTTTATGGCAGATGGAAGTTAGCAGCCCACAAAAGCTATAGACTTATTGGTCTTCCTGGTCAAGTTCTGTCGCATGCCTTCATTAGAATACAAGAATTCTACTGCCGCCTTGTTCTCCCTTTTTTATTGCAGGTCTGCGTGTTTGGCTTCTAGGTCATTCGCTCATATTCTGGTTGGGGCTGTGGGTGCGGCAGAACAAAGCTAAGTGACTGGGTTCGCGTGAGACATGAGTGGACGCTGTCAGGAAAGCATTGGATAAGGCTGCAAGAACCTCAACAAGGCTGGACTATTCTGCATGCAGAGTCTAACGACTGGTGCAATTTGCCAGCCGGACAGTTAAGGCATCGGCTAGCCGATCTACTCTACCAGATGCAAGGATTGTTTCCGGAAACGACCATCATCCGGTCTGGGATGTTGCTGCGGCACCATTATAAAGGTGCCAACAATCAATATAGGATTAACCGAGCGCGTTTAATGGTTAATCGCTTCGTGACCAAATCTGCAACAACCTCGGGTATGAAAGCTGTGAAACATTCATTCCTAGCGGGACAGCTGCACTTATTAAGAAATGATGTGCACTTAACAGATGCTTTTCGCTGGAGATCTGAGGAACGCGCTGGAACATTTTAAGCAACATCCATGCGTGCAACGTCGTAATGTCGGTAATATATGCAGCGCACATCTGCATTTCTCGCTTCAGGGCGATATCATGGCATATGATTCGCGGAAATTAATTCAAATTTAATTGGGAGTTTTGGGCTGATTCGTGAAATGCATGTGTTATTTCAATTATTTCAGATTCCGTGTAATTTTTGCCGGCCAAAACTACCGATGCCCTCCGCGCTGAGTTTGGTTTTGGTATATATTTCACGCTAGCTGCTCTCCGCGTTGGCTTCGCTGATTTGCCCGCAAGGCTTATTATGATATGGTTCATGACTTGCCTACTCTCCGCGGCGGTCTTTTGATGGTTTCATACATATTCATATCTTAGTCGTAGTTGGTTTCCCATGTCAGCGCGGACGGCATGCATTTCCAACAAAATTTTGATTATTAATTTAATGCTTCGTTATTATGGCGGTTGGTGTCGTGGTGCAAATCTGTGTGTGTTGCCTAGAAGTATTTGTGTCTTGATAGGAATATCTGGCTGAATAAACCACGATGTATCAAAAATTAAAGATTTCGTAATACGTTCTTTGCACAAGGTGTATTTAATCTGACATATATGCTGAGTTGATTTCGATGTTTTTATGTGTACATCCTTCTCAGCTAATAGGGGTTACATAAATATATAGTTAATTATTCTCATTTTGATCGCTTGTGTTATACTTTTATCAGCAAAGTCTTCATTTTCAAAAGTTGAAAAGTATTCTTTCCGGAGGACGGAGGACGGTAATAAACAAGAGTTCTGTGTGTACTCTCTTGAAAATGATGAGCATTTTAACCGTGTATTAGGAATGGTTAGTCATTTTTACAAGTGTACAGGCAAAATGCTAGGGGGAGGGGCAGTGCACTCTTTTAGCATCACAATAAAATAATCATAAAATAATCTAAAAGGTCATTGTGATTGACATTAGGTTAAATGGATTTTATTTCTCAACAGTATACAGATACAATAATAAGAATGGCAGTTAACAATTGGCAAACAGGCTTGGTACTGTATTAATCACTCTCCTCTCTTGGAAGAACAAACAACAATTAAACAAGACATCATAAGATTCACAATCACCGCACAGTTAGGCAGGACCCGCTAAATTGCTATGTAAGAAGATTCAGAAGACATCACAGTTGAACAGGGACAGATAGAGGAGTATACTACGTTCAAAATTATTAATAATTATGTCTATAAATGCCAGCTCTCAATGCGGTACAAGTTATGAGGATGCATGGCATTTCCTTTTCTTTCTTTCTTTTTTCTTCTTTTTTCCTTTTTTTTTTCTTTTTTTCCGTTGTTTTTTTTTTTTTTTTTTTGTTCTTTGTTTGTGTTGTGTGTGTGTCCGTTATATACTGTTCTACAATCCCAGCCACACAACATCAATTCATTATATGCTCCTTGGCTTTGCAAATTGTATTTAATGATTCGCCTACTGACCCAAAACAGACACACCCTAATTTGTTTTGCAGTAGAAGATTGTATCACTGTTTCTGGAAGGTTGTTACAAACATTTATTGTCGCAATTGACATTTGATATCAAGAAGAAGACTGTATGTACCTACATGGCAAGCACAGTTATGTTGCTAATTCACCTGTACTTCAAGCAAAAACCAAAAGTGACACAAGTATCTCAAAAATCTGTTTCATTATTGTTAATTGAACTTGGGAGTCATCATTTTTAAATTTCGGTGATAACTCTCTCTGCGGGAGGGGGTAGTCGGCAAGGACAGAGTGCTCTGTGTACCCTTTTCAAAATAACGAAAATGTTGAACCGCATCCCTAGAACGAAACAAGATAAATGTTGAAGATGTGTTCAGTTATGAGTCAAAGCAACAGACAGACCTTATTCAGTTACCTAGTTCTCCAAAGTTGTTAGCTGTTACTTTCTTATTTGCGATTCATTTATAACTAAAACGTCCTTGATCTGTTCCTGTCTGTAACATTGAGGACTCACAGTACCATCCACTCTCGCCCTGTGGTACTTTGCACACAAGGTGCATCTGTTGTAATTGTTACAAAATACTTTATAGTAGCCTTATAGGTCAATTTATATCATAGTTTAAGCCGAGTACATTATCAGGTCCTGCGATGGTCCACTTGCACTTTCGTCTGCAGGCTGCTGGGTCGAATGCAGTGATACAGAGATGTGGTTTTGGACAGAGGCGATCCTATTTTAAGTTTAAGCATCTCCACCCAGCTTGGTGGCATTTTAGAGCTCTGCTCCAACGTGGGAGAGTGTCAATGTGACAAAAATTGTAAATGGACACCATTTTACCTTAGTTTTTGTTACAAATGTGTCTATAAAGTGTGTTCGTAAATCAGCGTGCATAAATCACGCTTCCTTCTATTGGGTTAAATATGTTAATGATATCTTCGTAGTTAAAGTTATTTTGAGGTGCGAAAATGCAATGAAAGTGGCGTAAAATGATAAATAACGTAGGTATAAGTCATATCAGTGAAGAACATAAGTATCATATGGATGCAAAGCAAAAACGAAGTATTTCAATACTACGCTACAGACGGGCAGTCACGCCACGGTATTTTTGGCAAGTACGCCATCTATCGGCTTTGTAGGAAGTAAATTTGGTAAAGATTGCACGGCAGCAATGTACAGGCGCATTCAAATTGAGACTTGTGACTTCTAACGCATTGTCTGTGTTTCCCATATGTACTGTATGGGATTATAGCTGTGGCTCTGTTACTGCTATTAGCTGTAGGTTATGGATGTTACTGTAGACAATTATTAATCTGATGTAAAAGGCTTGATGGTGATAAAATATTAGTGACTTTTGAAACTAAAGGTATAAACATGTTTATCTTCTTTAAAAATGTACACTGTTAAGATCATAGTTTTCTCTTTTGTCAGTTTCGAAATTGGTTAAAATTAAGCATTATTGTATTTAAGACTGAACCTCCACGAATGAAGTCATCAGGCTACAAGCTCTTGTATCACTCATTTGTTACAGTATTAAAATTAAAAAATTAAGAATTGCCCAACAAAATATATTTTTTTGAAAGTCACCACTCTGATGATTTAATACCTATTTGAATGAGACAAATTGGCTGTAACTAATACGGGAATTAGCATTTCCGGAATCACCTTCTATTGCTGGAACACAGATCAAGAAGAGATGTTACTAGGAAAAAATCTTTCGACGCCCAAAATTAAAGGGGATACACCAAATAATGCAGTTTGCCGCACCATATATTCCTGATGAGAGGGAACAAAAAGCTGATTAACAAACCTGAGATATGCTTCCCTCTATAGCCTGATTACTTTCTTTTGACACATAATTACAATAATTGGTCAGGAATTTTCAGGTTAACCTTATCATAAAAGTTTTAAGTGCTTTATGGCGTAACATTTTAATGACGCAATCAACAAACAATTGTCTGATTGTTCACGTGAAAACGGTAAAACATCTGAGATTCGCTATACACGAATAGCGTCGCTTTCTTCACATAAATACCCTTGTAAAGCCAGCCACCTTCCACGCCATATATATATATAAACAGGCACGACAGTGCCACATCTTGCGTGTAGTTCTCAACAAAAAAATTACGAAATCCAATCTCCCTGTGCTCCATTGCCATTGCATTCACTGTCTACTTCTAAACGTACTAATTAATTAACATATTATCACACTCGATTCAAAATTTTGCAGAAAGTCCTAAGCTTCACCGGCGAAGTGAATATATGAACAGGTCATTTTCGAGAAATCATCAAGCATGTTTTGGTGCCTTCAATTCCAGGACATGCCTTTGTATATTTGTCATATTATCGTGGACATTTTACACAATTTCAAAATCGGTCCAAATTACCTAATCCTGCATCTCGACTACCCCTAAGGAATAAGCTGATACTTTCCAATATTTCAAATGATTGATACCAGAACTATTTAACTACAAATATTATACAGAAACACCAATTGTCTTACAGAAAATTAGGGAAAAAACTCCAATGTTTACCTACTCTTTCACAGTAAACTATTGGACTGAGTCAATGTTCTTAATACCCAACAAGGATAATATTGACCTAGATCACTATTAAAGTGTTTTATTGATACTTTACTCGAAAACGAAAAGCGATTGGGGAGCAGGCAGAGCATTTATTAACCCCACATACAAAATGTAAATAAAATACAACATAAAGAAAAAAAATAGAAATATGCCTCACATTAAAACAAAAAATTGACAGAACTTCACTCAACAGATAGTAAAGGTACATTAACACTGTACGGTTACCGTTGCCAGTGCATAAGGGTACCTTAAATACTAGCTAGGTGAAGTTCTTCGTATCATGTGGGGAGTTAATTACAGCCTCATAGATTTTTTACTTTTGTGGAATGTTTAAATTTCCAAGATAACTAGTTTTTACAACAGACTACTTCAGTAATATCAACTGGAATAAACAGATTCAGAAGCTTACAACAAAAGTATCTCAGACTGTAGCCAATTTACCCAAGCTGAAACAATTCATTCCAATTAAAATTGCTTTACAACTCTTGAATACAACGTCATTTGAATTATTGCATTCTTGAGGGGGACATTAACTAAATGGACTTTCCGATATTCAAATTTAAGCTGTCTGTTGACAGTATATTAAGTCCAAAAACTATGCAGGATTAAAGTACTGACCAATATGCAGGGACCGTTCGTACCGTTCATGAAATGAATGAGTATTGTTAATGGTGTTGAATTCTTTCATCGCCATCATAAAGACTTACAGTTTTGTCACTTTTAGCGTTTCCAACGTCACGGAAGGAATAGTTAGAACGCAAAATCCCAGATACGGCTACTTGCTTAAGTATTTATCTTCCAAAATCTGTTCATTTCGATAGGATAAACCTACTGGGTTTTTTTGTTTTTTGTTTTTTTGTTTTTTGTTTTTTTGTTTTTCTTTTAATGTTGTTAAAAAATGATTGATGTTGCAAAAATTGCTTTCTGAGTAAATTGCAATGAAAGGTAGAATGGCCCGTTTTCGTACGTGATTGTCTATAGCGGGAATACGATAAATGTTTTCTCCGGTTGAACTTTGTAGTACATATGATACACATGCAAAACTCACATTTGATGTATTGCTAGTAAAATGTAATGATGTTTTCTGCGTTAAAAAGCTTGTTTTAAAACTCAAAGAATCCAAAGGCAGCCACGCTGTTGGTTTTACCTGGCTGGTGTCCCATGGGGCTGGCTGACTTCAAACTGGAATTGTTAGTGGATTAATCATGTGACCTGACGTGTGATAAACTTGACCCTAACAACCAGTGTTTAAATATAGCGTCTGTAGGTGAAGACCGCGTGCATTTCAAATGTTTGTTTTATGGAGAAGTTCACTCGATCTTTCTCCGCAATACCTGAACCAGAGACAGAGGGACAAAAGTTATAAATAAAATAGGGATCATAATGGGTACTCTCATAATAATTTTGGGCCTATGGTATGTTAGCACATCCCTGATATACTGCATGTACATGAACGTACAAGTGGATCCAATCATGCAACATGCACCAAACAAACAAGCAAAAAGGTGTAAATATTCTGAACCTTGGTGACACACCTAAGAGCTTTCTCCTCTTCATTTTTCTAATCATGACATAATTTTGCAGTATCCGATCTTTCATGTAAAATCAGTAGCTAAGTCACCAAATTTGGAAGGGATCGGCTGAGAAAATATCGGTTGGCCGATCTCTCCAATGCTCATTTTCTAGGGTAGGGATTGCATGCCTTGGTGTGACCAGAGACATGTTTTAGCTCGGAGGGGGGGGGGGGGGGGGTTGGTTTGTTGTTTTTGTAATTTTATAGCTAAGTACTTCTACACAGCATCGTCAATATTGATAAATGTCAGCATAATAGCCAGCAAATGCAAGACTTTGGATACGTCTGATTTTGGTCAATTATACGTTCTTATTGCTCACTGAATGATATTGAGTCTCTGACCAGGAATTGGTTTTTGTTGTAGCGCCTACTTTAATGACCAATTACAGTAAACTTTGTGACTGGTACCAACAAAGGCACTGACAAAACAGCTGGGTTGCGTTGGTGACTCTACAACACCCTCATCTCCCACACTGGATCTAAGCTCTAAGTACATGGACGACATGAATGCTCCCTGTGGGTAGCCTTGGCCCAGTCAGCACAGCAAATGGGGCGATTTCTATCACTGTGACTGTAGATAGTGGTTTCTTCTAATTCCTATATTTTCCTCTACTAAAAGCATAAGCCAAAATCTGTATCATGGGGAGCGATCAATACAAGATGGGCTTTTTAACAAGATTTTCCTTGAAGATTTAACAAAAATATCATTAATAATCAAAAGATCACTGGAGAAACCACATCTGTCCTGATCAGGTGTTTTACAAACACCAGAGGGTCAGCGGTGCTTGGTTCTTGACATGTTTTTTTTAATATTGTCGTTCATTTTATTGCACAATTCCCTGAAAGAAACCCAAAATCACGATGGGTGGTTTTTTTTTTTTTATTAGTTGTTAGATAGCTTACGTTATCCAGGGACGTGCTATAGCACGTCCCTGTGTTATCAAACTAAAGATATAGGATGTCCAATCTATGAAACATGGGTAACAATGCGCATAGTCTTTGCACAGGTAATATGTATAAATTTTCTTTTGAAAATAATATGCTGAGGGAATATGTTATCGTGAACGTGTTAATAAGCCAAACAGGTTATAGATATAAAGGAACTCCTTTCAGTTGTTCAATGCAGCTATAGAGGTTTTTATCTAAACAAGGTCACATTGAAGATTACAGATATTTTCTGAGTATCTATTTGCATATATGACAAACAAACATGTCTGGCTTCAAATAGTGATAGGAATGCAACCAAGATTGCGAACATATTTAACATGTTTTAGTTTATATTAGTCCCTAATTTGCTTCAGAAATTTTTATTCACAATCTACGTTCATTGAACCAATCTCAAAAGAAGAGTTTATGAACACTGTACTTTCTATAAAAAGGTCAGTAGTGCGTGGGACAACATTGATAGTAAAATAGTTAAACAAGCTTATCAATCTTTGCTTATCCCTTTAAAATGTCGCCCTTAGGTCAATGATACACCTATGTATGTATTTACATTCTTAGCAATAAACTCTATTAATATAAGATATGGCTTACAGCGTGGGGAATATGGAAGTCGCATACCCTGATGTCGTTGTGTTTTAATTTTCATAAGAAGCTTATACACCATCATCTAGTTGCATCATTATTTTTTGAAAGAAAATCTATAATTTATCAACATGCATTATGATATGTTGTCAAACATATGTAGCTTATGCAGCACCGACTTTAATGCCATTATTCTACCGGGCACCAAGAGAATAAAATGAAAGTGATTAAAATGAATTGGACTTCAACATCTGAATAACGAAATTATAATATTAGCTCTAAACGTTTTTTTCTCAAAATATGGAACAAAGTCATTAAAAACTAATGAATTCATAATCTTTAGGTTTTAGCTTCATTTTGTTTTTTATTAGAAAATTATAAGCAAAAAAAAAAGTTTTTTTTTTTTTTTACTTTATACTTTGGTAGATTTGCATTAGATTGCCATATATGTAAGGCCAAGGTCAGAATCAGAGTAAACGTCAAAAAACGGAGCAACGAGTTATATAATGCAGTAGTCGAATGTGACTTTTCTGCCGTGAAAGTACAGGCAAATCAAACAAAGTGTACTTCACAATGAGGTATATCATTAAACACCTGAAATATTGCAACAGGAGTAGCAGTTCCTTGGCAAGATTTCGATGTTTCCAAGCTGATCAGAAATGAATAAGAAACTCACTTGAAGCAGGCCAGGTTATAGTTACAAGTACATGGTTAACTACTGAAGTAAACTTCCAATTAAATGTAATGGATAGCTAGATAGCTCATTTGTTTACATATATACACACATACAGACATACACACACATACATATATACACACATACATGCATGCATACATACATACGCACATACATGCATACATACATGCATACATACATACATACACACATACATACATACATAGACGATGTGCACACACTTGCACACACACACTCATACATATATTCGTTTGATGACAATATTCAACCCATATTGGTGATATATAAATTTGCATGTGTAAGTATAGAGACATATGGCAAAACCATCTATTGGCCTTTTTAGGGCTTCTCAGTGACCAACGTAATTAACCATACATCGCCTGTATGAAGCGACGCACTGCCCATGTCATTGGCGAAAACGCTACTGCTACTTCAAAGTGAGCAAACATGTACATATGGTATAAGGACCTGCACTAATCTGTATGAGATGGTAGATAACGCAGATCTGTTGCCAGCACTTTTGCGTAACCTGTAATTACTTTTTAATATTTGTGACAGTTCGATACTTACACTACATGCTCCAAAAGACTCATATGTGTGCGCATAATAATTATGAAACAAAATCGACCTCAAAACTTTTGTTTACGCCTAAGATTTTCAGAAGTACTGACACAAGGGGTTTGCTTGCATGGGTATGAAAATAAGCCGTGTTATTGTTTGCACAATTGGTATTCCATAACCCCTGGCAACCAGGTAAGCCACTGACAAGTGTCACTTATAGAGAAACAGGAAACTATTTGACATGGAGAGAAGAACGGGCCAGTTCAGACTCGTCATTACCAATGTATTGTCTACTTTGAAATTCTGTATTCATGTAAAACCAAATTAGCATGATCCACTTACTGGCCCCCAAATATGGAAGGCCGCATTTAGATCCATACTCAAACCAGCCAACTGTGGTTACGTTTGATGTTCCGAGCTCGAGTTTCAAGCCACGAAGTATAGTTTTTTTTGGAATGACAACATCACTGAGGTAAAGCCGAAGTTTATTTCACACAATAGTGAAGACACAGCATAGAAGTGAGTATGTGTCATATTACTGTCATTAATGCATAAAAATTGTCATCTCAAATATCAATTCCCGCAACAATTTAGACAAATCAATGAATATGCAATAAATCAGAAAATATATAAATAATCTTACATGGCTGAGATTGAGTTACTATTTTCTCTCATGAGGGATCGTTTTTGCTCGGGAAAAATAATGCATGACTGCAGGTCACGATTGATGTACCAGAGCAACAACGATCCCGAGTGAGAGAAAAATAGTAACTCACCCCCAACCATGTAAGATTTTGTTAGTCCTAATTTTAATTTGGTATTCATCGCAAACAAGATTTATTAGGCCTACTTTGAACGTCGACCGGGTGTGCCGTGTTTGTTTACGTTGCTCACAGTTATCACCGAGATGAAGAAATTCTCAGACCAAGCCCTATCTCACTTCTCAGGGGTCAGCTTCGTATTTTCCCTTGACTTTATACTGCATAGTATTTGGAGGTGTGCCCCAAAGGAACAGCCAAACGTAAGCTTTGCGTCCATAGGGTAAAAAGAGGTACATGAACGTTGCTCTTCAACTCTCAGTGACGAACTGTTCATACTTCAAAAATACGTTTGAATGCATTCATTTGAAGGAAAAGGAAAATCTTACATGCACTATGTAACTCAAGAAGAAAGTCAAAGTGAAGTGTTCATCGCTTGGATGTGCTTTGCACTGGTCACAATCATCGGAGCTTAACGAGCAAAAAGAAAAAATGATCCCTGGAGAGCAAGACACAAATAAATCATTTTCGTTCTTGCACGAGCTAGACCATTGTAGACACTCGTGGCACGTATCGTAATTCCCTTATAGGACGGAAAACCATATGGGCTTCACGTCCGATATTTCCCGTAGTAAACATAAAGTTAGCACGATTGGAAAATGATGGTACTTGAACAGTCCGATGGCGAAGGTTAAAAGTAGTAATTCTTGTGCAAGATTTAATTGATTATTTTTCTTTTGAATCTCAACACAACATCATTCATACTTACCGCTATGTAAGCTTTGTCTTTGTAAAAGATAACGTGATTCTTTCTTTCTTTCTCCTTTAGCTGTGTTGACCAAAGGGCGCAGAGCTTATTTGACCGCTCATGTCTCTCCGTCCGTCCGCCCGTTTTTATAACTTTCAGGACTTTTGGGGTGTATGAAAATCTAGGCTGAGTTCGATATTGGTGGCGCCACCTACATTATTATGTAATGTAGGGGTCAATTGTGAAAATCTTGTGGATCTTCACCAAATTTGGTGGGATTGTGGGGGAGGTCAAAATCTCAGTTGTTAATGATACTAGTGGCGCCAGCTATAATTTTACATTATGGGCCAAAATGTGTTTTAATATGTAAAATTCTAAATTTGGAAAAGTGATTGGGTTAGACTTTCCAAATTTATATGATATATAGACCATGACCAAAGGTACACTGTTATATAATATGAGTGACTTTGACCGATTGTTGTGAGGTCACCATTCCTGTAAAGTTAAATGGTGATTTTGTAATGGCCGTGTGTAGCTTGGACATCAATGGCTAAGAGAATTGAGCATCCAGATCAAAATTGCACTTGATTACATAATATATGTAACTGGACTTCTCGACCTGCTTTTTGGGTCACTGTGACCCAGTAATTATGGAGTTTGGCGCTTGTCCAAGCGTGCTGTCTTTTCCTCAATAACTCGAAAAGTTAAATCCCGACTTGAACAAACAGACAATATATATGGAAAGCTGGATGCTGGGCGCATATTTTGAACAGTACATTTTTTTAAATCCTAGTTGAAAGTCAAGGTCAAATGGCCTGCTTGAATATTGGGGTCATCTCGTGAATGCTATGCATCCGACAACTTTTGAGATGGGGCCCATGAAACGTTTAGGACTTATAAAGTGTATAAAAATCTTTGTCGATATCAATGTTGGGGGCGCCACCTATAGTACAATGTACTATACCGGTCAAAATGTGAAAATTGTGTGACCACAGTACTGTCCACAGTTTTCAAATTAGCCCAATGTAACTTTCAAGACTTAAAGGGGGTTATAAATCTAGATTCCCTTCGATATTGGTGCTGTCACACACAATATTATGCAATATGGGGGTCAAAATATGAAAATCTAGTGAACACTCTAGCATCTTTAATTTTTAGCAGAATTTCACCAAATTTGGTGGCATTGTTGGGGAGGTCACAGTGTAAGTTGGTAATGATACTACTGGTGCCACCTATAATTCGATGGAAATTATGAGCCGAAATGTGTTTTAAGATAAAAAATTTCATGTCTAGAAAAGTAATTGGATTCGACTTGCCAAATGTTTAGGATATATAGGCAATGTCCAAAACTATAATTTTATATTATATCAGTGACCTTGAGTTTGTATTGGCAGGGTATAGCTTGGACTTCAATGGCAATGTCAGCACAGCACCAGGCAGGCTTATGGGCCTCTTGTATTATTTAATCTGGGGATCCTTGATCTTGTGTCCCAAGCTCACTGAGGACATACATTTAAGGAGTCACTCATTGTTGTCTTGGCACATGCAACAATATTCATCACTGGAGTTGCACGATTAAGCTATGATTACATGTGGAGCGAAGTGCCATCTGGTGGACATTTTTTACATTAAGTTTTATAAGTTCAGAAGCCACTTGAGGACTCACAGCTTTGAAATGAGCAGGTGCAATATAGCCACGATTCCAGCAGAGCATTAGGGCCACGGACATCTTGTTTCTTTCTTTCTTTCTTTCTTTCCTCCTTCCTTTGTCATTCTTTTTTCACATACTTTTGTAACGTTACAATATGTTAGGCTTTCTTATACTTACGCTTTGTTTTATATGACTATGTGTTACACTTTAGCGCAAATCCTTTATTTTGCCATTTTTGTGGCCAGTGTTTTGTTGCTTTGAAACTGGAGACGGACAGGGTGGCAGCGAAACCTTTTATGACCACAAATTATTTAGATGAATCGTTCACTGCAACTAAATTCGAATTACTAAAGACCAACTTCTCTGAATGATAAAAAAATTACTAGACTCAAATTCCTTGGGGGAAAACATGTCATTCAATTTTACCTAACGACTTGCATATAGTTCCAGAAAATATAATGGTCCAGATCAACAGCTTTCCTCGAGACGCTTTGCATACGGCGCGTAAAGGAGCGTCGAGGAGAAGCTGATGATTCAGTCCACACTTAAGAAAAATTCAAATAAAAATGCCACTAACTAAAAGTTGAAAGTTGAAGTGAATTTCTTGTATGTATGTACGGTATATGCACGAGAAAGAGTCAGTGACATTCATTATCCAAAACTGTGCAAGTGACGACAGGCTTGGTATTCACTCCCCATGGTGTCACGGGTGATTCACGGCCAGTCGGTTGGTGAATGCAAGAGCCTGCATTATTAATGCATTCAGGTTGTACTTGAGATCTGTCCTGCACGTGGTGATAAAGCGCTGCTTTACACGTGCCACTTTCGTAAACTTTTATTTCTAAAATTTATGGCATGTGAAGTGCAATTACTCAATTTGTGTAGCAAGTTACTATGTTTCTACAGTTATTAGATGATTATTGTATTACTTGAACAGCTTCATTTATCTGCCGAACATATTGCTGAAGAGAGGCAGGGTAGCTCGCGTGCCGCTGAATCTAAAACAATATGACCACAGTCAGGACGGAATAATTACGTGCCACATTTACATTTACGCTACTCGTAAGCAGGGCGTTTGCATAGGGTAAATCTAGTGCTCTCAATTCCATGTCACGCGTGACGTATAATAAAACATCTCTCACGCACATTTGATTTTGTCTTAATGTCAATGCATCACGTCAATGATGCAGTCGCGTCACAATTCACTTGTAACAATGTTAAGGTCATGCCCTCTGAACTGAGTTACTACGTTTGAGTTTCACTGTACAAAATGATAGTTTACTCTGAGTCAAACGTAGAATAGGTTTACTGTACTTGTCAAAAAAAATCAATGGCTAATATTGATCCGAAGTTGCCAGTGTCACTGCGCACTGGCTACAGATCTGCCACATTAACATTTTGCTCTGATGTCACTGCAGGGCCTACTCAGTTTTCATGCATCGAATATTATATAGGAACAGTTTGCCATGTCAGACATTTGTGCATGCTAATAGAAGGGGGAGGCACAGAATTTTCAAATTGCCCCTTTCTTTGATTTTTTCATTTCATATGATAGTACTCTCAAAATGCATTTCAATGGTACCAAAATTATTGAAAATGGTCATATATTTCTCGAGATACATCAATTTATGTGTCTTCTGGAGATGGGGCTTGCGTCGCGACCCCAAAGACCCTTTCCCTTATATTACAAAACATCATCTTTCTCTCCCATTTTTTTCCAAATGTTATTTCATAAAACCATTTATTTTTCATTTTTGTGCAAAAACCTGATAAATACACAAGAAAAATAAAAAACAGTGAGATATATGTATCATTTTGAAACTTGAAGGGTCTCAACTTCCATTTTTAGACTCTGGACTTTTTTTTCACGCGACAACATCAAACATGGCTTATTTGCTGCAATTTTGAAAGTTCTGTATTTTCAAACGTTTCATTTTTAGAGCCTTGAAATTTCTGTTATGCATGTAACTAAAAAAATTCACAACAAATACAAAATTACACATTTCATAACTTTATTTTCACAAAAATTACAGCTTTTGAAAATCGACACAGACAGAGGCCATCCGCCGAAGTGTCAAAAAGTGCCTGTTTTGCCACTTTCACTGCCAGGTATTTCTATCAAAACCCTGTCACCCTATAAGCCATATCATTTTATAAACTGCAATATTGTCAATCTGAAACACATAATCTAACAGTATAACACAATAAAATGCAGAATATAATAAATATTTACAAATTTGGTTATAATTATTTATCCTTTGCGAAGATGCCACTGATTATCCGAAGACGACACCAATTTTTTAATACTTAGAGTATAAGGTAAATCATTAGTGACATGTAAAGGTATTAGGAGTCACTAATATCCTTTTATGCAACATCAAAGTGGGTGCAATCCATTTAAAGGGTGTTCAATGCCGAATTTAATATATATTTATAAATTTTGTATGATTATTATAGATTCTCCGAAGATGCCACGGCTTTTCTGCTGACAACACTGGATTTTCACTATTTTGTATGTTATACTTAAATCTTACGTCAGATGAGAGGGCCTTCTGGTACAATTTTATCATATAATACCAAAAACACAGGTCTGAAATCCATTTGTGTGATTGTGAAAATGAATCAAAATGCCCCCCCCCCCCCCCCATTCATCAACGACAATCTTTCTGGACCAATCTACCAATCTGCTCACAACCCCATGTGACATCCTTTCCCGCAGTGGCAAAACACCTATCAACTCTCCTTGGATGCATTTCTTCCACAATTCAATGGTTACCCCAGCTTCCTCACAGACAGCATCCAGTGGTGGTGATTCTGCTTCCTCACATGTGGTCTCCTACAACATATAAAAAACAAAACACCATGTCACCTTTTATGCAGCGACTACCTTAATGACAGATAACAGGGAGAGCTCTTCTCACCAGAAATGCCGACCTACATGTAGAGTTTTGCTTTTGAGTTATTTATCATTCAACAAGTGACTTGTTGGATGATGATTAAAGTATTGACTACACAATACTATTAAAAGAAAAGTATCATGTGGGTATTGATAGACAAGTCAACTTAATCAAAACCAAAAAAAATTAGTAACCAAATGGAAATGTTATCTTGACACAGAACTCATTTGAATCCCTTCAACTGACAAAAGTGTATATCTATACTGATTTTATTACTTTTCAATGACATTTTGGCATATTCTGAATCCATGTATTATAAACCTAAATGTTTATCTGTGTCGTGGAAAGGGCAAAAGGACCTGCTTTCTTCAGCAAAGATTAATAATGGAGTGATATTTGTGATAAAATAGCAATGATTTCCCCAATAATGGAGTGATATTTGTGATAAAATAGCAATGATCTCCCCAAAAGAGTAATGGTTGGCATCTCAGTTATCATAGTGTCCATTTGAGATAACAACAGGTTTTAAATGAGTTTGAAATTTATGCTTTTGATCATGCAAAAAGTCAATGGAGTCCTTTAGGACTGGGGTTGGCCTGTATCAATTTCATCCTTTGCATACTAGTCCTTAACTTTTCTGGCCAAGAGCATAATACCTCAGCTACTTTTGTAGTCTTAAAAGTGAAGAAAATACAGGTACATGCATATAAAGTACTCCTGCACCGATAATCTGTTGCTGTGCTCAGCTGCTCTCTGTGGATCTCCTTGGAAAAAATGTATAGAGTCATGACAGTGGCATTGGAACACATCACTATGTAAACATACAAACATGGATTTCATGTCTGCCTTTAAACATGGTTTCTTTCTATTTACTACAATTTTTGTGCAAGTAAAACTATGCATATGTAATGGGCCCTGCTATAAACTTAGCTCACTTCTTTTGTAGAACAGTTCGCACATAATACATGTAGTTCTACACCATTGTAACATCATTTTTTGAGCCAAACAAGCCAAAGACATCAAATTTACTGACCAGTGGATATGTGTTAACAAACAGATGTGACACTGACTTAACTAAAATGTCGTTAGACTTGTAAGCAACAATGATATGCATATAAAAATATTGCATCACTAACACATGACTGGAGATTATGCTTATAATGTGACCAAGACAATGTGACAAAAGCATTCTTTCTACTATGTAACATTCACAGCAGCATGCATAGATACAAAACTAATTCCTAGTCAGAGGATATAAAATAAATTGATCAATTTCTGTCTTGAGTACCAAATACACAGACAGATTTACATGCATACATTTTATTCAGTGGTACATACATGTTACCATTGTTGCAAGGTACATGCAGAGTTCACCCCCCCCCCCCATTAGTACTTTGAATTTGGATACTAAAGCAAATTAGCCTGCCCCTAAAATTGTTAAATTGTGTCTTAATCATAGCCCTATGAGAATGTACAAAATTGAAAATTCTGGCATGAAAATATGCATAGTCCCATAAATCTTTCTTCTGTTCATGTTGTTTTGCTGTGTTTTGTTAATGAAATGTTAGACTTAACTAACTTTGTACTCCTGTAAGTATGCAAGAAGAAACAACTTAACACTATGAACTTATAAAATGTAATTACCACCGAAAATGGGGGGGGGGGGGGGAATCAACTTTGACAAGTTCTCATATCATTTTCAAAGTTTATGCTTTTGACCTGTTGAATTTTGAAAATCTTTATCAAAGAAAGAAAGCATCCATAGTCCCTTACACCACAATCCCTGCAACTTATAACATTCACGTGAAAGTCTGATCTACACACACACACACGTGTGTGTATAGTTGAATCTTGCAAGTAGGCCTTTACCATTCAGTACATTTATTCTAAATCTAATTTGACCAATGCATTGCAGCAATAATTTTCTATTGTAATGTGATGCTGTATACAGATATGAATTATACATAGAAACTACTCTAATTCAAATTCTACATCAAAAGAGCGTTTATAATTAAAGCACCAGCATGCCTGGTCTAAATTTTGTTTAAATCCTGGTCTCAGTCAACAGCTTGCCTCGGTGCACTTTGCACACAGTGTGTGCAAGGTGTGCCCAAGCAAGCTGTTGATTCAGTTTCAAAATCGGCACTGCAAGAGTTTAAATACATGAAGCATGAAGCCGAAAATAGATGGTTCATATAAGAGGTGAAGTTATTGGGCTTGCGATTACACATGAATGAATGTCAGGGGTTGTCGGGTTCTTTTCAGGTATAATCTGCAGACTGAAACAATGATCAATTACTTAGGCCTATGAATGAAAAAGACAATAAAGCCAGAATTTGTTTCTTTCAAATTTTTGTTTAATTTGTAAGGATCTAAGAAAATGGACCAAAATATTGGTTCATACTATGATGCTATTCAATAAGTAGATTTGACTTTTAAAAGTGATTTTTTAACACAAGATGACAGTGACACACACACAGTTAAGTCTGTTTTTGTTAGAGTGTAGAGGAGATGTTGACATTTGATATGTTATTAAAAAAAAGAAGAAATATGTATTGTGCCAGAAGATAGTGAAAGACAATATGTGCTTTCAACTGGGATATGCATGAATGGTTGTAATCAGGCCATGCCTGTTTAAGTCTATGCATCATGTCAGCTGAGTTTTCAAACCTAAGGAGCGAGGAACCGAACACAACACAATATTTTTCTCACATGTTTTTTTCATACTTGTATGTAAGACATTTCTTACCATTGCATGCAATTTTTGTGCAAATCATACATCACATTTTACATGAAGGGAGGTGCAAAGTAAGAAGGGAGGCTGACAAGAAAAACATAGTTTTAACAAGCTTGGCCTTAACAGAGAGAGAGAGAGAGAGAGAGAGAGAGAGAGAGAGAGAGAGAGAGAGAGAGAGAGAGAGAGAGAGAGAGAGAGAGAGAGAGAGAGAGAGAGAGAGAGAGAGAGAGAGAGAGAGAGAGAGAGAGAGAGAGAGAGAGAGAGAGAGAGAGAGAGAGAGACTTGCCAGCATGAACAAATTCTGTGGAAAATGCTCAAAACATGGGTACAAAGAGTAGGCAAGTGCTTGAAAACCTCATTGCCAACAAAAAATCACTATTTGTTTTACAATGAACATGGATGAGTTGTATTTTCCATCGACCAAACACAATAGTGGATGAAAGTGACCCCACATTGCTGTTCTCATCGCCAGGTCTCCATGTGGGCATGTGCATCAAAGTTTCATCTTTTAAAATATAACAACACAAAACAGTTGATAATTGACTTAACAGACATAGGGACTGTCAAAATGTTATTTTACTGAATTTCCCCATTGGTACTTAAGCATTTTAAGTTTTCAGACAGGAAATAAGCCTGTTAATGATATGTCTGTTAAATCAACTTTCCATTGTAACTCCAAGCCATCACCTTCATACACTAAACATTTGTAGTTTACATTCACTGACTTGATTGAACAAGCCAAAATGTTATCTTAAATTTTCATAACATTAAACTCCTAGCAACCAGCATAAATTGAGCACCAATTAATGACAGGTGATATCAGAGCAAAATAGACACTAATTCCAGATGAATGTTTAATATTGTTTATCTGTTCTAAAGACCACTGTTCAAAGTGTTCCATTATTTTTGTATACAAATTTACAGTAAAGAAATTTCTTTACATTTTATTTAATTTGACATATTCGAAAACAATTTAAGTTATTATTTTGGCAATGCTGGTTGTGTCAGAGTTTACCTACTTTACATGAGGTATGGACACAAAAGGTTTACAGAAGGTAATGACCTTGTCTATGTGTATGTGCATGCCCCACAGTGCAATGAGGGAAACCCTCTTGTAGTGAACACTGTCCACATTCAGCACTTGCCTGAGATGTCCCCATGCTCAGTCACAATGCTGATTGCTTCAAATGTCCATCTCACCCAAAAAAGTGAGATAACACACACATGCAACAAAGACCCCTATTGTGTGCAAAAGTCATTTCTTTATGTCTTATGACATAATCATAAATCTATAAATAACATTATATATTCCATTTTCATCACAAGAGGTTGCTTTCAAGAAAAAAAAGCAGACTTAGTTTTCATCAACATGCATGGGATAACCTTGATTCATTGTGCACTATGAGGAAAAATAAGAAGTGTCATACAATATTACCTGCTGTACAAACCCATATTTCATGAAAGACCACAAAATGTTTTTGAGACCAGCCTTTCAAGGCACTGGCATCTTATTTCTCTGTTAATTTAAAAGAAAAAGACTAACTGTTAAATGAATACAATTTTGTCTTCTGGCAGTAGGGGTGGTCTCAAATAGCAGGTACCACTGTACTCTCAATTACTTACATGTACTTAACACTACAACATCCCTTGATCAAGAGGAAAAACTGCAGTCATGAAATAATGTCTCATGACTTTTTTAAAAATTGTATTATATAACAAAGTGTATTTTGCATTTTGATATTTTACTTAAGATATTATTAAACATTGGCACTACAAAGCATATTTATTTGTCAAGCACTACACTCTTTGGATTTTTTAAAGCATCATCATAATCTTCAAGTGTTGATATATGTAAATTGTTTCATGCATCATCTCATGACCAAAGGCAAAGCAAAGCTAACTAATCTATTACAAACTACACCCTTCCATCTAGTCCTTCCCCAAATATTACTATTCAACTACAGACTACAAGTCTACAGTAGTTATGACATAATTTTAAAAAAATTACCTAGTTATGACATAATTTAAAAAAAAAATTACCTGGCAGTAGGATTTAAGATAGGCGCTTCCATAACTGACTGAAAATAAAATTAAAATATGCTTGTTTTAGTAACCTTCACAACAACAATAATCATTGATGAAAATTATGATAATGATAATAATAATAATAATAACAATAATAATAATAATAATAATAATAATAATAATAATAATAATAATAAATATAAATTGACTTGGATTTAAGAATGAGATTTTAAACTTTACCTTTAACTTAATTAAAAGAGCTAGGTGAATTTCTATATCATGATGCCTCCCCCCCCCCCCAGCCCACCACTTAATCATAATTTACCCTTGCAACTTAATGTAAGTAGGCCTATGATAGAATTTATATTTACTTCTCACAATTTTAATACTAATTACTTTTTTGTTGATTATGTGCAATTCCATGCAAAGAAAGCCAAAATAAGGTCTAAATATTTCAAATATTACTTGAGTAAAAATTTTCTAAACATGTATGCCAATGTTGTGACTCTATTATCGCTCACTGTCAAGCTCCCACTTTGACAGTGAACCGAGTAGAATTACAATCCATTATCATCTTTGCTAATCTTAAGCCATCGATGGTCAAATCTGCTACTGAACAGATCAAAACAGCTGTTAGAAACATTCTGTGCCATTATTTTTTCAATATCAAGTATATTCTCCATAATTTCTGGGGTTTTTTTCTTTGGGCTGGAAATTCACAGTGACGCGATAGCAGACGCTTTTTCCCTCCCTGTATCAGAACAATTTTTTGCTATCAATTTGCCTATTACCGACACTAAATTACTCTCAAGTAATACTCGGAGCATTCATAAAGAAATTCTCATACATATTATGGGCAGTTATTCATGCTGGGCTTTCCAAAGTGGAACAGAAAATCTGAACGAAGAACAGCGTACTCACCCTCAGCAGCGGCGCCATGACGGTTTACCAAGGAGACGCGTCACTCGCCTTTTATATGACATGCCTTCCAGATCCATGTTTCGCATTCGCGTATTTTGTCTTCGTATAAAATGACATATACCATTGAATAGAAGAGATTATGGGCTATAAAAATCCGTGTTATCGTTTTTTTGTCTTTAAAATTTACCATTTTTAAAACTGATTGAAGTTTTTAATCGGATCAAAAAATAAATTAAAAAGAAAAAGAAAAAAACGATAATTCGGAATTCGAAACTACACGTTTCTAGCTTTGTAATGATTTGCTATTTATATCGAAAGAGTCAACCTTGGCCCTGCGAAACGTCTTTGAAGATGCTATGGATTTTGTTGCCGCGATGCGAAAAAGGCATCTGGCTGCCGGCGCACTTTGTATTTTACCCTGTTTTTGACGCAGGGTGGGGTAACAACGCTTGTGCAAGTCATGCAGTGAGTTACATCACCGGAAAGAGCATCTCATTCTCTTTCAAATGAACACAAACTCATAAGATTTCATAAAAGTTTATAACAATAAAATCGGCACTCATTCATGCATGTCATGGTCATTCACGCATGTTAATTAACGTGTTGCGACATAGCATAGACGGCACTCTGCCGGGCCCTACTAATAGAAACAAGAAAGGAAGAGACCTACAAGAGTTTAGTCGTTGGTAATTCAGAAAGATCGAGGGTGATCAAAGAGCCCTAAAATCATAGAAGCGTGCACTGGGTTGCAGATTGCTATGGCTAGACACTAAGTCCTCTGTGTACTGGTTGCCATATACGTGCTGAGATAATGATGTAATGAGATATGTTATTATCAAATGACATACAAGATGCAATAAAATCCGCAAGACTATTTGAATGGAACTGGAAGTTCAGATGCAGAGAAGGTTTTGTTCCAGTCACGTGTTAGGTTTCCCCATACATACATTGATGGTGTATAATTTCTGGCAATAATGCACATTTCTTACAAAGTTGGCGTGGTTTCATCATATTACAGGAAGGCAGCACAATAATGATGTAGTAATGATTAAAACATTTCTTATATTACAACTAAGTGAGTTGTCCTTTCATGTAGTGTGTCACATGCTTTGAATCCAATTGTTGCTAAAGAAAGATGTCCATTTAATGGATTTCACTCTACCCAGTTTATTGTGTCTTTGTATCAAGGTTATTTGCCTTTGCTAGAGTATGACAACTTTGGCTCCCATCATTTTCGGCTTTTTCAGTAACTTGGGAAACAAAGGTATTGAGCCATGAAATTAGAATGATAGTTTGTGAAGTTTCCCGAAAAAAAAATATTGTTTAGATATACAATGGATTTGAGATGCTAAATACATGATGAAATAAATATGTAAACCTGGCAATTGTAACGAACATTTTATACAATGCGTGTATGAGGCAATGTATTTCTAAAAGTTGAGAGTTGCAAGGATAAAATGGATTCAAAACTTTTGTTGGTATCTGTCTCTAGTCAGCAGAGAGAAGCTTTCCTTCATACTGCATTTTGCATTCTATGACTGATATGCAGAAATATCACAAAATTGTTGATACGTATGCTTTAAATGTCTCGATTTTGCCTTGGCATGTTTTATGACTGAAAGTTTTTGATCAAGGATAGTTCTTGTTTACACTAAATTTCGATGCAGTTTTTGTAACATTGTTGAAAACTGTTGTCTGCCATTATATCTTACGACAGTCATTACTTCTACGCTGTCAATCGGATATCTTAACCGTTTTAGATGTTCAATGAATAATGTATTGCTTGATGCATAAATAGGTCTTGCAAGGATACCTAGTGATATTCATGTTAAGGTCTTGTCAGGCTTTGGACGGTTTTCGACTGGGACTGATTTTTGTCTATGATATTGACATCTAATGGTCTCGTTACCGCAATCTCCAGTTCTCATTTTGAATAAACAGAAGGGCAATTGGACCAGCTCTTTGGGCTCTCTGCACAGTCTGCCTTGTCCAAGCCATGAGCAGATGAGAGGAAATGCCAAAATAATGCTACATATCTTGCATCTATGTCCAGTAAATCTTTTTGAATATGTTCTCACTAAGGCCCTGCTCACTGTTACCGATAGATATTGCATTTGAGCCACAAATACATGTACTAAGAGATGTGCATCAGTAGCAGAGTGGAAAAGGGTGTTTGCTGCAGGTACCCAACTATTGTCCTCTGTAGAGAACAGATAGTTCTGGAAAGGTCAGAAATTTAGCAGCTTGTTGCCAAAAAAGGTTCTATATCAGGTCATGCACTTGCTTCAAAAGCAAACCATGAAAAGTGGCTTTAGGGTGCAGAAGCAAGCCACACAGATTTGCCACTGTAAAACAAACGGAAATAGTTACTATTATAGCTTTTGATTCAGACACAACATTTGCAGGGATGCGTGTGAAGGTTGATTTTATTTCATGTGCAGCAATGAATATCAATTCACAGTCAGACAACAAACTTTCAACACGATCAGCCGGGAAGTGTTATTTAGGTTTCTATGTACAATGTTTGTACAAACTTTTTTTGAAAATATCCACTTATATCATTTGAGAAACCAGCGAAATATTATCTTATGGTCTGAGTAAGTGGCGAAGTATGCATGTATCTTTAAACAGGATATCAGGTTAGCTTGAATGCTGGGATTTGTCCACATGATACAAACTTAAATGTTTGGACCCAAATCATCCAGAACTATTTTACACAGCACATATATACCAAAATTTGATTTGAAGCATATCACATACTGGAATATGACACGAATTTACAGGCTTGACCTAAACTGCCGTGTCTTTCACTTGTTCCTGAAAGTATCCTCTATATTTTCTAAATTCTCTTGCATGTCTACGCAGTATTTTATCCACAGCAGAAAACGACCCTACAAACATTGTTTTCACGTAATGTTTACTTTGTTTTTCAATCATTTAGATAACAATGGTACAGTATGAAACGGTATCTGATAAAAATACAAGGTAAAAGGCTACCAAACCATCTATGGCCATATGTAGCAGTGTTTGAGCGTCGCATTTAGCATCGGTAGCAAGCTGCGGCTGACCGCAGTTATAAGTTTGCACTTCAAATTCCGTAAATAAAAAATGTATTTTGATAACATGTTTTTGACTTACAAACTAATGATTTTCATTATTTTGCAACATGGCTTAGTGCACATTTAATCATTGTCAACAAATTACTCAAATGTGACAGTATTTACTCAAAAGTCCCAAACCTGACCCATTATGTTCAAACATTGACTCACGGCTGGCAGCGAAAGAGAGCTGAAAAGTTTGGAGTCTTTCAAAGTGAAGAGTATGTGTCATCATGGGGTTTGTTTTACATTTCTGATGCAGGATATTCACTGTTGCAGCACTTGTTAGGATTTCCCTCGGTTTGTTCAGGTGATCTAGCAGCAACTGTTTATTTTGCAATCACTGGAACTGAATATAATGGCCCAGTTTGTTTCTACGTCAATTATACACTGACAGGTGGTTATCTAAGATATGCTATCTAGTTAGAAAGGGTAGATACTGGTTCAGGGGTAAGTTAAATTGTTCTTGTCTAAACTAGTACCATCCAAATTTAGTTATTATGTTTGGTTTGAGAGGTATTTTTCACTAATAATGTAGCTCTGCATTTATAAGCAAAATTTCATGTATTTAGCAAATTCATTATATGCCAAATTCATATTTATTCATTATTATGTGGGTTGTCTTTGCTGAACATTTAGCTTAAACAAAGAGCCGCTACGCAGAGAGACATGTACAGGTGTAGGGTCCTAAACATGTTCTGAGAAGGTACCCACTGACGACCATTACAATTTATTTGGGCTAATACAGCCTAACTCAAAATTCTGCAGACGTTCGTGCGCAATATGGACAATAGTACTTCCATATGTATAAAGGTAAGACAGAGACAGGTTAGCTTATGGATAGTAAAGAGTTCGGACTGCAGAATAGTGTAATGACTACTAGGCAGTGGTTCTGGACTATAAGACGCAAATACAATTCATGGTGTCATGAAACAGTGACAGATTATGCATATGAAATCCTCATTAACTGTCTGGAAAGGCAACTTTGGAGCAAAGACTGAGTGAAAGCTCTATCTTGTTAAACGGGAACGTGTTATATATATATATATATATATATATATATATATATATATATATATATATATATATATATATATATATATATATATATATATATACAACACCTCTTTGCCAGGGTATAGTGTATCATGAGTTCTGTATATATAGGAGAACAAGTACATGAATGGCACATAACCCTCAGTCAAAATTCATCCCTTGGTTCTATTCAAATAAAGATAGTTAAAACAAGTTTGCTGTTTTTAGTCATTAACTCGAAGAGTTATGACCGAATTTGATCTAGCAGGCCATGTATGGAAACCTGGATGCATGTAACATATTGTGAGCTCAGTTATTTTTTCAATCTGAGTTGAAGTGGGATGGTAAAGCCATTTGGAATATAGGGTTCACAATGTGAAATTGTCCAAATACTCTGCGCCCCACAGGTTATACGTAAGGCCCATATAATTTTGGCAAAACTCATTTTATGGGCACAAGCACTCTGGGCATCCGTAGGCACATGGCAGGATAAACTGTGAGCCTATACGGCTTTATTCCATTGCACAACTATTTTGTTGCCAAGTTTTGCTTATAAACGCAGACCTTCATTATGAAAGAAGAATACCTGTTAAAGAAACCATAATTACCAAATTTGTATAGTACAGGCTCATATAAGAAAGAACAATTTCACTTACCCCTGAACCAGTATGTACCCTTTCTAGCTGGACAGCTTATCCTAGTTAAACCACCCGCCAATGTTTAACTGAAATGGAAACAAGCTGGGGCATTTTATTCAGTCCCAGTGATTGTAAAATAAACAGTTGCAGCTAGACAACCTGATCCTAAAAAGGACTGCAACAATGTACATCCTGCACCAGAGATGTAACACAAACTCCATGATGACACCTACTCTTCAAACAATTAAGCTCTATTTCACTGCCAACCCTGAGTCAATGTATCAACGTAATGTGTCAGGTTTGTGACATTTAAGAAAAAACTGTCAATTTTGAGGTTTTTTTTTTTTTAATATAGAGTAAATGTGCACTTAGGCATGTCAGAAAAGATTGAAAGTCAATAGCATTTACGCCGAAAACATGTTATCAATTTTTTTTTCTTAACAGGATTTTAAGTACAATTAAGGAAACATGTAACTGTCGTATGCCGCTGCTTGCTACCGATAGCCCCCGGCTGTTTGAACCTGACAGAAAACGTAAGCCTAAAATATCTGAAAGTGAATATTCAAACAGAAAGATACCAAAAGATAACGTAAAGTAGCAAAACAGACAAGTCCAAAAACTGTTAATTATTGTGGCCAAACTTTCTAATAATCTTTGGATATTAATATTAAAATTATAGGGCAAGTCAGAAAAGAATAAAAGTCATTTGTATTTCAGTCAAGAGAATGCAATGAAAATATTGACCAGATATCAAGTACAATTAGGAAAGCATGTAACTGTCGTAGGCCGCTTCTTGCTACCTCTAGCTCCTGGGGGTTTACCTAACAGAAACAAGCTAGCCTAAAATGTCTGAAAGGTGAATATTCAAACAGAATGATGCCAAAAGATAAAATTAAGTAGCAAAACAGGCAAATCTAAAATCCCTAAAATTATTGAAGCCAAACTTTCTAACCATCTCGGGATATTTACGGCAAAATTTGTAAAAGTATTTGATCAAAAGTACAAATCTTTGAATCCTCTTGACTCAAGTTTATTGTAAATACATTTGGTTCTAGATGCAAAGTCCTGAAATTTAGATCAAATACGACCAAATCTCAAAATCTGTGACAAAAAATGTTTTATATCCGATAGTATCCAAAACATTACTGTCTGGGAAAGGATAATTAGCTACTTCAAAGTTAAACTCATCTATTTTGTGATAGACTTTAATACAAAACCTGTCATTAGTGACCTGAATATCCAAGTCCAAAAACACATCTCTGAAACCATCTGAATTGCTACGCTCCATAGGGATATCTATTGGGTAAATTTCTTTAGCAATTTCACTGAAATTTTGTACATTTACACAAGCAATGTCATCAATATATCTTGCGTTGTTTGATAATTTTGTAGCCATTTGAGAGTCCTTTTGTATCAATTTATCCATATACTTAAATTCCAGCCAGGTTAAATACAAATCGTCCAGTAAAGGGGAGCAGTTGCTACCCATTGGAACGCCTTTTAGTTGTTGAAAAACCAATGGTCCGCATTGAACAAAAGTATTTTCCAAAAGAAATTATATAGCATCTATCAACGTTTCAACAGTGGAAGATTTAACGTTACTTTTTGAATATTTATTGTGTGACCAATATGCTTTCTTTGTATATAAATTGATATTAATGTATGGTTTACCATTATGTTTAAACATTTTGCTTATTAATTCTGAAAGTGAAATGTTGACTTCATCTATGGGTAGATTTGTGTACACTGTAGAAAAATCAAAACATTTGATATTTTTTGCTTTTACATCTTTGATTTTAGATACAAACGCGGAAGAATTACTTATGCTCCAAAAACAATTTATTTCACAGTTTCTAGAAATTGCATTGCACTATATACGATAAATGATACCTACATGCAGTAAAACATAATGTTACTACTTTTAATAATTGTTTCGTTGTCTGTTTTGCAGCACCGACTATAGATCTAGAAAGGTTTTTTATGTAATTTTGGTATCCAGAACAAAAGTGGAATAGAGGAGTCCTCTTCAGAAATTTTGATATTCAAATTCTTTTCATCTCATCTTTATGTGTATCTTTCAAATTATCAATGGATTGTTTGTGTAATTTATATACGTCATTTTCCTCTTATGTCTGAAATACTGTTTATACCAAGTTCTTTTTGCAAAACATCCAGATAATATTTTTTGCCGATGATCCCAAAATAGTTCCCTGCCTTTTCAATGTTAGTGACTACAAATCTTTCTTGTAGATCTTTGACTGCTTTTCAAACTTCAGGTTGTTTTAGATAAACCGTATTGAAAGTCTGAATGTGGAATTTGTAACGATAAATTCTATGTCTAAAGACTCGTTTCAAGTTTGATAACCATTCTTCAAATTTCTGAAATTCATTTTTTTTTCTTTGCCCATTCCATACAGTAGGAATCAAAGCATCACACGTATCCTGAAAAATACTGTCAATGTTCAACTTGGGACATATCCGAAATTTTGTACCTTTTTTCATAATTTCTTTCAAATATAAATTATGTACAATATCCAAATTACCTGTATATACATGTTTGTGGTATGCATCAACAAAATTAGAATATTTACTGTTAGACATACAGTCACAATTTTGATTCGCTGCGATATCTTCAAGAGTACTTGAAGCCATAAATTTCTTGTAATTCATGATACTTTGTCCAACATTGTTGCTATATAACGTATTGTAGTCGTTGTGGATATAGTTTAAGTTTTCCAAAAGGAAATCAACAAAGAAAAGCCACAACACCCTTAAAAATAACGAGTTCCACAATTTTAATTGTGATCAATGTGATCAGGAAAGAAATGAATGCAAAACTTGTCATAAAAGCCGTTGACTCCCACAGTGGAAAGTATGAAAATTAAACCATTCATTTCATTAAAATGGCGCTGCAGTGATCAGGTGGCATACAGAATTTGAAGCATATTTTTTGTGTTTAATTAACAGGACAACAAATAAGAGGTAGCAGAAAATACATTTCATATAGCTGCTTGTGCCTTTACAGAGCAGCACACAGTATGCATGAGTTTAGTTACACGACTGGGCGTCAAAGTCTACCACACAAAGCATAGTATTTTTTTTTATTTATGACGAAAAACTATTGTTCAGGATTAAGCCACATATGAAGAGTTTTTTGTATCCCCTGTAATAAATAACTATGTTGGCATGCCTTTACTTGGTGACGTTTTGCTGGCTGTGAGGGACGGGTAAATTTGGTCGTAGGACCCTCTATTTTTAATTATGAGTGACTAAGCTCTGATTTTCTTTTCCCCGCCTTCCCTAGCTTTCCCTTTCTTTCCTCCCATCCCCTCTCTTTTTCCTTTTGCTTTCTTTTTCTGCTTGCTGAATATGAATAATTTCTAAAAGTTGTAACAATGTCTTTTAATTTTGAAGTCACATCTCTTACCGAGTAATTTGATTTCTGAAAGTTTCCTCTTCCTTTCTTCATATTACAGTCAAACATAACAATGCATCCCTCTAATGTTGTTTTGTTCAACTTGTCCTTTGTACATTTTTTTTTTTTTTGGTGGGGGGGGGGGGCTGTACAGCTGCTAAACGTTAAATCACCGTTAAACGTTCATTTTTTTTTTACTTTTTAACATTTCGAGGTGGTAACTCATTAAAATCGCCACTTTAGTCTGTCAATCAAGTGTTCCCACTATATCTTATAAATACACAAAAACAATTTCTTCCTCTATTTTTAATCACGTGAAGACAGTGTCAGAATTTGAGGTTGATAGGTTTCGTCATAATGAATATCCCTGTGAATGTGGTCAGTCCCCATTTATATCAACTCATCATGGTCATGTCATTACAGGCAATCTGTCCATTATTTCCAATGAAGCACTTAGAGATTTAATTTCAAAAGGTCCTAAATTTAGAGAGCAGAACAAAATATCATGGAAAAGGGATAAACAAATAGTAATAGAAACATGGGCTAAAAAGCAAAATGGTGTGTTTCAGTTTTATCTGAGTGGATTTACGAGAGTGGTAGTATAGTGGATTGAAAAATTGATAAACTGAATAATAAAACTAAACAATCACCTGATCGTGTCCATCATCAATCTGATGTTAAAGCATGTCTACATGATTTACATGACAAGTATGTTTTTGCTCCAGCTGATAAGGCTGCCAATAATGTTATTATCATTTGTAAACGGTTCTATCTTCATGTAACTGTCAAACAATAAGGGTTACTAAACTCTACAGTTAACTCTACTAACTATCAAAAGGTTAACTTTTCTGTTGAACATTTAGTGGATGGTCACTTTAAATATTTAGAAAAGTACAAATTAACTTTGAGTGATAAATTCCGTAACTTACCAAGCATTTTTGCAATTCCAAAATTATATAAAAACCCATATAAATTCCGTTTTATTGCTGGATTTAAGTTCTGTTCTGCTAAAGATTTGTCAGTTCTGCTAGCTTAAGGATAAGAAAATGTACAGGAATTTTGGTTAAATTACTGTAAAAGAATTGAATCAACGTCAGGAGTTACTAGGTTTTGGATATTAAAGAATTCTATAAGTTTACTAGACGGTTTACAAACGGATAATGTTTCACCTTACAGGCACATATCATCTTGGGGTTTCTTTACTCTCTATGCTACAATACCTCCTGCAGATTTGAAACGCAGCATTCAAACATTGGTTTTTAAAGTTATTTGAGAAAAATAAATTTCAGAAAATTATAATTGGTCCTAAACATGCTTTCTTTGGTGATTCTGCTAATAATGGTCAACATGCATTTGACTATGATGAGTTTATAAAACTGTTTGAATATTTTATAGATAATATTTACATTCGTTTTGGTGATAGTGTCTTTAGACAGGTCATAGGAATTCCCATGGGTACAAATTGTGCGCCACTTTTGGTTTATCTTTATTTATTTTATCACGAGTATAATTTTCTAATGAAAATGGCAAAAGATAAAAATTACCATGCTAGATCATTTAATTTAACTTTCAGATATGCAGATGATTTATTAAGTGTCGACAACAAACATTTAAAAGATTACATCACATCAATTTATCCTAGTGACATGAACTTAAAGAAACCACTGAATCGAACATAACATGCTCATTTTTAGAGTTACTCCTATTAAATGATGGTGGTATATTAAAATCAAAAGGGTATGATAAAAGAGATGATTTCAATTTTGATATAGTAAATTATCCATATATAAGTAGTAACATTCCTATTAATCCTGCTCATGGTGTCTATGTCTCAAGACTAATTGCTTTCGCAAGAAACTGTACTGATTTTAAAGATTTTGCTGATAGACTTGAATCACTTTTTGGAAGACTTATTAAACAGGGTTTTTTCCAAAATAAGATTGAAAAAGGTGTTTCTTAACTTTAAAGATAAATATCAATATGTTCTACAGAAATATCACGTTGATTTATATGAACATATTAATAAGGTATTTTCTGAGGGTCAGTAAAACACATAGAAATATATTTATGGATTTTAATGTTGTGGCTGAGATTGTTTTACCATGAGCTTGATCAATCTTTCAATACTGGAACACAAAATTTATTATAATTACAAGAAATATAAAATGAAATAAGGACCATATAAGTTCTCAGGCATTATGTTGAACAATACAGTCCTTCTATTTTCTCATCCTTTTGGATATACTGACAAAATGTAAGGCATACTTACTCCACTGATGCGAGTCTTACTTTTGTAACGAATTTAGGCCTATTGTACTGGTTTTTCTAGTGAGAACGGACTATGGAAGAACTTAACCATGTTTCATAATAAATATAATATTAGTATCAAATTTAGTTATCCTGTGTTCACATGGAAACTTTTTTTGGTGTTTAAATTCAAATTTTGACATGTTACGCAATTCTAATGTAAATATAGTAGTACTGACTTAAAATTTTTAATTGTCCTGTCATTGTTTGGATGATGTCTGTGAACTATGGTCAGGTAATTTTACTTTTTATAACTGTACATTAACATTAAGGGCTAAATTTGTTTTAGGCCTACTTTTATTGAATGTGAGTGGTTTCCAAAGCCGGAGGATTGGGATCCCGTAAAACTGGTTTGACCCACTGCCAATATGTTGGTAACCTGTTGCAAGTCAGGTAGAAGATACTCTCATTCATTTAAATCTCTTTACTGTTGTTCATGTATCCTTCTGACGATGAACACTAGCATGTCTTACTATTGCAAAGGTTAAACTGGTATTCGGTTTGGTCTCATCACTGCCATTGAAAACTGTTGTCCGCTTCGCTTTTCATGGAACTTTTATATATTTGGTAACAGTTTGAACATTCACCCATTTTCTGCACATATCGCAGTGCAATAAGTGTTCCAAGTGTAGTGAAACTGATGTTGTTTTTATAATTGTATGAAGAATATAGTTTGTTACTGTGAAAGTCATGTCATGTTGGCTCAAAGTGTTTAAAACAATCAGTTGCCTTTTATAGGTGACTGTCTGTCTCATGTCAGGAGTGAAATTTGTTTGTTCACATTGGTATTGGAAGATGAATGTTGATGTTTTGGCAACTCTGGAATCTCTTTGCTGTCATTGTTGGGTTTGGAATTAATGAATATGCATCATGTTTTTCTCTACTATTTGGTAAGCAAGTTTCTGCATGAACAAAACCTGGGGTTTATAATTCAAGGTTGATGAAAAAAAAAACCAAACAGGTAACAATTGTTATCAGAAACAAAACGGGAGCGTTTGTATTGATATATTGATATCCTATAGTGAATGATAGACATATGATATAATGCCTTATTTGGTTCCAGTAGATAACCATTAGATATGGCTGATGGATATCAGTGAAAATATCAAACACCTTCTGGAGGCACCCAATGTTAAAGGTCATGAAGTATGTAATGCTGGAAGCCTATCATCAATTGTTTTCTGGTTAGCTTTACCGTAAAGCAGAAGAGACACATCCATGTCCTATTTGGCTCCAGATAAAATTGAGCATGTATCAAACATATATGATAACCACAAAACAAAAAACTTAAACATTGTGAATGTAAGCGCTACAAATAAGTGCAAAAGAGGACCAACACACTCTCATTACTACTACATTATGTGATTTTGAATGTAGAAAAACCTGCTCAATTAAGCTCTAGAAAAGAGTTTAACGATATAACCAATAAAACATATATAATAAGCAACTCACATATGTAAGGAATATCTTGACTACCGATTGCCTGCATCAACAACTCATTCAGCTTATATTATATGCTTCATGAACAAAATTGATTTTGGAAACTGACCATATTATAATACCCCATTTGATTCCAGCTAAAAACCAGTTAGCATTTTACAGAAAAGGCTCTCAAATGCTCTCATTGATAGAGGTAACAATTACAGTCAGGAAGAAAACAGATTTGTGTGCATGAAACAACCCATAAGGACGCCTGGTTATCCAGGAACTGCAGGTTCCGATCTGTATTTCTTGTCTGAAGTTCCATATAAAGCCCTTGCAATATTGTCAATGTTCCAGCTGGTGTAGCAGTTGTCAAAATTCCTGAAAATTGTTATGGCTGCATTGCAGCACGATCTGGATTGAGTATTGTCTACACACTGCAGATGTTAGCTGGAGTTATCGATCCTGATTATCAAGGAGCAATGCACACTCTAAGCAAAAAGACAATAATCTACTTGTCCATCACAGCAGTCTTGCGCAAATCATATTCAAGAAAAAAAGGGACACTACCAAGTCTCTTAGAAACTGAACATTTAGACACTGGTAGAGACAGTGCCAGGGGCAGTGCTGCGTTTGGTGAAGCCAGCGGTCAGAAACAATTTCAGCATCAAAAAGTCGGGTTTGAGACCTTTGGTCTTGACAGTAATATAACGACAACGTCAGAAGTAACTTTACAAGCAAAATTTTCATATGGTTCTGTCTGGTTATTTGATCGTGTTTATAGTGTTAACGAACATTTTAATTATGCTTGTGTTCGCTTGCCCCTTAGTTCTGTTGTCAAGGATACAGTAAAACCTGCCCATTGCGTTCCGGCAGGTACAAGGTGGTTGGGCTGCACCTAATTGTGTTGGATCGTGATGCCTCAATGATAGCAGAGTAATGGGTTCGGTTATTGAAATGGTAATGACCAGGAATTGATAAATGCGATACGGTTTACTCCTTTATTCATAAGTTAATTATTATGATACACGGAATACCATTTTCCTCTATTGTTAATTATTACAGTAATCATACATAAAGGCCCCAGGGTGCCATTGATTGTTATATTTTGTTGCAAACACTCTGGCAACTGGTAAAAATGTTAGTAAGTATACATTTCCGAGGCACGCTTGCATAATTTATCCAAGATGAGTGAACACTTTCAAAGCGTTGCCTGCAATTTATCAAGTGTATATCCTGCAATTGAAATCATCGAGTTTTTCCTGTTTGAACATACGTGATGGCTGAAAACAACATAATTTCAGTGAAACAGGATTGTTGTATATGATTAAAATAAACATATTACAAGAATATTGTATACCTGAATTTTCATGCTTTGTTACCCAATTGGTTTTCCTGATAGAGTGTGAAACGTTCCTTCAAGAAATAATGAGTAAGTTACTAGAATGTTGCATATCTGAATTTGCGATTTTTTGTTACCATATAAGTTGTCCTGATGGAGTTTCAAACTATGCAAAAACAGACAACAATGAGTTGTTTGGTAGCCACTGAGAGGTTCCGTGTAAGATCTATTCCTCGCTTTATGTGGGGCAAATTTTACATAAATGTGGCAGTCTGTAATGGAAGCGATGAACCTTTCATTCATCTATCTTGTCAGGTTGACAGAAGCAAAAAACGGAAAAACAAACAAACCAAAAACAAAAACACAAAAAACCCTACTGATGACTCGTTTCCATGATACAAAATAGTGAGGGATCCAGACTTCAGTAAACACACACACACACACACACAATCACACATGAAAGCGGTTTTTCATATTTAGATGCCGTTTGACTTGTTTCCATGACACAAAATACTGGGGGTTCCGCAGCTGAGAATTGGGTCGCCACACACTCCCACGAGAAAGCTGGGTGCCTCCAAACTGCGACATTTCAAGACATGCTTGGTAAAGGCCATACATAAATCCCCTATAAATGGTGGTCATACTTTTATTAATGCATCAGTTAAGGCAACTTATTTTGGGCTCCACGAGATTCGGTACTTTCCTACATAAATCCATCAGCAGGAACTAGTATAAGTTACCCACGCTCATGACAACCTGCATCTGCACCCTCATGATCAAGTATTTGTACAGAGACTGAGGGTAGGAGGCTCCAAGAGTCTGGGTCACGTGTTCCTGTATCCCCGCACTAAGCTTTTCTGCGTGATCCTGTATCCATTTTTACACCCTACGGCAACTGGGAGGACACCCGGAGGTTTTAAAGGCCTTTTCTGGTCTAAATCCGGGTGTTCCAGTTTCCCCAAGTAGATGCACTATTTGGGTCTATACTCAATGTGTTCAAATGGCCGTTGATTTTGGAAACATCTTATTTTCTCATTTGTTCATTTATTTATTTCTTATTTTTTATTCTTCTTGGAGGTCGCTAAAATCTTCCTTAAAAGAACTTGCCTATTTCTGCTAATTGGGATATGTATACAAGAATTAGGACTTGCAACAAAAATAATCTGACTTGGTGGTTTGTCCAAAATTTGAATCCGAAATAGCACCTATTGCACATTCCCAAAAAAGTAAGTAACATTACCGGATTTTACTCAAATTAAGGCTTTTTCAGTAAAATCATTGTGATCCGCTTGTATTATGGCCATAATTTTCCATATTCTGTATATTGTTATATTACTTGGCCTATCACAAATCTAGCTAACTTATAAAGGCCATTAGAAAAGCTCGTTTTAATACAGAAAAAAAGGTAAGAATATTTATATCTTCCTTCTTTAAGTGCCATACTGAGACATTGTTCACAAAGTTTAAAATTATACCGTTTCGATTATATATATATATATATATATATATATATATATATATATATATATATACATATATGAGTGTGTGTGTGTACCGGGAGGGAATTTCTCTTTATAATATTAAAAATCAACTTGTAACAAATATAGAAAAATAGATAATAATTTTACAAGAAAAGTGCCAAACTTTTTATGAATCTCTTTTTCGGAAATATACAGTGAAGTCTTATATTACAGCTCACGAACATATCATTTCGGAAAACAATGTCTGTAGCGATACAGAGCTTGACACCAATTTCCATGCGCAAAAATAGATTGGAGTTATGTAATTTGGAGAAGCAATAATTTGTTGCCTTGATTTAAATTATCAGATTCACAAAACTTTCCTACATATTTGAAATGTAGAGTATCGTCTCAGTATAAAGGTAGTATTAGCGTCAGGTTTTTGCAGCTGATCATATTGTCCAAATTCATTTTTCTTGTTTTCTAAGTTTGTTATGGATATTTCGTGTCTATCCTATGTGTGGAAAGAGGATTAGCAATGAATAAAATACAAATACAGGAGAAGTGAAAGACATATTAACAGAATTTCGATTACCTTGGCATGGGGGGTGGGGGTGGGGGGTGGGGGTGTCAGAAAGCATGAATTTCAAACATGTCACCACATGGTTTGGCTCATGGTGTCACGTTTGAAACATGCACTGCCTAATTAAATACCTTGTGGTCATTGGGATTTTTTCTCCCATTCCGCAGAAAACAACTAAAAAAACCTACTGACACTGACGACTCTGTCTGACGAAGTGGACCCCATTTTCCTACGTGCAACTGTGAGTATATATTAATGACTGCAGACATGAGCAGGGTAATATAGTCATGCATATACTGGCATTCTAATCAGTTAAATCAACTTTGTAATAAACATGCATTCTTTAATCACGTGCAATGCATCCAAAATTGAGCAGGCTTTCTAGAAACAAAGGGCCAGATTGACGATTACCTTTTGTGTATCTGAAAGGGAAGTGAACCCACTGTGACGCTGCCTTTTATAGCAAAGGTACAACATGCGAGTTGTTCTGCCAGCCAGCAACTATTATATGCTTCTACCAAGGGGAGGGCATATAAACACAACATGCTGCCGTACCATCTAAAAACATTACTTTTCGCCCAAACAAAAGGTGGTGCATTAATATTTCAAGCTTTCTATGCATTTGTAAATCTTGGACAGCTTCCTGTTACTGCATTGTGCTGTGTGGTGTTAGCCTTCATGAGAGGAACATATTTGGCCTGTATAATACATGAATCTGCCTTCCTGGATGGGGCTCGAGCAATATTATTACATTTACTCACCTATTGTCACTGAACTAAAGATCCACATTTATGCTAAGATATTACGAATCACAGGCATAATCTGTTCATCCTTACAGCAACCGATGGGGGAGGTCCCGAGGTTTCAGAGGTTTTCCTAGTCTGAACCCCTGTGATCCATCATCCACAAGTGTATATAATACCAACTCATTCAAAGCACATATAAAGTGAATCTGGCTGACAGTGTTAAGGAAGTGACAAGTATCAATTACCTTGTAATACCCATATACTTACATTATAATAATTAGAAATCTATGCATGCAACAAGTGCCTGATTTAAAAATCATTTAAATTCAGAGACTTTCTTATCCCTGCACAGGTACATATCCATCACGTTTCACAAAATATATAAGTATGTAATATGTCATTGGAAGAAGTCATGAGCAGCAAGCACAGAAAAGAATGGAAAACAATATATACAAACGAATAAATAGCTGAAGGCCGAAGGTAGTAAAACCTAGCAAAAATTTGTTAAAGACGGGAACCACCTTTTGTTTGATTGAAGGTTTGGGGGTTTCCAAAAATGTCCTGATGAAATGTTTAAGCAGTTGGTTTCATAAACATTTTGTTTTCAAAATTTTGCAATAAAAATGATCCCAAAAGTAACAATAATAATGATGATAATAATAATAATAATAATAATAATAATAATAATAATGAAATGATGACAATGATGATGATAAGAATCAAGATGATGATGATGATGATGATGATGATGATACTACTAATAATAAATTCAGCATCACTGGGACATGATTTTGTGAAAAAACTGAGTAGAGACCTACCTATGGTATATCACCACCCGGTTTGAAGCCAATCCGGTGGAACACATTGGGCAGTTAAAAACTGTGTATTGTTGATGTATGACTGACGACCGACGACTGATGTACGACCACGACTCCTTATTCTCATATTTTGTTGGAATAAGTATAGTGGTGTTCACATCAGGCAGTCGTTATGGCCAAGGCTATTCATGCTCGATGTCTTAGCATGGACGTGAAGACTGAAAAAGACATTCAAAAGAAAAAAATCATACATACAAATTACACAAGTTCAAAAATATCCAAGATGTCTAAACCACATTCGGGGACTAAGAGTATTTTAAGTCCTGGGAATAGTTTTGAACAATTCTGCTTAGGTGTTCAACTGAAATGATCAAAATTGACAGAAGACACTAAATTTACAAAACATTAAAAGAAGCTGCAGCCCCACAACTTCAACAAAATTAGGATCTAGGGATCACAGGCACTTGGAACTTTCAGTCAGTCAAGCATTGGGGCTGCAAGACAGGATGGACCTGGAACATCTGTACGTGCAATGGCCCACATAGGGCCTTAAGACAATCATGTACTGTGTAAAGGTAGAGCGTCTTTAAAGTTATACAGGTATAAATTACAATGGACATTAATAAAAAATACACGCATGAAAGCCCTCAAGCCTGTAGAGCCCTCTAATGAAAACTCACATAAAGCAGGTGATCTTGATCTAATGTTTTCAATACAGGAAAATTCATTAATGTCATATGTTATGTCAAAGGTGCAGGTCCCCTTATTTGTGTACATCATCTGTTATCATTATCAGTGTGACAAAATATTTCTTTTGACAATGATATTGCTATAATGAATATTGGTAAGAAATTACATAGTTGATTGCTACAAAATAAAGGGGAAAAAGCTGATTTGTTGCCTTTTGACAAAAAGAGGTCAATTCCGCAAGCTTTGCACGAATATGGCCACTGAAACACAACGTTTAACATTATACACAACTCGGCATTTAAAATGATGCTAATGGTCACGTCGATTGCTGAAAGGCTAGCATATTGATAAATGTACCCTAAGCGTTCCACCAAATTCTCAAATTATAGTATTTGTATGCATTTTTTATCTCCCAAAATCCCATCCAGACCACAAATTACGTGCAAATCTATTAACGGAAGTATCAAACACCAATACAAAGAAATAATGAAAACTGCTAGAAATATGAAAGGGCTGCTAGCATTTCTCACTTCCTGTTCTGCACGAAAAACAGAAATTGGAAAATAATTATCATGTGGTGGCAACAAGTAATTGTACACCAGACCTAATGACGCTGCTAAACAAACATCATCCAATATAAAACAGGGTTTTTTGGAAAGGGAGAGAGAGAGAGAGAGAGAGAGAGAGAGAGAGAGAAGAGAGAGAGAGAGAGAGAGAGAGAGAGAGAGAGAGAGAGAGAGAGAGAGAGAGAGAGAGAGAGAGAGAGAGAGAGAGAGAGAGAGAGAGAATTTCCTTCTCCTTGATATTTGTCCAGAAGCCTGATGTAACAGAAACAGTCCTTCCTTTGTTATGTGGCCAGTTATACCATACAGAAAAAGTACGTTCATACTGTGAAAATGAGAATATGGAGGTTTCGAAAAATAAAGTAAGTATTGTCATCAGAAAATGTTTGTAATGATAGTTGGATGGATTGTGTCTGCAACGAAACTCTTCAGGAACTCATCTTATAGTCACCGGCTAATTTTTAATTAGAAGCGAATAGTCATACCCGTTCTTTATATGCCCAAATGTAATGTGTCGGTGGTAACGGGAGTGCCGTCATGGACGCATGGAAATCAGTGTGCTCTCTTTCTTTCTTTCTTTCTTTCTTTCTTTCTTTCTTTCTTTCTTTCTTTCTTTCTTTCTTTCTTTCTTTCTTTCTTTCTTTCTTTCTTTCTTTCTTTCTTTCTTTCTTTCTTTCTTTCTTTCTTTCTTTCTTTCTTTCTTTCTTTCTTTCTTTCTTTCTTTCTTTCTTTCTTTCTTTCTTTCTTTCTTTCTTTCTTTCTTTCTTTCTTTCTTTCTTTCTTTCTTTCTTTCTTTCTTTCTTTCTTTCTCTCTCTTTCTCTTTCTTTTATCCTTTCTCCCTTTCTTTCATTCTTTCTTTCTTTCTTTCAATCACGATACAGATTGAGCAGATTTGTGTCCTCAAGATGCTCGTTATAACAGGCAAAAATGTGAAGAAGTATACGATGTGTATTCATCAATGTTCAAGAATAAGACTTGAAGTATGTGCAATATATAAAACAATATCTCGTCACTGATAAATGAAAGTCATGAGAAAACAGAGTAAGAACTGGGAATTGCTGGTATAAGACATTGCCAGATTGTCTATTTCTTCATGACATGATGGAATACTTTATCGTGCATGGTGGATCCAAAACTGTTCCTTCTGTAGTCTGAGGTGTTCTGTCTTGAAATATTCGTCCCACCTGAAGGCTGTTTAAATTTTCCTATTTTGCAGAGAGAAATATACTCGGAAAATACAATATTGATGTTTATCGCCTCTAAGGCAGGTGACGCTGGGCTAGATTCTTTCTTTCTTTCTTTCTTTCTTTCTTTCTTTCTTTCTTTCTTTCTTTCTGTTTTTCTTTCTTTCTTTCTTTCTTTCTTTCTTTCTCTCTCTGTCTCTTTCTTTTATCCTTTCTCCCTTTCTTTCATTCTTTCTTTCTTTCTTTCAATCACGATACAGATTGAGCAGATTTGTGTCCTCAAGATGCTCGTTACAACAGGCAAAAATGTGAAGAAGTATATGATGTGTATTCATCAATGTTCAAGAATAAGACTTGAAGTATGTGCAATATATAAAACAATATCTCGTCACTGATAAATGAAAGTCATGAGAAAACAGAGTAAGAACTGGGAATTGCTGGTATAAGACATTGCCAGATTGTCTATTTCTTCATGACATGATGGAATACTTTATCGTGCATGGTGGATCCAAAACTGTTCCTTCTGTAGTCTGAGGTGTTCTGTCTTGAAATATTCGTCCCACCTGAAGGCTGTTTAAATTTTCCTATTTTGCAGAGAGAAATATACTCGGAAAATACAATATTGATGTTTATCGCCTCTAAGGCAGGTGACGCTGGGCTAGATTCTTTCTTTCTTTCTTTCTTTCTTTCTTTCTTTCTTTCTGTTTTTCTTTCTTTCTTTCTTTCTTTCTTTCTTTCTCTCTCTGTCTCTTTCTTTTATCCTTTCCTCTCTTTCATTCTTTCTTTCTTTCTTTCAATCACGATACAGATTGAGCAGATTTGTGTCCTCAAGATGCTCGTTATAACAGGCAAAAATGTGAAGAAGTATACGATGTGTATTCATCAATGTTCAAGAATAAGACTTGAAGTATGTGCAATATATAAAACAATATCTCGTCACTGATAAATGAAAGTCATGAGAAAACAGAGTAAGAACTGGGAATTGCTGGTATAAGACATTGCCAGATTGTCTATTTCTTCATGACATGATGGAATACTTTATCGTGCATGGTGGATCCAAAACTGTTCCTTCTGTAGTCTGAGGTGTTCTGTCTTGAAATATTCGTCCCACCTGAAGGCTGTTTAAATTTTCCTATTTTGCAGAGAGAAATATACTCGGAAAATACAATATTGATGTTTATCGCCTCTAAGGCAGGTGACGCTGGGCTAGATTCTTTCTTTCTTTCTTTCTTTCTTTCTTTCTTTCTTTCTTTCTTTCTTTCTGTCTTTCTTTCTTTCTTTCTTTCTGTTTTTCTTTCTTTCTTTCTTTCTTTCTTTCTCTCTCTGTCTCTTTCTTTTATCCTTTCTCCCTTTCTTTCATTCTTTCTTTCTTTCTTTCAATCACGATACAGATTGAGCAGATTTGTGTCCTCAAGATGCTCGTTACAACAGGCAAAAATGTGAAGAAGTATATGATGTGTATTCATCAATGTTCAAGAATAAGACTTGAAGTATGTGCAATATATAAAACAATATCTCGTCACTGATAAATGAAAGTCATGAGAAAACAGAGTAAGAACTGGGAATTGCTGGTATAAGACATTGCCAGATTGTCTATTTCTTCATGACATGATGGAATACTTTATCGTGCATGGTGGATCCAAAACTGTTCCTTCTGTAGTCTGAGGTGTTCTGTCTTGAAATATTCGTCCCACCTGAAGGCTGTTTAAATTTTCCTATTTTGCAGAGAGAAATATACTCGGAAAATACAATATTGATGTTTATCGCCTCTAAGTGACGCTGGGCTAGATTGCTTATCATTGCTACTTGTTATTATTTTACTTGATTCACCAATGCCTAAGGCTCCTTAGGATGGACAGAATTTAAAGTATTGCCAAAAAACCTTTTGTTAGAGTTGCGAATTTGTGGTTTAAAAGACTGACTACCATATTATTCGGGAAAAGTTAGTTTACAATATATGTTTTATATCAAATGGAAATCATCACATCTTAGCTAAAGAAATAAATATACTGAACCTGATGTTCAGAATTAAGTAAATGAACTCAACTTTCCTGAATAGTGCATGCATTAAAAGTATATGTGAGGAGCGGTGAATTTTGTCAGTGAGTGGAGGAGGATAGTCTTTCATATAAGTGAAAAACGATACCCCATAACAGTGAAAAAATGTCCAATTTTGAACATTATCCCAAATGCCAAAAGAACAGATACACAAATGAATTTTAGAAGCATAACAAAATATATGGGAACTAAGAACATAACAAGAATGAACTTGTTTTGCTTGTTCATCGTTGCTGTGCCCAAGCCATACCTGTGGCCCCGCCTCTGCTTCTCTCTAACGTTCAGTGATCTGGCACGAGTGCTGAATAGATGCCAGTATATCTATCTCATTGAGTGTAATACCCAGTCTCATGTTGCATTATTGGTTCTGAGTACCATAGTTCCTGGATTATGGACACCTCAGAGAGTGACTTTGGTATTCTCCTCATTCTGTGCTGTGATTCCTGTTAATTGGATTGCCTTGGCGGTTTTTTTTTTAAACACCCCATGCAACCATCTGGGTCTGCAAAGGAAATCAGCATGTCTCGTTCATATGGCTCATGTCCACTGTCTAAGTATAGCGCTACTGATGTTTTGAAAATAAAATAAATGAAAAAGAAAATTAAATGAAAAAAGAACATGCAGGGGTTCATGGAAGTATTGGTGAGGGGGTTTCAAACAATTGACCGTGTAGACCCGGTGCAGAAAACATTTTGTGTTTTATCTATTTTCTCCATTTCAAAAGTTGAATGAAGAACAATAATACTTTGCCATTTGATAAAAATATTGAAAGTTCCAGCCAAGGTACATCCCCATAACATGAAAAAGAACAGGATCGATAGTTTCTGAAAGTAATTGTAAAATGAAGTTGTGAACAGATGGATGTCATTTCACTACAAGACCTCAAACATTTCATACTCCAAACTTTTTGTTGTATATGTTCGGGAGCTTACATATATTATTCGTTTAAATTAAGCTTTTACTCAAAAGAAAACAGAAGCCGATAGGCCTATAGCTATGTTGATGTATAATCTTATGGCGTTCACCAGCAATTCATGTCTTGAAATGCATTACCTTCATAGATATGAGATATTATTCAAGGTCGTATACATGATGAACAATCAAACGCCCACAGGAGTACACACTTGTGGCACCTTAGATATCCTTTTCCTAACTCTTCATTAATATATTAAAATAAGCGCCCTTTTCCTCCGTGCTCAATGAGCTTGAAATATAGATCAAGGTCCCAGAACATATTGTAAAATTTGACCATTGCCTCATATATATTTATGAAAGTTCTGCAGATCCATCTCAATTTATCATGCCATAGACATCGCAATGAAATCAATTTTGTGAAATGCATACCCTCCAGTACCTAAAAAATGTTATTGAAGATCACCATCTTGTGCAGTACCAAACTACCATATACGATACACCTTTGTGGTATATTTGTCATTGTTAGTCTTGTTATTTCTCAACATATAAAATCGAGGGTCCTAAACTATGGTCGAGAGAAGCAACAAAAATATGTCAAAGTCATTAAAAAATTAAAAAAAACAAACAAACAAACAAACAAAAACAAAAAACAAAAAAAACAAAAAAACAAATAAAAAAGAACAAAAAAAAAAAAACATAACAAAAGCAAAAAGAAAAATAATATTAATAATAATAACAAAATTAAATATATAGGAAATAAAAATAAAAGGGAGGGGGCTAGGGCATATTTGGTGTTATTCATACAAGTTTCATCTCGATTTCGAAAAAAAGTACTTTTAATAGCCATTATGGTAGATCTACATAATACTATGAACGCATGACTGCTCATGGCAACGAGTTTTGTCTGAATGTTTTTGTAATAGTATATTGAAGCATGTACACAAGGTCAGTTGCAATAACCATAACAAAAGCGATTTCCTCAAACATACTGCCTCTGTGATCTTAACAGGTAGGCAAAGTTCATCAATATCATGCAGTATATAACTTCCGCCTTTGATACAAATTGGTAGCACATTTAGTGTCATTAGCCTGGTTCTTTTTCAACAGGGTAAGTTACATGTATTATATACAGCTGTTGGTACATATTCTCAGCAATATTATTTTAGGTTATCGGACCAATTTTCAGCGAGTTTTAGTCTTTTTGCTTAATCAATATCCCCGCCATCTTTCGAGATGATTCACGAAAACATATAAAACACGGCATTCCATCGATTTCCCTACTTGGCCAAATATGATATAACGTCATAGGTAGCGCCACCATTATTGAACTCACCATAGATTTGCATATTACATCCACATTTTATAAACATTTGTGACACATTTAGTATCATCAGTTTCATTCTTTCTCAACAGGATAGGTTAGATGTATTATAAAGAGCTATTAGTTCCTATTCTCAGTAATACTGTAGGTGGCCACACCATTTTCGTCCTTTTGCCTGATTAGCATCCCCGCAGTCTTTCAAGACGATTCCCAGAAAAAGCAATTAAAAAAAAATCGGCATTCTCTTAATTTCCCTATAGTGGTCAAACATGATTATATATCATAGGTAGTGGCAACAATATTAAGCTCAGTATAGATTTCCATGCACTTGATAAGTCCTTAAGGTTCCATGGGGCTAGCTTGAAAAGTCTTGACTGTATCACGTTCACAAGTAAAATTTTACAGGTGGATGGTAAGAAAGACTGACCAAAAGACAGACAGCCGGGCATATAGACATGAGTTATCAAATAAATGCTGCAACCGATGGTTAGAGGTGCTAATTGGGAAAAGAAAGGCCTGGAGGTTCATGTCGCATATATGCTTCTCAAATGCTGGTATTTAAACATGAAAATAGCTTGTTATTCAATATTATCTGAAACACAATCAGTACAATAAAGAATGAAGTGCAATAAAAAAAAACAAACAAACACACAAACAAAAAAATCAAACAAACAAGCAAACAAAACAAAAATGTAAATAAAGACCAAGCAACAACAACAACAACAACAAAAATAAGACACTTAACATTGCATATACAGTAAAAGCTGTCTATTGCGGACACATGTGGTTCTGGCAAAAGTGTCTGCAATAGACAGATGTCCACAATAGGCAGGGGATGAACTTTTGGGATCTCAGAGTACATTTGTATCAAAGGAGGCAAACTTGTATAGACTGTCATAAAATATGCACATGTGTACCCATCTTATTCCATTTAATCATTATAATGAAAAAACAAGAAAACTTAAAGTTGAGAGGATTGGTTTAAAACCACCAGTTGCCTTTTATGGGTGACTGCCTGTCTCAAGTCAGGAATGAAATTTGTTTCTTCATATTGATATTGGAAAAGAAATGTTGATGCTTTGGCAAGTCTGAAATCTCTTTGCCATCATTGTTGGGTTTGGAATTAATGAATATGGATCGTATTTCTGTACTATTAATTGTCCTGTCATTGTTTGGATGATGTCTGTGAACTATGGTCAGGTAATTACCTTTTATATCTGTACATTAACATTAAGGGCTAAATTTGTTTTAGGCCTACTTTAAATGAATGAGAGTGTTTTCCAAAGTGGGAGGATTGGGATCCCGTAAAACTGATTTAACCCACTGCCAATATGTTGGTAACCTGTTCCAAGTCAGGTAGAAGACACTCTCATTCGTTTTAATCTCATTACTGTTGGTCATGGATCCTTCTGACGACGAACACTGGCATGTCTTACTATTTCGTAAATGATCCTGAATCTGACAAGGTTAAACTGGTATTTGGTTTGGTCTCATCACTATCATTGAAAACTGTTATCCACTTCTCTTTTCATGGAACCCTTATATATTTGGTAACAATTTGAACATTCAGGCATTTTCTGCACATATTGCAGTGCAGTAAGTGTTCCAAGTGTAGTGAAACTGATGTTGTTTTTTATAATTGTCTGATGAATATAGTTTGTTATTATGAAGGTCATGTCAGGTTGGCTCAAAGTGTTTAATGTACTCTTTCTCTGTCTCTCTTTTGTATAAATAATTAACATCTAAATCAACTGACTGACAAGTTGAACTACGTCTTATTATAAATGAAAAAATTTAAAACTGTTACAGGAAAACAGTTGTACTTACAGTTACCTTTAGGAACATTTCAATCTTGAACATTTAAATGTCCTTTCCAAAATACTTCTGGAAACCAACTTGAAATGTGACTGCTATCCTTACAAATTTTGACTATTGTAATGCATTTTAGACTACGCTTTAATGATTTGAGGCCTAATGTCACTTGCTTCTGGCTGATGTTTAACATTTGAACCAATGTACTTACTATATTTGGAAATTCAAACACTTTTCTTTTTGAAATACTCTCAGTTTATCTCCTTTAAAACAACATCATATCTTTAACTACATGCCTAAAACACATCGAATTATATAATCATGTTGTTTAGATTCTTATTGATGGTCATTTTAGGCCTAGAGGGCTTTTCTGATGGATTGATGTTGGTGTTGGTGTCAGTGTGTGGACTTATATGGATGATGATCATTGTTGAGATGGTGGTTGCAAGTGGTACCTTTTTAGATACTGAATTTTATAGACATTTTCAACAAGTTAAGAACCTCCGCTTACAAATTCTTTGATGTGATGCAAATTTTGGTCCCTTTTCATAAATTGTATGGTCCTGTATGTGCATGAATGATACAACTGTTCAAGCCAATTTACTGAAATAGGCCTATAATTTCAAACAAAACTTTTTGCATTCTGTCATGTGAAAACTAGATAAGGTTTTTTTTCCCCCTATGGACCTTTGCACTTACGTTTTGGTCTCTTTTGGGTAAATACGAACTATATATGTTTCAGCTATACATACCAAGGAACATTGCCTTTGGTCGGAATTGACTTGGATTTGTTTCATTAGGACTACGGTTTGGATATGGTAATCACACTGTCTAATTATAACATTGCAACAACATAAATTTTAACCAGTATAAATGGCTGAAATATATTTAACCAGTACATGTTCATGTATGAACATAATGTAAAGTTCGCGTTTGTTTTATAAAGCCTTCTTGCACAATTGAATTGATCATACAGCATTTGCTCTCAGTTTTTTGTACATTATGCCCCTGACACTTTACTCAAACTCATCTTAACTTGGGATTTTACAGTTTTTATCTTTTAAGGGAAAAATTGCGTATGTATGGGCTTACCAGGCTAAAGAAAGTTTGCGTAATTTCTTTTACTAGCAGAAGAGAAACAAACGACAAACATACCAAAGGGATATCCTATCCTTTGAGTACAGTATAACTGTAATTGCCATTGTCACAAATTGTGAATAACTTCACATGAGTCTAAGTGGGTCCTTTGTTTTAGGCTTTATGATTGATCTATGGAGCTTAATTGTTTGATAGAGAGAAAGTGTGAGCAACCTCACTCAACAGTCCTGAGCACCAGTGCTCAGAGACACCTGGCATGTTTGTTGAGGCATTGCAGCCTAACTGCTTGGCTGAGTGACCTTAGTATGTGTTACAGGCCACTGAACAATGGATGAATTAGTCTTTGATTCCAGCTTAACATGCACGGCATTGTTCAGGCATCACAGCTTGGAACATAACAAGTTGCAAAAAATGCATTGATATATTGTGTCCGCAATAGACAGGTTGTTTTTGCATTTGGTACCCCCAAAAGTGTCCGCAATACACAGTAGACAGGTGTCCACTGTAGACAGGTGTCACCAATATGAAAATGACTTAAAAATATTCGGTTCTGGCCAAAACTGTCCGCATTAAGCAGGTGTCCACAGTAGACAGGTGTCCACAAGGACAGGTTTTACTGTATAAGTATAATGCATTTCATGTATTTACAATTTCATGCTTTAAGTCAATGCTGTTTGCCGTGGTTTATTATGCTACGATTTCAGTGTCTCCTTTTAGAATCAGAGAGATAGACTCTTTGTGTCGGTTTCTGGCATTTCATTATCTGCTTCTTTATATTATTGGTCTTTCAGGTGTTAAATTTCCATATAATAGTGCTTGGGGAATTTAACGATGGGGCAAGAAACTTAATACAAATACTTTGTTGCTAACCCCCTCCCCCCCCCCCCCCCGCATTTTACTTCAGTCACCTTGCCCTGATTTTTCAGTGACAAGATGAGTGATGTGAAGCCGGTTGACTGCGATCATTGCCAAAATCATATATTTATATGTATCTATTATATATTTAGAAAGAGATTTCAGGTGCACATATGCCTGGGTTACTTTTATTTAGTCATCACAGTGGCAGATTTTCTTTAGTGAATCTTATCACTTATGTTCAATACGTTTGTGTATGATAATTGCTGAAGAACTTTACACAACGTGATGAAAATTGTGGTAAGATTATTTACATGAATAACACCGAGTTACTGGTTGTGTCTTGGTCACATTGACTAATGCATCAAGGGTCAGAAAGGTTCTTATATATAAGATTCATATATATATATATATATATATATATATATGCATGTGTAAGTGTACCACCATCAATGAAGCATCCGAAGTATATATGTTTTGTGACCAAATGACTGCCGGGTCTCAAACCCTCTAATGTCGGCAGCAATCACCTGGTTGAAAATGGGAAACGCACATACCAACTACACTATATCCCCATTCCTAAAAAATTGGTTTAATGGAGACAGGTATGCACAAATGCCCTAATCAACCAAACCCAGTTTACTGTTTTTATTCGAGCAATAACCTGGTATTGTGTTTAGATTTGTCCAGGATCGGGGAACTGTACATATTGTAGTCCACCAGCATTAACGGAGCACTGAAAATTTAGATGGCTGGGTCTCGAACCAGCAACAATCGGCAACAAACACCTGGATGAAAAGTCAGTTTCGTTGTGACAACTACTTAAAAACTCAACATAACGTCAGCCTTGGTGGTAGTATGAATTGAACTGACACCTACGTTGGGGTTGTTTTTCCTGTTTCCTTCATCAAACTATCAAGCTTATAAGGTAACTTGTGTAAACGTATTTTCATGGTATTGTTATTACCAGTTGCTGCCTTGAAAAAGAATATGATGTGGCCAGATAATTCATTTTGTCTTCGAAATAATCGGTAGCTTTTTTATTATTGATTGTTCTTTAATAATTGCCACTGGAACCGTCAATATATATATACATATATATATATATATATATATATATATATGTGTGTGTGTGTGTGTGTGTGTGTGTGTGTGTGTGTGTGTGTGTGTGTGGGTGTGTGTGTGTTTGTGTGTGCGTGCGTGTGTGTGTGTGTGGTTTGAGCATAGGTTAGTCGGGGTTTATATGTCCCTATTGTTGACCATTCATTGACACATGCTGGATGAATTGATTGAGGCCATTCTTTTCTGAAGATTTTTACTTTTGCAACAGAATATTAAGTGGGTTTTTTTATTTGACCATAGACAGAGTCAGAGTCATTTTATTTGACATAAATTATAGGTAAAATACACATTACAAACATAATGTAATAAGGCATTACATATATGTTTGGTGCTTTCGTTTGAGGGAATATCAGCAGAACTGTCATGATGACCCCGGTTAAAGACAGCATGTCCGCTAACACTGTAACCACCAAAGGAGAGGCACAACTGACAAAATATATGTCGTTCAAATGAAGTCATAGATTTTATGCACACATGTATGAAAACAGGCAACCAGGAGTTGTGTACATGCTAATGGATTTAAATTAGTAGATATATATATATTGAAGCATATACATTTACCAATCACATACATAACAGTTTGCTATACTGCAAACATCTGGGTATTGATGTAGAAAGTGAGATTTACCATCACTTGATAAACCTTGATTCCAGTGTGCATGCAGTTTTCCGGTCATGCATTAAAGGGGGTTTATAATTCGGCAAGCCAGAAATAATATCGATCACAATGTAACTTTGGCAGGCTTTGCAACATGGATATTTTATCTATTTATATTTTCATAGAAGTGGGTTTGTTCTGGAGGAGCAACATATGTATCTTTGAAATATGAAGGTAATTAATTTTGTTAATATCGAAATTAAACCTTGATAGCCTTAATTTTAAAAATGTATTTTATTTTTAAATTGTTAAGCTTTCTGAAAGTTGGATCTTAATGAGCATGTGATTTTTCTGAATGAATAAGACGTTTACCTAGTTTTTGCTGGGTATTATTATGATAACATGAGTAGGCCCAAGCAAGTAATAGAAAACTTAGATGTGATAAAAAAAGAGAATTGTAAAATAGATCATTGAGTTGTAGTAGGAAGAAAACATGTTTCAAAAAAACAGAAGGGACACTCATCGATGTTTGCCTCACCCCATGTCGAAATACCCTTAAATCGTCTGGCACTGTGTTAACAGGACTTAGTGACCACCATAGTCTTATATATACAGTACTCAAGGTCATGGTCCCTAGGGTTGAGCCACATACTGTCATGTTTAGATCTTATAAGAACTTGAATCATGAAGATTTTAGAAATGATTTAACATATGCTCCATTCCATGTTGGTAGCGTCTTTGATGATGTTGATGATCAGTATTGGTTCTTCCAAAAAATGTTTACCGACATTGTAGAAATGCATGCACCTCTGAAATCTAAAAAAGATCAGAGGAAAAGCCCGCCCTATGTTTCAAGCGAGACTCGTAAGGCGGCAGCAAACAAAGCCCGTCTCCAACATCGTTGGGAAAATTTTCGGACAAGGAAAAACTTTCAGAATTTTCGTAAGCAGAGAAACCTCTCTGCCAATGTGCTAAGACGGGCCAAAAGAAAATACATTCTTGAAAAATGTAATTCACAGCAGAACCCTGACTTTTTCAAAGTCATCAAACCCTTTTTTACAAACAAGGGTACGTCAAGCTCTTCTGACATTCAATTATTAGAAAGAGGTGGCATTGTGGTAGATCGTTCCTCGGTGTGTGAGGTAATAAACGAGCATTTTGTAAATGTTGCCTTAGGGATCGGGGAAAGACCGTGCCACGAGTCTGCCTCTATGTCAAACCATGAGTTCGTCAAACACAGTCAAGAGAAATACAAATCACATCCTAGTGTTTTGAAAATCAAAAACCAAAAGGAACGTGATAATGATGCAATTTTTCAAATCGATGCAGTCGGCCAAAATGAAGTTTTAAAACTACTTCTTTCAGTCTTATCAAATAAAGCCACTGGACATGACCGTATCCCTGCTAAAATCATAAAAATCGCTGCTCCTTGTATTGCGCCTGCAGTCACTGAAATCATTAATAGTTCCATATTTCAATGCAAGTTCCCCAATGCTTGTAAGCTTGCTGAAGTTGTACCTTTGAAAAAGAATGAAAATTCTTTGGACAAGAGCAAATACAGACCAGTCAGCATTCTCACATGCATCTCCAAAGTTATAGAAAAGTGTTACAACACCAAACTGGTAGATTTCAGTAACCAAATTTTATCATCTGTCATAACTGCATATAGAAAGGGTCACAGCTGTCAACATACTCTTTTGATGGTTACAGAGCTTTGGCGCAGTGCTTTGGACAAAGGTAAGGCTGTCGGAGCTTTAGCGATGGATCTGTCTAAAGCTTTCGACTGCCTACCCCATGATCTCATTGTGGCCAAACTCTTAGCATATGGCATGTCAGAACAATCAGTCACTCTATTTTGCAGTTACCTACGAGGTAGGTTCCAAAGAGTCAAAATAGGCAATGCCAAAAGTACATGGAGGGAGATATTGAAGGGCGTTCCACAGGGTTCTATCCTTGGGCCGGCGCTCTTCAATATCTTCCTCAATGATATTGTTTACTTCTTTGAGCAGTCGATTATTGCAAATTTTGCAGATGATAACACCCTTATTGTACAAGGTGAAAATCTACAAACAGTTGTAAACACACTCGGACAGGAAGGCTCTGTAGCTACCGACTGGTTTGCTTTCAATCTTATGAAAGCAAACCCTGACAAGTTTCATTTTATGTCAGCAGCCAAAAAGGCAGATGCTGCAGTAAATTTTAATTCCATTGACATCGAGTCCAATTCAATACAAGCCGAAGACTCAATTAAATTATTAGGTGTTCACATTGACAGTCGTTTGAACTTCAACAAACAAATTTCTGAAGTATGCAAGAAAGCTGGTCGGCAAATCAATGCCCTAAAACGATTATCATCTTATTTGAATTACAATGCTAGGCTCACAGCTTTTCGATGCTTCATTCTTTCCCATCTGAACTACTCTCCACTCGTTTGGATGAACAGCTCTAAGGTTCAGATGGACAAGATTGAAAAGTTGCAAGAGCGGGCCTTGCGTATTGTTCTTAGGGATAACAAGTCAGCATATGCCAAACTTCTGACCATGGCTGGTGTCCCATCTATGAGGGACCGATATCAATCCTGTTTATTGAAAGAAGTTTATAAATCTGTCAATCACACAAATCCCAGTTATATCAATAATCTATTTACAGCGCGTGAAACAAACTACAGTTTAAGAGGAACCCACATGCTAAATCTACCAAAAGTTAATACGACTAAATACGGCCTAAATTCCTTCACTTACAAAGGGGCAAAATCATGGAACTCACTCGACAACACCCAGAGGTCAGCTGAATCGCTTCAGAAATTCATGAAATTGATCTAACGTTTTGGTACTCATAGGTGTAAAGCCTCTGGGTGTCGCCGAGTGAAGACCTACACATTATAAGTATCCCCCATGAGTGGGACATTGGCCATGGTCAAAGGAATTATACAAATGAATTATACTGGTGTGTATTGAGTATATTGTGTATATTTTAGTCTTATGTGTCAATCTTTACTTTTTATACATATATCTTACCTTTTATTCCACGTCGACTATACTAGTCCCTAGTGGACTAATGTTCTTTGTTTGTAATGTTCGACGAAAAATAAAATCTATCTATCTATCTATCTATCTATAGGAATATATGTAAATTATTCAAAGTATAAATTGCTTTGAAAAAGTTGTTACCTACTTTATTTACATGGGGCCTCCAATTTACATTTTCTTGGATTAAAAACCATATAAACTCAAATTCCTTAATTTTAGAAACTGAAGGAAAACTAGCGTTAGAAAATCAATTTCCTCATTTAAGAAAATTGGAATACTTTTTATTTATTGGTCTGAATTGAAGGTAAATTTGTTTGTTGGAAATGAAATAACCCGTATGTTGCCTTCAGTATATTTAATGATAGTTTATTTGCTGCTATCCAGTTGTAAGTCTAATTCAACCGTGTATTTGCATTAGTTGGCAAAACGTGTCCATTAATTTTAGTGTCAGAAGTGAAAGAAAGAGAACATGCTAAATACCGTATGGTTCCAAATGTGATAAGAATTTTTTTATAGACAACTTTGGGTATTCATGATTACAAAACCAGACAATGAACGAATCTGATAAATATTTTAAATAGCCTTTCACGGACCTTTAACCTGGGGAAATATACCAGTCTATACCAAGAAAGTCATCAATATAAACGTTAAAAAATATAAAACAACACCTCAATGATATAGAAAAATGATTGGAATATGTCCACTTTGTACTTTTGTAACTGTAAATATACCCGCTGCATTTGGACATATTGTCTTGCCATCTTATATGTTATACTTATTAGATTACTTGTATCACATTAAACTAATGCCTGCTCTACTGGGGGGGGGGGGGGTAATATGAGCCCAATGTGGTTGCCTTCCACAGTTGAAACTGTATATTAACCTTTCTCTCAGCTTATAGTATGTGATGTTCATGTACAATTTCTCTTTAGTACTAACTTATGTTGCTTGTATAATTATGTACTGTGATTTCAGCCAATAAAACAATGCACAAAACACACACAAATTCATTTATAAAGAATATTAAGAGTAGTGGACCAAGAATGGATCCCTATGGCACACCGGTTTCGATAATAATTTAGAACTAACTGTAATGTGTATGATACTGGCACTTGCAAATCTCGAGTCATATCATCATTATCATATTTAATCATACTCCTAACTACAGGTCCAGCAATTGGAAATCAATCATATTTCATGTTGGTTGAATGAACTAAAAAAACCCTTCTTCATAGTATATCTTCTGTGCTTACTATTATCTTACAGTTCAGAGGCATTTCAAAACCCATGATCATTTTACACAGTGTAGCAAGCTTTATGTTTATCCTATTTTGAAAAGGGTGATCATACTTACTTTACTTCAGTTTCATTTTTCCGGGACATTTAAAATATTGACGACGAATTTTGTCACAGGCGCACGTTGTGCTTGTATTGTCAACTCTGAGTACTCAAAAAGGACACACAGGCACCAAGATGTGAATGTATTTATGAGACATTTCTTAGTTGTGGTTATTTTGGTGGCATTATCATGCACCTTATTCCATACCATAGTGCCGGTGCTCTGGTTGTGAAAACATCTTTATGTAGTGACTGAGTTCTTTGCTTCAGCTATCCTTCATTTAGATTCCTTAATATTTGAAACCATCTTCAAAAATCAGTTTCATCCTTTGTGCAAACATATATTTTTCCCTGACATTTAAGCATACAGACCCGGTTATTACCGTCAATCCGCAGTCCTGAGGATCATGAAGCATTTTTAGAGGGCATTTGATGCAAAATATCTTGCAACAATCTTCCTAGTAGATATTTCAAAGGACATTGACTGTTTGCCACATGCTTTATTGGTTGCAAAAATTCAGATATATATAGTATGCCTTTTATCTCCAGGTTTCCATTTCCAATTTCATCGGAAACAGGTATAAAAGAGCGACAATTGAGAGTATTCATACTGATTGGCTAGAGGTAAGAAAAGGGCTACTTCAGGATTCTCTCTTAGTTCTTATTCTGTTTCATATCTTTATCAAAGGTACTGTTTATTTTATTTCTTATACCAGTTTGATAAATTTTGTTCAAGACAATGCCGTGTATGCATTAAAACCACCAGCTGCTTTTTATATATGATTACCTGTCTTAAGTCAGGAGTGAAATTTGTTTCTTCACACTGGTATTTAAAGCTGAATGTTGAATTTTCGTGATTCTTTAATCTGTGCCTTTGCGGTATTGAACTTTGCTGTGCTTGCTGGGTAATGTTTTTTGAACTATTTATGTACATACAAGGGGAAGTCAATAAGTTTGTAGAACTGGATATAAGAAATAGAGATATTTGAACAATCAGGAATTTATGTTTCAATATAATCCCCCTTAATCTCAATGCATTTGGCCCATTTGTCTTTGAGGCTATCAATCCCATTAAAATAGAATGCTTCAGGATGGTCCCTAAACTAAGCTTCTGTGGCAGTCATGACTTCATCATCATCATTAAATCTGATTCCACGCAAGTGTGATTTCAAATGTCGAAATAAAAAATAATCACTGGGGGCCAGATCAGGGCTGTAAGGAGGATGATTCAATTGTTGGAATTTACAATCACGAATAGCACTCTGGGCAACGCGTGACTTGTACACAGGGGTATTGTCATGGGGAAGCATCACACCAGCGGTTATCTTTTCTCGCCGTTTTTCTTTAATGGCAGTCCTCAGCTTTTTCAACAACTCAGCATAGTAGGCCCCAGTAATTGTACTTTTAGGTGGTTTATAGTCTATCAGCAGCACACCCTTTGAGTCCCAAAAAACTGTGGCCATCACTTTGCCAGCAGATGGTTGTGTCCGAAACTTCTTGGGTGGAGGTGATCCATGGTGCTTCCACTGCAAAGATTCCTATTTGGTGTCCGGGTCCCAGTGGTGAATCCATGTTTCATCTCCTGTTACCAGACGTGCATGAAAGCCCTGTGGGTCTTTATTATAAATTTCCAGTAGCTCCCCACTTGACTCAACCCTTTGATGACGATCCTGTGCATTTAGGTTTCGGGGACCCATTTAGCAGATACCTTGGACATAGCAAGATGCTCATGGATTATATTGGAAACACTACCGTGTGATATGCCACACTCTTTAGATATTTCATCCACCTTAATTCGCCGATCTTTCATAATTAGGTTCTCCATAAGTTGGATCATATCCTGAGTGATGACATCAGCAGGACGACCTGACCGTGGGTCATCTTGAAGTGAGCTATGGCCACGTTTAAACTTGGCCGCCCATTTTGCCACTGTGGAGTATTGAGGCCCTTCATCACCATACACATCAGTCATACGTCAGTGGATTTCCTTTGCATTTGCACCTTCCTTAGTCAGAAACTTGATAACTGCTCGAAACTCTATTTTCTGATTTTCCATATTTTCTGCAGGGTTACCCTATTCAACACTGAAAGCAGAACACAATAAGAAGTTCTCAGCAAAAACTATTCTAAATCTCAGTTAATAGATGATTAAGCTATCCAAATACGTATGAAAGTTTCCCCCAGGAGCAGTTAATTATATCAGTTCTATGAACTTATTGACTGCCCCTCGTATGAACCTCAGGCTAATCAAAACGCATGTCTAAAATTCTTACTACCAATGTCAAAATATCACTCTTCAGATGTTTTATATTGAGTCATTTTCAGTATGTTCTTTAGTTTGATGAACCTACAGCAAAAGTGACTCTGAAAAGTTAGAGAATAAACAAGAAAGCGTTCTATGGTACACCCGCTAAGACTACTTGTCTTTAGGCTCTCCACAAACAGCTAACCTCCCTACTCAAGAAAATGGACATCCCAGATACTTAACTATAAAGGTGTTTAGGGCACTGTATCGACCATCTAGCCTTATATCCAAACGCATTTACTTACAAGCAAATAAGTTATGATCTAAGAGACAGTAGCCGACTTATTACCCCATAAATATCACACTGAAATACTGTCTTAACTGTATTTGATACCCTCCTCCCCACCACAGGATGAAAAGGATAGATGACCAAAAAAGTTCAAAACAGAAATTTGAAAGTGGAGTGGACCTTAATGTATGTGTGTATCACATAAATGCTGAAACAACCTCCACTGTTATCTGGAAGAATGCTTGTGGTCTGGCAAAATGATAGTGAATCTTCAATATGAATAGCAAAAGTTGAAATTATTTCTTTTACTCTAGTCTGCATTGGAAACACATCAGATTGTTATATCTGCATCTTTGACACTTGTTTGTATTATATTAAGTTTTTTAAGTGATTTTAACTTTCTTATGGGATTGGTGACGATATTATTTCTCCTATATCATGATTTAAGAACTGACGAAAAGTAAAATATACCTTACCTGATACTTTTGACTTTGTTGTGTAAACAGCATTCTGGATAGCTGCATACTTAATACCTAACACAATGAGGGAGTGTACTGATTATTTGAGATGTGTGCCTATATTTAAGTATCTTATTCCCTTTAACATACTAAAATGATAATTGTACAGACTTTTTCTAATACGCACATTAATGATCTTTTTTGATACTAAATGCGTGATCACTATTCCTAACTTAAGGTGGCAGATCCTTCCCCAGCAGCTATGGATAACATCCAATCCATATTTTAAGCACAGTTTGACACTTGAACTACGAAACTCACATGTGTGAAAATTTCTATTAGAAAATTGAACTCAAAACTTTTGTCTACACTGAAGGGTTTCAGCAGTGTTGACAACATGCAGTTTGAATTGGTGTGAAAAAGAAAGATGTCATTGTTTTCACATTCATTAGTCCATGGCCCCTGGCAACCAGCCAAGCCTTTGTCAAGGGTCAGTCATGGGGAACAGAAAACCATTAGCTTTGCAGAGAATAATGGGCCAGTTCAGACTAATAACTACCATTGTTCTGACTACTTTGAAATTCTTTATTGATCTAAAACCAAATAAGCAAAATCTCTTAACTGGGCCCCCAATATGTCAATTGTGGCTACGTGTGACGTGCTGAAGTTGAAAAAATGAGTTTTAATCCACAAAATAAACTTTATTTGAATGGCAACATCACAGAGGTAAAGCAACTACTTTATTTTAAACAATGATAAAAACACTGGGCAGAAAAGGTGAGTATGTGTCATATTACAGCCATAAATGCATTTTCTTTCAACAGGATTTTCTCGGAGCCGTTTTTTGCTCTATCGATGCAATTTTGTATCTTGCCTCACAAACAAGAAAATTTTCCTATCACGTTCAAATGAGCAGATACCAAAAGAAAAATATCTTATCTGGAAGCAAATTTATGGACGTGTTTTGTTTTGTTTTCAAACAACCCCTTCTGTGACTTTTGGAGCAATTTCGAAAAAATAAAATGAACAACCTGTTAGGAACAGTTTAAAAATGTCACAAATTTCTAGTTATGCTATTTCAGGACTCACCATTGGATTCGATCATGGGCATAGTTACATTTTTTTTTTAATTTCAATTTTAAAAATATATATATATATATTGAAATGCTGCACGAAAATTGTGGAAATTTTACCAAAGCATAAAGAATGCTATAAAATCTGAAAAAAATTCCAATCTCGCAAAGCTTTGGATAAAATTTATGGATGGGTTATGATCCGAAGATATATAGGTTTGCTGTAACAGTGAAAAAAAATATTGGGTACTGTTGGTGTAAATTTACCAGTCTCACTTTACACTGGCTACAGATCTGAAACCTAACAAGATTGTTTGGGTGGAGGGGGGGGGGGGGCATCTGGTCCCACACAATTTTAAATGTCATAGGCTAGTGGCCAATAGTCCTAACAGTCCGGGTACTTCTCCCCAAGGTAGAACAAGCCACAACCCTAATTTTTGGAAAGATTGTTCAATTTGACACTAGAAAGTGATGGCTTCGGTCATTTATTTTTTGAGTAGGCATGTTTAAAGACATAAATGAGGAGTATTGGCTAGTGTAAAATATCTAAGATCCAAATGTTGATTTTGGAGGAATAACTGATCCAAAATATTCCCAGGAAACACCAACTATTGTTGAAACTAAGAAAAATACAACAAATAAATACACTATTTATACCTGTTTCATTGTTAGACCCTTTTATGTGAAAAAACCTGCAAAATCAGGCAAACTGGAGCATTTTTTTTAGTTTTACTTTTTGGGATACATTAAATACTGTACTGATGAGAAAAATGTTGGCATACGCTTCCTTTGTACAAAAGCTTTTCAAACTAATCTGGTTTATAGTATTATGCCAAAAAACGTTGTGTCCTTTATGGTTCGTGAGTAGGAAGTAAAATTATTACCGCACCCCCTTATTTTGATTCTCAACTAAAGTCTTTTGCCAAGAGCTACATTATGTGCAGAAATTAATATTTTTGGTACTATCTTCAATATAATTACAAATCAACCGAATGTGTAAACAGGTTTGTGAAGATATTTTTTTTAATCTCAAAATATTTTGTTGGACATTTTGACTAGAAGTACAACTAGTAGTGGGGTAATGGAGTATATTGATCTCCTCTTACAGGTTAAACCGTTGAACAACATAAACTATGGTATACGAATTATCAGCTACAGAGTTCTATAATGACAATGTTTTTTGCACAGCAGAAAAAATGTTCATATTATCAATAAAAGGCATATTATTAACCACAAACATTTCCAGGGTGCAATGCAACGTAGTCTGTCACCTCATACATATACCTGAAGAAAGCAGGTGTAAGCATCCACAATTGAATTTTACATGGAGGTCGCATCTTTGGAAATAATCTAGTACGGCAGTCTTATGTTGCTGATTCCCTAGTTTTCTTAAGAAAACAGACGTTTCTTTTTTTTAGGACAAAACATTGTAAGCATTGTTCTGTTAAATGTAACTTTACATTTGTTGTCATCAACTTCCAATTAGGCACATGGGACACATTGACCTTCGCATTGCGTTCGTTCAATCATAAAAAAGCAGAACGTTTTTAGGCAAATAGCTATAAAGCTGGATTTACATGAAAGTTTTGGTTACCAAGGAATCAAATATTTTGTGAAATGTTCTTAATTGATAAGATGCATTTTATGTGTCTCAAGAAGTCCTCCCCCCCCCAAAAAAAAGCTTGAAGTTGGTACATTTCTCACATTTTTGCATGAAATCAAATAATGTGACTGGTATAAATCGTGCGGAATTTTTGATTAGTTTACTTTAGCATCGACAATGTTTGGTGTTTTGTGTCGGGTCAGTTTTTCTCCAAAAATCGGACGTTAGACAATTAATACAAACGGATTCTTCTTATTAATTGTTTCCAAAAAATACCTACACCCCTTCACCCCAAATGAAGGACTAAAGTCATAATATTTTCAATGTTAATTGAATAGTCTTTCAAAAAAGGACTGTGGCTTCTTCTGCCGTAAGAAGGGGTAACTAAACAGTTTGGACCTTGGCCGCTTGCCTAATAATCGTTCAAACAAATGTACAATTGGGTATGCATTCAAACTGGACTGTCCAAATAAAATGTCTATGATATGGACAGTTTAAGTCATGTGGTCTTCCATTCAGAGCTGCATTTAACAAAAAAATGGATACAATGCTTTGATGCAGCAGCGGTGAAGCTTATATATTACTGAAGGTACTTCTTTTTGAGGTACTATATTATTACACACCATGATGTGCTCAACTCAGTTTCAGAGAGAACAGATTTCCAGGCTTAATCGACTATACAAGGTGAAATTGTAGCATGCATATGAAAGTATATGATATCAGAAGGAGAATGGGTGTGACCCAAGCCAGCGTGGTGATATTTACCGTTTTTTAAACACACACTTGCTGATTTATTACAGTGAAAGATATGTATTCATGTGTTCATTGGTTAATGAAAGATCGTTTTTTCTTTCAATATTTGTTTTGTGACCTGAATGGTGGCCAGACGAACGATATGACCTAATGTCCCATGTTTCTGACACGTATGTAATTCTAATCAAATCAGAACAAATATACATCCACCAACACTTATTCAAGAATTTCGTTTAAAGTGAGTTTGATAATTGTTTAAACCTGAATAACTGGTATTTCTATAGATACTGTTTTCACAAGATCTGCGAAAAAAACACATGTTTACATTAAGCCATATATAAAAACGCTAAGCGGCGTTAACCCTCATGCTCCCCATTCATGCTCCCCATTCATGCTGTAGCACCCGGATGGAACTTTTCGTCCGTCTTGAAGCTATGTTGCTGATGAACTGTTTCGAATAAATAATCTACACAAGACATGTCGGTATAACATGCTTAAAATCCACAATTTGTCAATATGCTTTTTAGGCAAACTGGGTGGGATCCGAGTTTTGGAAACGTGTGAACAGGATAATCAAAGGAAATTTATACCAGAAGCAAGAAAATTGTAACTCCACCACACCTCAGGAAAAAAAAGAAAAAAACAAAAAAACAAAAAACAAAAAAAAACCCAGTTGTATGACGTCATTGTTGGTTTAATAATACCTTTAATATTGTGTGCTGCTTGTTGGCAGTAGTCCTGTAAAGAGGAAGCTGTAAAACAAGAGAACAAACAAAACAAAAAACAAAAAAACAAAAACAAAAACAAAAACAAAAAAAACAAAAACAAAACAACTTTTCCATTGTTGCATCTCACACTTGGCATTAGCATAGCCCTAGTATTTATTGCCACACCCATGAGGGCCCTTACAAGGGCTTCGTTTGCTTTCTCTTCCTTCAGGGTCCCACTATGGCTTCCATTTCCCTATAATCCAACAAACCACATTTCTTTTCCCAGCACTGCAGCAGAAGGCCCTTACCTAAGTATACCCCTATGCCAACACCGGGACTTTCTCACTTCAGCCCCTTAATCCATGGTACTTTTTCACTTTCTGCCATATTTCAAACTTGTTGTACGTTCCTATATGTCTACTCTTTTTCAATCAAACATCAAACCAAACTCTTAAAAACTTTTAACGTTGAACTTTGGTGTATTTTGTGTTGATTATTTTTAAAGAGGAAAATAGTCGGCAAAACTACAGTAAAAAGCGATCAGAGGATGGTATAATTTGTTTCATCAATTAAAAGAACAGCTTCTTTGCATGACTCTTTCAAACAACATCAAATGAAATATTATTGATCTTACGCTTTAGAGTATTAATGTCTTCGTTACTAAATAGTAGTATGAGACTACTGCGTGGCAATATCATAAGAGTAAGTTTGTGTCAGTGGCAAAGATTAAGCAGAATATTTTTGAGACACAAGACCTGATATATTTGCAGATAAGAGAAATACCAAGGGTCCTAGTATAGACCCCTGAGGAACACCCCAATTAACAGGGTGTTCTTATTTGTGTAGTGTGGACATTCAGTCATTTCTGATAAATAACTTCTAAACCAGTTATGAACTGTACCACGCATAGCCTAGAAGGGCAATACTTTTACAAAATATGAGTGACTATGTCAAAGGCCTTGAAGATATCAGGGAAAGCACCTTGTGTTCCCTTATTGCAAGGGCTTCAGATAGTTTATATCTTACAGATCTACTAAGATAAATTGACAATTCCTTCTGAACATTTTTTTCAAACATTTTTGATCAAGCACAGGGCAGATATATGTCATTATTCTGGCATGACGATTCAGATAATTTCACATATGTGTTCCAGGACTTAGATATTCAGGTCTCAAATGACAGGTTTGGCAAGTACATCACAAAATTGATAAGTGTAATATTGAAGTTATTCATTATGCTTTTCCCGACGGTAATATTTCGAAATCCATTGGATATGACACATTTTAGTCACAAATTTTCACATTTGGTCGTTTTTGTTCTACATTTTAGGGCTCTGCAGCCAGTAACAAATTTATCTAGCCAAAAAGCCTGAGTCAAGAGAATTCAAGCATGTATTTTTCATCAACTACTCCCACAAATTGTGCTGTAACGATCGAGAGATTGTAAGAAAAGTTTCATTGATTTAAGATATATAGAAGACCAGCCTGTTTTGCCACTTAGTTTTATCTTTTAGCATCATTCTGATTAATGTTCACTTTTCCGACATTTTAGGGTAGCATGTAAGTGCACATTTACTCAATGTAAAAAAAAAAAAACAATTCGGCGGTTTAATATTAGGGCCGGGAGTCAGGCATTGGCTCTCCTGGGTGCTTGGTCAGGCATATACCGAGCACTTGGCCAGAAATTTGCAGGTTTCTACACCTGTCTAGCTGTAGCTGTTTATTATATAATCAATGGGACTGAATGTATGGACCCAGTTTCTTTCTACTTCAGTTATACAGTGGCAGATGGTTGGACGTAGTCAGCTAAAAAACGGTACATACTAGTACAGCAATATGTAAAATAGCACTTCCATATTAATACAGGTGAGACAGGGACAGATTCGCTTATGGAGTATATTGCGTTAGGAATGCGAAATAAGATAATGTCAACCAGGATATGGTTGTAAATATAAAGATTCGAATAAAATAATAATTCAAATTACCCGTTGTTAAAAACAAGAGTTATTCTGGCAGGCTTGGACAGTTGTACCACAAATGCACCAGTTTGAAAAGACATAGGTAATTGCATGGGACGATCTCATTTGTGACAATTTAAGAACTTTTTTATGTATATTATCTCAACCAGGCCTGGCGACTTTATGGCTCTTTATAAGGTATTTACATGTTGGTCGCTAACTGGGGAGAAGTAAAAAGACTTAAGATAATTACCTGAAGTACAGGAACAGATTTTACAGGAGTTCCGGGTGTCTTACTTGCCAGTGATTATCCAACAGTTTCAAAATAAGGATTGAACTTGTAGCTATATCTTTCGGATTGTAATGCAGTTATCTTTGTGAGAATAGTTGTGTTATCTGGAAACATTTTAAGTTACTAATTGTAGCATTGATCAGTTTTTGAAACCTTAGATACATCAACTTTATTGTTCTCTATTGTATCCCTTTTCTGCAAAAATGTCATTCAGGGTTAAGGTTATTATTATAATTTTCTTGTTTTCTTACAGCTTGTTCATGCAATTTCTTTTTGTAGAACTACTTTCCCCATCCATGGATTTGACAATTCCTTGGAAGAGAGATTGCGATATCCGCATCTGATGTATCATATATGTCTACGGAAAAATAGAACTAATTGCATTTTCAGATTCATAAAAAGCTCAGAATTAATCAACTGCTGCTTGTATTTAGTTTTGCAAGATGTGAACCATTAAATGAGTTTATGTGGAAGACAAGCATGTGGTCTGACACATCATTACAGATTTCACCACTTAAAAGTGAGAAATTACTATGGATTACATAAGTGGAGATATTATGTATAAGCATCACTGGAGTTTCTTCTATTCTAGTTGTAATGCTAAAGCAGAAGATGATACATAGGTTACTGTTTAAATTGTCCATAAAGTTTGAGGACGGCAGATGTGCACCTTTGTTCAGAACAATAACGTTAAAATCACTGTGAAGGTAACATGATTTATTTTGGTGTTAATTTTGGTTTAAACATGTTTTATTCACCAAAAGTACACTGTCCTTGTTAGAAACATGAATGTAACGATTGGGAAACAGTGCTCAGCCCTATATTAATCCCTTTCGTAAAAGAAGGCAAGTATGGACAGGACAGCACGAGACGTGCGTAAAGTCGGGAACATGCTGCAGATGACAACACCCAGACAAAACAGACAGCGGGGTAGCGCCAGTAACCTGGTTTAACCCATGTAACCTGTTCAAGTGACTGCTGGGAAGCTTAAACAACAAGCTATGCAAGTTATACATGTTAATGTTACGTGAGACAATTTCATTAGAATTTACTAAGTTTGTTCCCCAGGTCTATAAATACCCCCAACTATTACATTAGATATATTATGGATGTTAGGTATTTAATAAAGAGATATTCCATTCAATCCTTCAATAGTAGTGAGACCACTATGTGTCAATATCATAAGCGTCCAATTTGAAAATTTCCAAGTCTTAAGTAATCCGTCAAGGTGAGAATCACTCTATATATCAGCAAGAGTTGAATATTTATCAACCAATACATTGTTCGTTGAATACCTAAAAAGTATAAAATATACCTAAAAGGGATACAATATCATTAAGACACAACAGAAATAACGGCTGTCATAAAACATAGAAGCGGACAACAGTTTGCAGCAATGGTAAACAAGCTGCACAGAATATTCGAGTAAACAAGATGTATCCTCGATCAAAGTCTTCAGTCATGAAACAAGTAAGGTCAAAATCCAGAAGGTAAAAGTAAACATTCAAACAACTTTATGATGCTTTTATATATCGGTCAACGATTACGAAATGCAGTGTGAAGAACGTCTCTCTTCTAACTAAAGACAGGTAGCAACCAAAATTTGTAGTAGTTTATATCAATGGACCTTCTTCCTTTGTGTGTTGCATGTTGGTCTTGAAAAACCAAGCTCCACCTCCATCTCGCACCATATATATTCCTTCATGATTATGATATTGTAGGTGATAAATAACTTTAGTATTGTCTTTTAGCTAAGTTGCACTAAAAGCTATAATATTGAAGCTACAATCAAACGATTCAACAAAATGTTTACGTCACTCACGTGAGCGGGTAAACTCCGATATTAAGATGAAGAAACTAGAGAATGAAAGTTGGCTCTTACAAGTTTACTGTTGTAATAACGGAAGTAAGGTAGTATGGCTAATAAAAAGGGATTCGCAAAGCCAGATTCACCAAAACAAAGGAATCAGGATCAGTGTCGTGAATAGAAATATTACCGTTTTGTATTTCATAGGATACACAATTAACTATAAGTTGGGTGAAATAATGTCTGGAAAGGAAGCCATAATTCAGCAAAACAATGTCATCATCTATGTGATTGGACTGGAGATGAGACGGGAGATGAGATTTCAGGCAAGAAGGATATGGCCCAGAATTTATAGTGTCTAGATTAAAATCTGTATATTGTATGTGAAAGTAACTAAAAGACACTAAAGGCTTATCATGACTTCAACCTCTTGGGCTCAAGGAAGTGACGGTCATGCATTTAACCCTTAACATCCAAGGGAATAGATGGTGTATTAAACTCTCCTTACCGGTTGGATTGAAGTATCTGATAAAAAAAAGAGATAAAAATACGATTGAAAAATTATTAATTAAATGGTATACTATCTAGTATATCCACACAACTTTATCTTAATCTTAAATTGCTTTTGAGTACGAATGTACACGTCTTATGTTTGTTTGATTGCACCTGCGAAAGTATGACTGACTTCCTTTTACAGCTTGTCTCCACAATCCATACTACTGTGCCTATATATCCATTTTATTCCCATACAGCTATGTAGGGTTATTGCTCTTCTCTAATGTGAATACCAATGGTCTCTTTCAGAGTGTGGTCCCTTTAAGAGGGTGCGAGCTGTATGCAATATTATGCAGATGCCCAGGTAACACTATTTCCTCTTCCTATTGTGATTACATCAAAGGCTATATTTTTCCTATGGATGTGCTATCATTTGGCGGGATTCTAGTCTAAACATCTGGCTTCGGCCAATGGCATACACCTGTTAGTTATTTTCTACTCAGGAATGGAAAATATGCTTGTATTTACTTCGCGAGTGAAAATTCTTGTCAGTCCAGTCATGGGTTATACGTGAGAGAGCTTCAAACAATGATTTGTTTTGTTTATCCTATTGCCAGGACTGCTGGCAACTAGGTGTGCAGTCTTTTACCAGATTTCAATTACGGTATGGCTTTGCTCAGCTGAAATCATTTTTCCAGCTCCAGTAATTATATAGAAGAGCTGTGGGTCTACCTTCCTCTTTGTATTTGTGATATTGCGCATAATATACATTAACTTGATTATAAGGTGATAACCGTGGTAACTTTGAGAGGGTGCCGTGGTAACTTTGAGAGGGTGCCAGTCCCATGCAACAATAAACAAACCCCCTGGATGACAGTCTCCCTTTTATTGTGATTACATCAAGAACTTTGTCGTGTCTGTGCATATGGCCATGTTATCCCGCTTATCCCTTTAAATACTATATGGGGCAAGTAAGGGACAAGTGCTGCCACAACAGTGTTAATTATGATGTTAATTGTATTAACTAACATAACCGTGGGAATGTTGATAATAATGGTTATATCGATGTTAATTGAGAGGTGATCACTATCATAACTTTGACGTCAACGTTTTACTGGATTTTCGCCACACAAAACTGAACCAGAAGACACATTTTACCTTGTACTTAAAAATTTTAGCAGAAACTGTATCCATGAAGCAATACAACAAGTGGGATTGGTTACATTGGAATTATGTCAGAGGATACTACAATCATGAAGCAATAAAACATATTATTTGATTGAGAAGAATCCATCTCTTTGGTACATCAGAACAAGATTCGAAAATACAATGTACATTGAACACAAACCCAGTATGTGACTAGCCGAATTAGTTAAAACAGAATTAATTTGAACAACTTAGTGTTAATATACATTTGAAAATTAATCATTTATGAGCAAAATTATCAGATATCAGTTTCGTCTGTGTACTGCATAATGTAATTACCAGTTCAATGTGACGTTGTAAGATAAATAAATTTAATATGGCTGATAAATCAAATGAATTACAATTAGACATCAGCCATAGAAGAAAATTGCGCAAATATGCTCTGTGTACGGTAATTCCTAACAAAAAGTGAGACAAAAAGTGTACATATAAATCATCAGCACATAACTCAAAGGGATAAAACATAGGTACAAAATAATACGTACACGAGAGACAACAAATTCGTAATTGTGCATTTCCATGAACATAGTTTTTAGCATACACAATGAGAAAAAGAAGCTTGAATGGTCGATAACTTGAGAATATCACCGTTGTTGCGAGACAAAAGTAAAGACGTGGCTTAATGTAAAACTCTGAATTGTCGTATCATAGTAAGGTACTGCCCAACTGGGTTTGTGTACATGTTTGTTATTTTAAGATTTTTTAACAGTTTGGTATATATGTATATATACTGTTTATCAGTTGTCTAGATTTACTGGTTCAATATGAAAAAAAGGCGAAACTGCTTTTTATAAAAACGTGGTAGCCAACGGAGCATGTTAAGATTTGAATCTTGATTACAGACAACAGGGATTTGAACCACAATGTCAAGTTCATGTGGATATTTCTCTGAAACTAATTATATGATTTTTGTCCAATATTACTCCAAAACTTATTTAGAGCAAAATACGCATCAGGGACCTTTTCGGAAGTGAACAGCTCTTCTCTGCAAATGGGTCAAAAAAAAGGAGTCCACCAACTTTGTCAATTTTGACCAAATCAGCGCTTTTGCAAATTACCGATAATTATTGTAAAGTAGGAGATACAGAACAATTTTCTAATACAAGTTTGTGGATACATGTATTGAGATGATAATAGTGCTAATTTGACCAGTTATTCTCAAATATTATGCAAAGGAATGCTCAAAATTTTACAAAAAACTCATTTTACCCAAAAGACTCGTGTTTACACGACACTTCTGCATGAAGAGTTTAACTTTTAGTTCAGACAAGTCATGCGAAGTCTTTCAATCAATTAAAGGTATAAGTTTATTATATATAAATTTTTATTCCTCTGATATTTATCCTGTAAGTGATGTCACTTTACCAGGTGGGATATTACCTGAAGCTGGTGGATATGATGGTTCTTTGAAAACGAATGGCTTTTCAAAACTCCCCAATCTTTAGTTAAACATTCCTTACTGGTGCAAAAATGATATATGTATGATACTACATGTCAAACAGGCTTTGTCTCAGCCTTTTCAACCGCCATGTGCGCATAATGGTTGTAAAAACATTATAGATAATGAACTGAATCCCCAAATGTACATTCATGATTATTTCCAAGAAATAGCAGGGACAGAGAGGATAATGTTTATGGGATTTTGATGCTTGCAGTAAATACTACAAAGGTTTTGAAATGATTGTTTTGTCATTATTAATTAACTGTCTTTTCTGACTAATTTAAAGACGGGTGCCTTTCTGTGTGCAAAGCTGCCTTGCCTGCAGAAACATCATCTTGCTTATATTCTGAAGATCGTTAAGTCACACTGCAACACTGCCTTGCCTACAGCGGAAGACTGGCATTATTGAACAGTAGCCCCTTTTTTGAGTGACCGCTATATTCAAATACCACATTTACTTGTGACCACATTTACTTGGTTACAAGTGTCAAAGTTCAGGTGCTATTTCACCTTTGTTGAGAGACAAGTGTCTGCTCTACTTCCAACTTTTTGACCTGGTGGAATAATGATGTCTCAAAAGGGGGAACTACAGCACTCGTCAGCATAAAATAGGTTGCCCTTTCCCATGCAAGTCACCAGGTGAACTTCGGCTGTTCTTAGCCATTCAAGTGGGTCAAAATTCATCTTTGTATATATTTATACTCCTGCAAAAAATTCATAGACAGTGCTTTGTTGTGTGGAATTTTTAAGATCACACAGTAAGTGCGCTCGCAGTTCTATTTACACACTGATGTGAAAGATGTTTAAAAACATATCCTCATTTTAAACGAAACATTCCGATATGTTTGTGACGTCATGACATCCTTTGATACTGCAGTTTTTACTTGCAAAGACACAGGCTACCTTTTTTTTATACACACAAATAAAAGAATAATAGAATCTCCCCATTTACTACATTTATATTCCAGGGTTTTACCATTTTCGTTTTGGTGGGACACAAAATTAGGAACAAATGTTGTGAATACTCTACCATATAACTGCATATGGACACTATGTCTAAATTTGAAGTAACTGTGTCAGTTTGATACATATGGCAAATGTACATTCGGCAAACGATAATTTTTGGTTGACACATCGGCACTGCTTACACCTGGATCAACTTTGTTAGTCCATGACAGGAAAAGTTTAAGTTAACCGCATTAATTCAATGTGGGCTCATGTTTGGCATGTCATTTTTTATTTGAGCCCACTGTCTTGTATCTAACTACATTGCCAAAAGGTTGCCAACGAAATACTGCACATGCTATCGTCTATTGTGTGTTGTTATTTCAATTTTGACAACTGATGTGCTCATGTGTTTTGTAATTGGTGACATTATGGTCATCCAGTATCTGCCTCAGGTTAAGCCAACAGGCAAAACATATTCGCTCTGCCTTGCCATACAACGTTGCAAATATATTGCACTTAGTACCGTGACAATGTTTAGCATTTAAATTTCCCTTATGATTTTGCTTCGCCTAAAATTGCAATCAAATAAAGTAAAGCACTTTGAACACCTTGGGAAACAAAAAAGACATACACATCATTGTTCGAAAGGAGTAATTAAACAGAGAATAAGCCAATTTGGTCTTAATGTTATAGAGCTGTGTTATTAGTTAAAAAATATCTTGGTACACAGCGTTTTTGCCCACCATATGTGCCTCCACCACCTATTAGCTGTTGGAATCTCATGACAACAAAACGTTAGTCAACAAGGGTGCTTTGTGTTACAATAAGAGTGAAAATTACTGACACATTCACCCTCCTTAAAAGAATCCATTTTCTAACATTATCCATTAAATGTATTTTGATATGTTCTATTGCACTTTGATAGAATGTAAAGGAGAATGAAACTTTATTTGAAAACAGATGTGAAACATTTGGGTGCTTTTTCCTAAGCCTAGCTGTGGTAGAAAAATGAGGAGCATGACGAATGACCAAATAAATTGGATAGTCATCCATGAACAGCATAGTAAGCGCTTCCTATGACCAAATTTAGAACTGTTTCGGACAAACTGTTCCTATTGTTTAAAGGAATTAAGTCATGCTTGTTGGCCGTAATGACTATTAATTGTATTGTCCATCCATTAAATCCTGAATGAACAAAGTATGACTATACATAACAACGAAACCACTTTAAATAGTGATGAAATTGGAGATTGATTGTGTCCATACAATGCTGTTTTTGATGGAAGTGCACGGGGGAATTTTGTTCTGGTAAATATCAAAGTATGAGCACACATAACAACCAAATCACTTTAACTAGTGCTAACAGTGGAGATTGAATGTGTCAATACAGTGCTGTGTGTCATGGAAGGTACAAGATTTTTTTCTTTCTTTCTTTTTTTTTTTTTTTTGCTCTGGTAAATCAGTATGCAAAAGGTCGAGTAAGTGTACATGTTCCAATATTCTCCGTTTAAAGAAATGAATCCACAAAGAAGTAAAAGAAGAGAAGAAACATGGTTTGTCCCAATATTTAAGTAAGTTCACTATTAAAATGACAACAATGTAACTGTTAACGGTTTAATTTTGACTTTATCTCCTAGATGATATGCTAGCACATTGCCATAACATATTTGCCTCATCTTTGTGTAACAAATCTTATTTTCAAAGACAAAAACCATTTTCCCCAGCAAAAAGGCAGGCAATTTCCTGGAAATGCTGGTTATGACCCCTGTGGCAGCGACGGTGAATACAGGCATAGAAACTCATTCGATAATCAATATTCCAACCGTAGTTACACACACAGCGACTCAAATAACTATTGGTCTGGTAACTAGAAAGCTTGTATGTGACAAAAGTTCGATCAGTATGTCAAATGACCAGGCTACAGATACAAAGGGGGTCTATATTATGTGAACAGTTTAACTGTCATGGTTATAAACAGAACATGGAATACATTTTGGATTGTGTAAAAATTGTGATATAATGTACCTACGTAAGACATGGCTAAGATATAACGAACTGCAGCTACTTGGTTAGTCACTATAATATGACTTATCGTTTACTGGTTCCAAATACATTACATTTTCTAAGTCTGGTGTGCTGGATACTGTAGCTGATTACAGGGCTGGCCCATATCACAAGGTGGCAATCATTTATAAGCAAATGTATTATGAACTTGCAACAATAAGTGACGGGCTTGTGTCTGTTGCTGTTTCTGATTACACATGGGCCCCCTAGTGCCAAACTGTCCAGTAACTCTCCAGTGTTCGAGGTAGGAAAACCACAAAAATATTCACTTCCGACAACAAAGAACGATAATTTGCGAATGTAAACTTGCCTAAATATATATCAAAATTAACGTGTATTGTCACAAAATATGTGATAAATGACTGATAATTCATAAATTAGTAGATATCAAGGTTAGAAACAGGTTTAAGGGAAATACCAACATGCACCTCCAACACATGAGAGTGCCGAACAATTTAGCATTAGGGGGCACATGTGTGGATGGCTCTGCTTACTTTGTGCAAGTGTTAGAAAGAGTGCATGTATAGGTAATTTTACTCTAAACGCAATGTTGATGGGTATGGTGCCACCTTGGATATCATGCTGGTGAAAAATACGATAAATTTTATGTCGACCTGTATGGGATTCGAACGCACTACCTTCGGCACACTCGCCTAGCCAAATGTAAAGTCGAACACGCTGACCTCTAGGCCATCGGGGCAACTCCATAAAAAGGTTGACCGAGGGTCCAGGGTGATGTTATAGCAGGTGTGGCTTGTACATTGACACGGTAGGGCACTTCCACAGACCGACAATTTATGAAATACACCTCTAATATAATTTCGAAGTCGGGGCAAAGGCCCACAGCACTTCGAAACCAATAGAATATTAGCAAGTGAAAAATACGATAAATTTTATGCATTAATTGCAAGGCATGCAGTAATTGGGTTTCAAGGGACCTGAATGCCAGACTACCACTGGGTTTGAAACGTCAATAAAAGGCTCAACAAAAATGTGGTTTCAACAAAACTAGCATTATATATGATTTCATAGTCTTTTATGGTTTGACTTCCCTAGATATATGCGCCCACAACAAGTTGATTTTACCTATTACTGACTAGAAAAAGATCATCTCAGTTGGATAAATCATGTCCTGTGTGCATCTTATGATGCTGATCATATCATACCTATCGAAGTGGGCAATGTTGGCGTCCATCTTCTGATGAATACAAATTTTAAAATCTTTATCCAGGATAAAATATGATATGGATCATTTCACATAAAACTGCTCTGGCCCATCGTAACCCCCCCCCCCCCCCTGGAATAACGCCGCAATTGTAAAATACTGTGAAATTTCTTATTTGAAACTTGAAACCCTCCCTTCACTGTGTAATACATATAATGTGTGCAATGATAATCGCGACCAGTTACACCTCATTCCCGACGGGCATCCTGATATCATAAATGCCTTCATTCACGAAGCCTGCAGGAGAGGTGGGGTGTGCTCCTATTATAAAATACAGACCAAATAGTACAGAAAAACATGATCTATATGCATAAACTTCAAACCGAACAATGACATATATTCATGATTAACTACAGACACTAGTTCTTTTCCAAAATGTGTAGGCCTAACCACCCGAAACACTAATTTCATAACTTCTGCCCCTCCCCCCCTCCAAAAAAGAAGACCTGGTAGGCCTTTCTTCTTTTAGTTCACCCGACTTGTCAGTCAGCTAAGTTCACAGCAAAAGAGTAAAGTTGGCCTATATCGTTTTTGTGATATTTGTACATCTGGAACATTATAAATGCACTCTACCTCCACTATAACTATCAGTCGGAGAACAAAGCCCACAGCACAACCTAGCCAATGAAGTATTTTTCAAATAGTACAGAAAAACATGATCTATATGCATAAATTCCAAACCGAACAGTGCCAGCAAAGAGATTCCAGACTTGCCAAATCATCAACATCAATCTTCCAATACCAATGTGAAGAAACAAATTTCACTCCTGACTTGAGACAGGCAGTCACCCATGAAAGGCAACTGGTAGTTTTAAACCAGTCCTCTCAACCTTAGAAATATTCATGATTAGCTACAGACACTAGAACCTTAGAAATATTTATGATTAGCTACAGACACTAGTTCTTTTCCAAAATGTATAGGCCTAACCACCCAAAACACAAATTTCATGACTTTTGCACAAAAACAAAAAAAAAAACCAAAAACAAAAAATTGAACTGGTTCCCACGCGTAAGCTTTTTGGGGGACCGAAAAAGGTTTTGCTGAGCTATAAAGTTATGGAAAACCAAGGTCTGATACTGTTTTGACGCCTGTAAGCATCTTAAAAGTCAATTTGTAAGACGTAAAGGCGTTATGTGCAAGGTGTCTGGCTGTGATACCCCAAAATTATAATTTTGGTTCAGAGAGCAGAAAATGAAGGGTTTGCGGAATGATTTACAGCCAAGGAATCATAAAAAGCCGAGCTTTAACCTCATGGCTGGGGACTTTTCTTCATATTATCAGGGTATTATTCCAGACTCTGGATCCCTCACACCTGATCAAACTGGGATACACGATATTGTTTTTTTACTACATAGGATACTAATTGTGGAAAAGTATTTGATACTATCTATATACTGATCAGGTTGATAAGTTGATAAGTCGACTACGAGGTAGCACTCCCCCTGGCCTAATGGAAATTTATAGCTAGTATCTTGTGTATGGTAATTTAAACACTTTATGTAAATATTTTAGGGATTTATATACTTTATGTCACAGAATAGGATCCTTCCTTGTGTTTTAGAGTTGGAAACCATTCTTCCTTCCATTAAAAACAAATGGAGTTAGACAAATTTGTCTGAGCTTCGCACAGGCAAAGCTGCTGGAACTATTTCTTATACCAAAACATCCCCCCCCAAAAAAGGACACACACACACACACACACACACACACACACAAAACAAAACAAAAAACAAGGAGCAGATGCTCAATTCAGATTCTATAAAGACAGAGTTATTGTAATGCGCTTTATACATCATCATGGCATAGCTTCCTATTTTATTTCTCTCCGCTATATGTCTCATCTCTGGATGCTGAAAATTTTTTCGATTCCCTTATATATTGGATTGTTTTACAAATTATATCAAGTCTTGCCTACCTGCCATTGGATGCTAATGTTCATATGATACAAGCATCTTAAAGGTGTGGTAAGGTGCAGCAGTGTTTATAGCAGTCAATTTGATAGAAAAAGGGGTAGGAGACAGAGTACGTCCTTGTCGCTTAGTTTATTTAACATATTTATTCACAACCTGCTTGTGCAGTTAAAATCTTATAAACATGGTGTGTGCATAGATTGGGATATATACAATTCTTTCACCTATGTAGATGATATCTGCTTCTTTTCTGCCACTGTCTTCGGAGCCCCATTCAGGCGTGTGTGTTTTGTTACATATTCTAAGCAATGGAGACTTTGTTTTGTCTTAAAGAAATCTGAATATTTGCTTTTTTATTAATCGCTATTTGATTCTAATTCTGTCTCTGCAGTGGGGGCGCACGACATAAAAAGCGTTTCTTTCTAAAGTACAAGCTCTTTTATCATGCTGAATAGAGAAAGGTGCTTTCCATGAGAACTATATACAGCCTACATGCCGCAAGTATGACTTGCCCTGGCCTTAAGACAGAAGTGAAAAGTCATGAGTTGAAAACGGTTGACAATGCCTACTATATGGGATGGAACGTATAGATATCATACGTTCATTCATGAAAAATTTGGAGTCATTTCAAGGCTCAATCTAAAAACAGGGGTTAGGGTTGAATAAGAGATCCCAACAACAATGTATGTCACAAGCACATAATTTATATTCGATAGAAGAGGTCATACATCATAAAACCAAGACTGTTACATAGAATTGTGCTAGTTGACTCTCCTTACAGGAGACTCTCTTCCTATTTTCTCCTCATATATGTGATAGGTCCAGCTCGGCTCATACAGAACATCCTTGATTCTACGTTATCTGACAGTGGTATCTCCCAACTAAATGATTGTTTAAGAGTGATAGGTACATTGGGGTGGCTGTGGTCTCCTGAGATGCTTTTCAGGATGGATTCATGGACTACCCAGGGTACCTTCAATTTCATGAAAATCATGTACATCCATGGCAGTTCTAGCATTTATTCGCACCCTTATTGGTCAGGGTGTTATAATGCTCCACGGCTATATTCTGATGACTTTTCATGACTATTATTTCAAACTCTGATTGGTAAAGCATATTGTAACTCTGCCTTCATAGAGTGTTTCATGTGTGCGGTGTGTGGTGGCTCGGTATACGGCCAACCAATGGACCATGATCTGATGGGTTTCTCTCATGCTCCCCTGTGCAGCTGGCTCACCATGCTCATAGACCCAATTATATATCTGGTGTTGCTGCCTGTGTATGACATGTCATCTTATCTTACCTTATTATTATCTGGCTATGTAGGAAACTTCTACATGTAAATTTTAGTTTGATGTATCTTGATATATTTGCTTTCATTCTCCATCCATGTAGGGTTTCATAATAATAATAATAATAATAATAATAATAATAATAATAATAATAATAATAATAATGATAATATTTTTATTAATAATAATAATAATAATAATAATAATAATAATAATAATAATAATAATAATAATAATAATAATAATAATAATAATAATAATAATAATAATAATAATAATAATAAGTAAGATTCTGTTGTCTGGATGTACTCAGAAGCATAAAAACATTTTAGGAGGGGGGGCACTTCTATGTGTTCTTTAAGAGCTTTTACTTCTTGGCATAACAATTAAAAAAGTGAATGTTTGGTGCCATGATAAGGAAGCATTTTTACTGGTGTGATTTCGAAAGTCATCCCCTAAGATCTACATTGTTGGCTCTTTCAAAATTGGGGATACATGGACCGCTTTTTTTTCAAATAGGATACCGTTCGAACATGATAAAATTCAGATGATAAGAAAATTGCCTTTGCATTATAAAGTTTATGAATATGCACTTGCTTTTTATGTTTTGATATGCAAGATGGATATTCAGCTCTGCAGGAGGCACAGCTGTGGCAAAATCAGAACAATATTGCAACTATATGCGTGGTGTCAATCATTTAAAACTGAGATACACACCACAGACAGGTCAGTCCAATTATCTGTACACATGTGAAAGTGACCCAGGGACACCATCGCTGAAGAACTAAGTTAATGTACGATTTTTTCAATGCAGCAGTCAGTTCCGAATTTTCTTATGGAAGTGCCCCTGGGACCTGCTAAACTTCAGGTACCTGATTACTTTGCCAGACATGTTGACAAATATCCAGTGAACATTTTGAATTATTTTATGATTACGTCACTGTTCGAGTGATCACATGGCAAAACTTCTATGTATCATTTATATCACCCCAATACCCGCTTAGGTAAACAACTGTTTAATATATGAATTGCAACTGGCTTTTAAATGTACATTTATGTGTCTGTGGGCTCACATATTATCAGCAAAGTGTTATGTGACATACCCACATAGTGTTGAAACTACTGTAAAAAAGTATCATAGAGAAAATAAAAAGAAAAGAAAAGAAAGGATACCATGCTATACAAGACAAATCACAATTTTTTCCCTTTTCCCATGTTGCGAATTCTCTGATTCCTGAATGGGATATTTTGACGGCTCCTCCTTCTATTCAATGTCCCCCACCTTCTATCATAATAGGACATTAAAAATAAATATGCTTCAGTTTCTTAAACTCTACTTCGAAGGTGAATTCACTCGTATTCATGCCTAAATGTTGAATAGTGTCAGGTGTGCAGTACATACTCCTTATAAGGATATTTCTAGTGCTATAGTTTCTTGCAAAAATGCACAATATGTTTCTATACTTTAAGGCAATGTTTTGCTTAGGTCATAGTCAAAGAAGAACAAATCTCATTGACATGACCCTGTCTGCACAGTGTAGGTTGTTAATTGAAAAAAGTTCATAGATCTTTACGTAGCTTGGATTGAAAGGAGTTAATACACATGTCTGCAATATAAGGGTCGTTCATTTTCTTGCTCCCTGTGCAGGGGCATAAATTACACATATATATGGCCGTTGATACTGTTTGGGCCCGACACTGCAGTTTGCGGATGATTGCTACCATTTCAATGGCAATCTGAAGTGATCAACAGTGGCGGAATGTCCATAGTCATCACCATTTTGTCTCACAAGTCCATGTTATAGATTCAACAAAGGTAGTCAATTTGGTAGAGTGATTTGGGCTGTGTCCTGTCTTCCTGATCCGCCACACTCTTAGTTTGTCATTACGGAGTTGCACAGAAAAGCATACTAGCCTTAAAAGCACACTGTTCGCCAGTGGTTGTTTTTCCATTATCTCTGCTGTTTGTAGTAATCTAACCGTGCATAAGTGTACATGTACAAATTGCTGGAAAACAAACTGAATGCTATGATCTTTTATTGACTATGACATGGTAACACGATGTCATTGTCATGTCTATTGTATGTAAAGACAAGCTTATTTAGCTATTTCAATGGCACATATTGGCCCATTATCACTCACCATCTGTGGCCTTCCACAGTTTCCATCCTGCTCTGTAGCTGACGTCTCAAGTCTCTTTTTTCTTCAGCAATTTTTTACAGACTACAGACCTGTTGATTTCAAACTCTTTAGCAAGTCTTGTCCCTGACAGATTTTATCTCCACTCTGTGCGTATGAAACCCACGGTGGTCGTGCTGAAAAAGGAAAAATCCTTTGCCCATAAATATGTTACCTTTATTGAAGAAATACAAAAGAAAATACAAAGCCAAATGCATACTTTATGACAAAACGACCTTACTGTACTTTTTAACAGCTTTATATGACATGGTGCTTACAGTTTGTGAGATAGTTTTATGTAGGTTATCTGTCACCATTCATCCAAGTATATTGACATGTCTGCAAGTGTACAGCATGTGTGCATACGTGCATGATTATATGTATTTACTTTCCGCTCATTTCATAAATTGTAGCACTATTTCTTCAGAGGTAAGCTCTATGTCAGCATTTTAAACATTACCTTGACAGCAAACTGTCCTCTGTAGATAATTTCTTCACCATTGTTATATTTTCTCATCAGACAGCACATGACACATACGTATTATTGGATGTACTGCTTTTGCATATTTAAAATGTCAATGGACTTTTATAAAACATGGAATGTCGAAACTTATATGACATGACTGATGAGAAAATTCTGCTTTCTGTGTGGAAACAGCCGATATTACATGGACTAATTTGAACCGAGGGAACAAAGATATGAATGAAGATTGTACATTACATGTGTGCATATACATAAGCTGGGCATAAATGTGCCACAGTTTTGCCAACTGAGGTCTGTAGTTGAGATTTTATGTGCACTTGTTGAGGTTGAATCAAAGAGTAGATATTTTTGCCTTGCATTTGCATTGTGATTGTGATGGCTAATTATTGCATCACTCTTTCACTTTGACATATAAGTATACGTTTATATTTTGAGTTGGTCACATTTTGTGCCTCTATAACTGTATACAGATTAAAATGACACTTTCAAACCTTTAACTTCTGTATATACTTACTGACTCTGTACCAGGGAACTAATTTATATATATATATATATATATATATATATATATATATATATATATATATATATATATATATATATATATATATATATATATATATATATATATATATATATATGTATGTATGTATGTAAAGGTGAAATGAGGAAAACACGTAGATACTGTGAGTATGTAAAGCACGTTAATGATTATTCTGCAAATGGTTAATGACGTTTTTTTTCAGGTTTCTACATATAAATTAAGTCTATGTTACCCTACTCGCTTGCCTCCTAAGCAGACTTTCTTGGGGCGATACACTATGTTGGTCCCCAGCGAAAGTCTGCCCGGCCGTGTCGCAATACCATTTCAAGAGGCAATTAGCAGATCTGGCGATAAGGTTGTCAGGCGCCGCTGGGCCAATGAATTGTACTTCGCTTATCGTGAAAGTTGCCTACTGCATTATTAATGAGCTGTGCGTCGTCCAATCAGATGCGAGCAACACGTCACTCCCCACACAGCAGTCAAAATAACTCCACGAGGTCGAGGACCCAAGGGAGTTATCCAATTGACACCTTCTCAAACGTGATTTACCTGCTTGTGTATCTGTGACTTACTGGAGTAAAATATGTTAGAATGGAACAGGGTGCTGTGTATTGCGATGGGAAATGTTCCCGGCGTCACCTTCACCCAGAATACAATACGGCAGCCCTAACTTGCTCAGTTCTTCCTGATAAGATTTCATTAGACTTCTGAGCGGGCAAACTAAGATTACTACAGGTTTGGCTGGAATAGGCGTTTTCCGTTTCACCAGGTCAGGTATTAGTTGGAATATTCGGCTTTTTCCACTGCCTGTTGGTAAAATTACAAAAGTGTCTTTCTTCTCAACAATAACATTAAATAATGCTTGCTCCTGGTGTTTGGTCGCCTGATAATTTACTCCCATCTCTTGCCAACAATCCTCAAGAACTTCCCGGAATTTTTTCTCGTCCATTTTTTTCTTTTTTCCCGTGACACCGACGCTGTTCGTAGGCTTCTAATTTAGTAATTACAACTGGGCTGAGTGCGTAACACAGTTGCCGTACATGGCAGAACAGTAGCTGGCTTCGGGGGTCACATTAAGCTTGCGTCCTGCGTCATAGACGCAAAAAATAAAGAAATGACGCCTGGAAATTAATAAAACATTGTCATTTTGCGTCTCTGTGGACGCACGCACAAAAACGCGATGCATTTTTGAAAGAAACAACTGCAAAAATTACCCCAAGCGGTCACGGTGTTTTGTATCGACCATTATTAATCTCGTGATTTTTTATTATACTGATGGAATCCTCTGATGTGCGTCTTTCTATGTAACAAGCTCTCTTATTTGCTAAAAAAAAATATTTGTGGGGTATCCCTCCAAAAATTTGCCAGAATGGGAATGGATGGACGTCACTTCACCTCATTATAAATGCTGAGAGCACTTCGAGGCTCCTCATTGGGTGGATTTGATCACGTGCCGCTCACTGTCCAATCAAATTCGTTGTTCCCCATGTGCTTGTCTCATGTCCGCAATGTTGGGAAGGTACAAGTCGTATCACGCAAAGATTATTGGACTAAGATGTTAAATTTTCAAATCACATTTTCACCAAGAAGAGTTCCATCGAACTAGACCCAGATTAAGGCACGAGTGAAAATTCATTACGGACGGCAAGGAAAATACGCAGATTAGTCATCGCAAGGTTACAAGTGAACGAAGAGAAATTTTGCATTAGCCGGCCTAACAGCGTAACACGATGTTGTTCATCACTGTCTCCGTTGGTTCACGTGGTTATTGGTGTTTTTGAAACAAAATTTGGTTGTTTTGATTTCATTGAAATGTTTGAATGGAACAAATCTGTAGGAATTAAAAAAATTTATGATCGAAGGCCGGAAAAATGTGTAGCGGAAAACCATGCCTGGGTGCATGCCCGTGACAGGCTGTGGACACTCGCTTGTGTGTTGCACGGCTTGTGGGCTTGCCGTGTTGCTTAGTGAATTAAGTGACCGCAATTAGCATCAGACTCTTAACACCGCCTACGGTATCAAATTTTTCAGGTATATTGAAATAGAAAGTGCACAGAAATATAAATCATATAATTTCTGACAATTTCGTCACGTGGAATCAATCGCAAAAAGAACAGAGCCCAGGCATGTTCAATCACGCATGCCGCTTGTTGTGCAAGCGAGTTTAACTTAAAAAAAATGTCCGGTGGCACACGGTGTACAACACCAGATACTGGCACAGTAGCAGCGTGCTAGGGGTTAAGCCCCGTTCACAACCAATTTTGTGGTAGACCAGGGATGTGCTATACAGACTTAGTCATAATAGCAGGTTCCTGGGTAGATTGAATCCATCCTTGGTACCGTCAACAACTTTTATACCCTTTTACATCAAGTTGGCATATTGGTAACTTTTTATTCAATCTTTAATTTTATAATAATGAGTTACCTACGTGAGCATACAGACCCTATGTTATGTCCGTTTCTAGGCTTAAGTTACATGCATGTTTTATATATTTATCATTGTGATATATGTTAATTATACCAAATAAAATCAATTAATCAAATTACATCAAATGAAGTCCAGTTTGCACAATTTCAGACTGGACCCATAGATTCAGTTCATGGACCCACTATTTTTCCTGAAAGTGGAGAAAGATGGGTCCAACGGACCCACACTGAAAAATCCTGAATGTGACCCCTGCTGGATCTCGCACAGCAGAGGTGTTAATCCCGTTACCCCCATTATGTTGTTCGCACCTTCCCAGCAGGTGAACCCAAACAGTTAATTGAGCGGCGTGTGGTCAATACCCACTGGGCCGTGTAATAGCCTAGAAACAAATTGGCGCTCACAGAGTCCCTATCCCACAATCCACTGCGCGCATCCTCACACCTGGCCACTCGCTGGCTGCGATGCCAGGACGGCGCTGCCTGCTTCCAGACAGTGACGCTGCCAAAGAAAGGCAGACGTTCGCTGGGGGGTAGTAGACCGCCAAGAACGGATGTTTAGCCAAAAAAACTTCGAAATATTCAAAATCATTGCGTTACGGTATACGAATTGGATAAATTCTGTTCAAATTATTATGTGATGGTCTTTAAAATATATAATCAGTTTGGACCAGATAGAAAAGTCTTTAATTTTCTTACAGGTCTTATTCTAAGGAAATAAAAATTGTTGAAACAGTCATATCGAACTCGAGGAAGATATGCCTGGCAATTAGGACGACAAAAAAGTGGTGAGTTGTGGTAAATAATTGACACGAAAGAGACGTTATATTTACAGGTCTATAATTTTACAACTCAAATATCTATAGGCCAGTAAATGTACTAGATACACATAATTTTGTAGCTGTGCAAATGAATGGAAATTTATTTAAGGAAAGACAAGCCTATGTTGCCAAACCTAGTATGATTTCCATATGTATGCATGTGGTTATGCGAATGAATGACAATTTGATTTAACATTAAAAAAACATATGGCAATGTCTAATGGCACAAACGTTAATTCAGTTAAATATTGTAAAAAGGGAAGGTGGTATCTTGTCAACAAAGTAACAAATTATCACCACGTTGGTAGCAAGGAAGCTGTGCATCAATTACGAACCAGTTTTCTTGAAATAAGATACATGCCTTATCAAGCTGTTATACTAAGTACAGGTGTGTAAGAACAATTGTCCATGATTGTGGGCCTGTGCACTGACTCGAACCCTGTGGAATGCTTCGACAGCAAACAGGCCTCACCACATCAATTGATCAGACACCAGCCATGCTATGACAATGTTTCATTGCTGTTAGGTTTTGTGCTGTTTGTTTTATTATATGCTTTTTAATGCCAATATAAAATTAGCTTGATGAGTATCTTAAAAGCCAGTAGTGGCATTGCTGGACTGACAATTTTGGAATGAAACTAGTGGAGGATTTATATAATTGTGACCTGATAAGCTTACAAATTATCAGAACTTACTTTAGGCAAATGTACGTGCAAGGTGCAGAACCAGTGCATTTCTCTATGATATGTAACATTTCATTGGTATAAGCATAATTGTCAGTGGCCATATGGTTTGGCATTGGAAGAAAAACTGGATATCTTGAGTAGGTTTACAAGTAGTGTCATATGGTCTGCACGGGTAAAAAAGTATTCGTGAAATATATTTAGAACCTGAACATTCAAACAGCGATAACACATTTGGATGAAGGACAGGTTAATTTAGCTTTGCAAGTCCTATGAGAATTTTGCAAAACATAAGCCAGGACTTGGGTTTTTCCCTTGGCAAAAAAAGTCAACTTTACTTTGTTGCTCTGTTATTTTGACCCCATGTCACATTCAACTAGCTGGACCAACATGTCTTTCATGTGATCCGCATAAAATGACTGTATGTATAAACTGGGGAAGCTTTATCATTGGCCACAGCTGTACCGCCGCTCAATCTATTATTCGTCCTTGGTAAAACCACAAAAGTAACAGCAAATGCATTTTATTAACACAGGAAAGGTGATGTGCTGATCTTTTTAAGCTTACCTTCCCTTCCATGCCTCATACAAGAAATTGATTCTTTTCACAATAAACAAAAGACGTCCTTGCTGAATATGAGTCTTAGATTCATTTCATTTCTATGAATGATCCTGCAGATAGACGACCCAGATATGTCTCAACATAACCACTTGTGTTAATATCCCCACAATGTGTAGGAAATTCACAGCGAAATTTCAAAATACGTCACTACATTATAGAACATTTTATTTTACTTTACCAACCAAACTGACTTTTAGACCTTATCTGAAATCATTATTGGATCTACAAATGAAAGGATTGTCCACATTGCAATGGTCAGGAACCACACGTTAACGTCCACTATAGAAAGCGAGGTACACAAAACAACTTAATCATTATTTTCTGAAAAGGATTGTACCAAATTTCCAGGTATCGAATCTATTTTTGCCCCACTACCCCAAACATACCTGCGCAATAAATAGCATTATTGGTGTTATTTATTTCTTGTGACCTATTGTTACCAATCTAGGCCAAAGAGACGGATGTGATATTCAAATATACCATAAAATGTCCCAATAAAAAGTCAGGTGGGCCATCCAAGCTCACAGAAAAGGCATCTCAAAATTCTCAACAGTAAAAAAAAGCGTGAATTGGGCCAATTTATGAATGATGATATATGCGTCTTATGTCCAATATAAAAAGGCAACCTACATTTGTATAACGTTTCAGATATTTCTTTTAATTTCGCTGCAGAACAAATACTCACTTAAACTTAGGTTCAATATAAGGTGCTCTGGTCAGACAAATTCATGGAGGAAATATGTTTATATTAACCTTAAGGAATAGCTATGTATATAGATATTTAAATGAACAATCTGAAAAGATAAATGAAAACAAAAAGAAACAAGTACCCATAAAATTTTAAACACATATACATATGCATGGATCATCACAGTGAAATATGGTCTGGTGAAGATGATGGACTCGCCCTGATTTGTTTGGACTTAGTAGGCAATCACATGGTGTTTGAAATGTATGCTGAGTAAAAGCTTGTCGGTAGACACCGTCAAAAAGTAGGTCATTGGTAACCCATTTTATGTAATATTCTTTACAATCCAGAGAGATCTGTACATATGGCCATTCATGCCCAAATTTGTTCAGCGAACTAAAACTATCGGCACGAGTTTCATTTTATGCTGATGCTACACGTCACTATATCTCACATTTGTGAGTATTTGTAAGTTATCGTATAAGGTAGTATGTGTGCTTTGCACCATGCTATGGTCTCTTATTTTTGAGGAATGAATTATAATGATGGATGTCATGTAAGACTCATGAGGCAATGAAGGTCGCGTAACCAAAAAAGACTCTTTTTTATACTTGGACACATCCATTATATTGAATCAGATATGATTCAGTTTTAAGTTAGCCTAATTGATATAATCACGAAACTGCCTTTGCTATTTTTACTAATATACCTTCATTTTTCGTTTAATGTTTTGGTATCCAAGAAGAATAGCTTTGCAAGAGGTACAGCTGTTTCAAAGTCTGAAAAATATTGGAAATGTATGCATAGTGTGAATCGTTTAAAATTGGAATGCACACCAAAGACAGGTGAGCCCAATGTTCAGTACGTGATAAAATGACCCAGGGACACCACAAGTGACATGATGTGCAGAAGATCTTCACCTGATGCAAAGAAGCTTTCTGAACAAGAGGGCCGGGACATTCTGTGTACTCATCAAACATTCGATATATGGATTGAAACGGTGGTCCTGCAACCTTTAGAAGTATATCAAGGTAACCTGAAATGTCAGTCATTGTTTTAGGCCATATTGAAGACTTGACTCATATAGTTTTGCGATTACCACTTTTGAAGTGAGACTAACATTAGCTAAATTTATTGAGATGCAAGCCAACAGATCCGTTTGACATGCAAGTTCATTTAAAGTCTAAATAACATGGAAGAAACCCCACAGGTACTTTTTTGTGTGTATCAGTAATCAGGCTTTGTAAATACCATTCCTGAGATAGACATCAACCTGTGAGTTTGGCCTCTCGAGGTCACTTAATGTCAAAATTATTTTGGCCTCTCAAGGTTATTGAAAGTCAAAATTTACAATACTAGAAAACAGACCTAAACCACCATACCACTGTAGCCAATACGCCATAAACACACATAATAATGACATGATACTCATTGATGTTTATGAACTCAAGGCAACTTTCACATGCATCCCTACAACTGTTGTGTCTGAATCAGATGCTGTAATAATAATTACTTCATTTTCTTTTACATTGCCATATCTGTCTGGTCTGCTTCTGCACAGATAAGCCAATTTGCATGGTTTGCCTTTCAAGTAAGAGCATGATTTGAAACAGAGTCTTTTCTGGCAACAAGGTGCAAAATGTCTGGCATCAGATTTTAACCTTTCCAGAGCCACGTGTATTCTATAGAAGACTATCGTTGGGTACCTGGACAAACGCCCTTATCAACTATAGAGCTGATGTACAACTCTTAGTATGCCTTGCTCAAATGCCACATATATCGGTAACTTTGAGCAGAGCGTCAGTGAAAACATCTTCAAAAAGATTAACTGGGCATTGAGGCTACATACATAGAATTAATTTAGCACATCTGCTGATCTGCTTATGGGTGAGACAAGACAGATGTTCCATGTCCCCATATGTATTTTCTGAATATGTGGGTGTTTAAAAAAAAAGGCTTTAGCGGTTGTAATGCGCTCTGTAAGTGGGTGCATTTGTATGCTCTGTTGTAAGCACATGTGCCCATTGTTGTCTCCCAGCTTTGGGAAATAGGCAGGGATGTACAGAGGGCCCAAAGAGCTTGTCCAATTGCCCCCTGTTTATTCAATGTCAGAACTGTAGATAATAGTAGTGAGACCATTACTTGTCTATAGCATAAGCGAAGATCAATCCAAGTCAAAAACCGTCCAAATCATGAGAAGTTCCTTACATAAACATCACTAGATATCCCAGCAAGGCCTGAATATGCAGCAAGCAATACATTATTCAATGCACATCTTAAGAGGATAAGATGTCCTCTTGACATTAAAAAAAGGACTCCATGTGAAAATGGTAGCAGATAACAATTTAAACAATATTAGAGAAGCTGCACCGAAATTCCGAGTAAACAAGAACTATCCTTAAGCCAAAACCGTAAGTCATCAAACAAATCAGCTAAAAATCCAGAAGTTAAAGGTAGACATATCAACAGGTTTTTGGTATTTATGCATATCAGTCAACGAATGCAAAATTCAATATGAAGAAAAGCTCTCCTGACTTTAGACTGGTAGCAACGAAAGGTTTAAATCAATTGTATGATGACAACTCTCGACTTTTAGAAATATCATGCCTCATAGACGCATTGCATAAAATGTCTATTACAATTGCCAGGTTCATATATTTATTGCATTATTTTTATAACATCTCAAACCCACTGGATAAATATATAATGAATTTTTTTCATTTTCCACCAAGAAACCCCAGAAACGATTGCTTGAATTTCGTTGTCGAATATTCCTGCTTCACAAGTTTCTGATATAGCAGTAACTCATGGGAGTCAAATTTTTCCCATTCTAGCAAAGTCAACTAACCTTGAAAACAAAGACGTTAGGTCTAGTGCAACCTTTGAAATGATCATCTTTCCTTATTCATCAGTTGCTTCATAGCATACGACCCACACCATGAAAGGACAGCTCACTTAGTTGTAATATAAGAAATGTTTTATTCCTTACTGCATCATTATGGTGTTGCTTTGCTGTAATCTGATGAAACCACAGCAGCCTTGTATGAAATACACATTACTGCTAGAGAAATGTACACCATCAAACGTTTGCATAGGGAAACTAAATATGTGAATGGAACAAAACCTTCTCTGCATTTGAACTCCTATTTCCTTTCAAATAGTCATGCAAGGTTTATTGCAGCTTATATGTAAATTTATAATAACATATCTCATTACATAAGTATAACAACAGCATGTATATGTGGCTGGCGAATAGTAAACAGAGGACTAAATGTCCAGTCTTGGCAATCCATAGCCCAGTGGACAGTTGTATAATGTTTACGGCTCTTTGATCACTCTCAATCTTTCTGAAATACCAATGACTAAACTCTTAGCATGTCTGATCCTTCCTCCTTTCTATTTGCATGCACAAATATCCAACATGATAAACTGTTCCTGCATCATATTCAATCAATGAAAACTAAGTAGGCCATGAAGTGATATCAAAAAAAAAAAAAAAAAAAAAAAATGTCACGGTGGCAGATCTGTAGCCAGTGTGCAGTGAGACTGGCAACTCTGAATCAATTACCCATTTAGTTTTTTTCAAAAGTACCGTAAATCCAGATATTTTCTGATTTTTACACCACATCCATAGATTTGTTTCAAGTTTAGCGAGATTGGATGTTTATCACATCTCATTAAATTCTTTCTGACTTGGTAGGATTTTCATATTTTCGTGTACCAGTATTTTTTTTTTCAAACTGAAATTAACAGGAAATATATATATATATATATATATATATATATATATATATATATATATATATATATATATATATATATATATATATATATATATATATATATATATATATATGTATGTGTTTGTGTGTGTGTGAGAGAGAGAGAGAGAGCGAGAGAGAGAGGATGGAATCCAAAAATGGTGAATCCTGACGTTGCATTAAAAAGTTATACCTTTTAAGTTGGCCCTACCAGGCACATTTCCTTTCGAGAAAATCCTCCAAAAATCACAGATGGGGCTGTCAAAAAAACAAAAAACAAAAACAAAAACAAAAAAAAAAACTACAACTAAAACACAAAAAAAAAAAACAAAAAAACAAAAAAACAAACTTCAATCTGCTAGTTGATGTAAAATGTCTCTTTGATGTCCGTTGATTCTAATGAAATAGATTAATTTGTTTGTGTATGAGGCGAGATACAGATTACAAAGGTTGAGGAAAAAGGCAAATGGTATTGAAAGAAAATGTTGCCATTTCTTATGCATTTATTGCTTTATGATGACCGATGCTCACTTCTTCTGCCCTGTGTTTTATTGTTGTGTAAAAGAAGCTCGCACCTTTTTTTCTCTGTGACGTCATTCTGAAAAAGTATATTTTACCGCTTGAAAATGAGGTGTACTATCTTTCAACGTAGACACACTTGGCATATTTAGGTGTGAATTTACATTTGCTTTTTCACATTGAGGGCTCAATAAGGGGGTTATGTAAGTTTCTTTTTACATCAATAGACAATTGCAAAGTAGACAGAAAAATGGTAATAATTAGTCTTACTGGCCCATTTTTTTCGTCATGGCGAATGGGTTCCTTATCAGTGACCCTTGTCAGTGGTTCACCTGGCTGCCAAAAATTTCGGAATACTGACTGTGCAAACAATAGGTGGCTCATCTTGCTCATGCAAAAAAAAAACCTATGTGGTCAGTACATCTGAAACTATAGAGTGTAAACTTATGTTTTGAACTCAATTTCCTTACATACATTTTATGTTCAGACATCTGAGTTTTTTGGAGGCTGTAATTGAAGTATCAAACTATCCAAAATATTAAAAAAGTGAATTAGAGGTTACCCAAAAGTGCTGGCAACAGATTTGCTACCTTAAATATGTGTTTTCTACCACGTCATACAGACTAGTGCAGCTACATGTTTGCCAACTTGGGAGTGCCAGTAGCGTTTTCACCAATGACCTGGCCAGTGCATCGCTTTATACAGGCGATGTATGGTCAGTTGGGTTGGTCACTGAAAAGGCCAACAGGAGGCAATCTCACATCTCCATATTTACATCTGAAAATAATATAACACCAATATGGGTTGAATATGTTTCTTTCGTCAACCAATATGTATGTGTGTGCACATGTGTGGGCACATCTACCATGTATGTATGTACATATATTGTATGCATGTTTTCATGTATGTATGTCAGTCTGTATGTATGTATGTATGTATGTATGTATGTATGTATATATACAAATGAGCTATCCAGCCATCCATTACACATCACTTGAAGTTCACTTCAGTAGTTAACCATCTACTTCAAAGTATAACCTGGCCTGCTTCAACTGAGTTTTACATTCATTTCTGATCGGACTTCAGCTTGGAAACTTGGAAATTTTGCCAAGGAAATACAACTCCTGTTGCAGTATTTTTGGTTTTAAAAGAGAGACCTCATTAAAAAATACAGTGTTTCGATTTGCCTGTTCTTTCATGACAGAAAAGTCACATTTGATATCTGCATCATTTTACTTGTCACTCTGTTTTTGATCTTGTCTCTGATTCTGACTTTGGCCTTGCACACATGGCAATAAAATGCTTATCTATCAAAGAATCAAGCAAAAAAAATCTAGTTCGAATGGAATCATTTTTAAACATTTCGTGTTGATAGTCTGTAATAAAAACAAAATTAAACTAAAACCAAGAGATTATGAATTCATTACTTTTTAATGACTGATATTTTTTATTTTATATATTTTGAATAATATTAGTTTTGAAGCTATTCTTATACTTTCATTATTCAGAAGTTGAAATCAAGTTATATCCGATGTTGCTTGTTACAATGAAGACAGGCAAGTGGGTCCTGCATAAGCTTTATATGTTGGAACCTTTACTTGTCCCCGTGGCCAGTATTTTAGCTTTAATGTACATTTCAAGCAGTAATGTCTGCTTTCTATGACCAATAATCCTCTTCTGACTGTCACATACACACAAAACTTGGATTAAGGCTCAGAGAGGAATAGGGCGACCATCCAATATCAAGTTCTACATGCAGAATGTTCTTATTTATTTACGTTTCTTTATTTTTCCCAGTGGCCAGTATTTTAGCTTTAATATACATTTCAAGCAGTGTTGTCTTCTTTCTATGGCCGAGAATCCTGTTCTGACTGTCACACACACTAAAACACTTGCATTATAGCTCAGAGAGGAATGGGTTGACCATCCAATATTAAGTTCTGCATGGAGAATGTTCTTTTTTTATTCAAGTTTCTCAGCTATGTACTTTTGTCGCTATAATCAGTGTAGCCCTATCCAGAGGGCCATGGATAAGTATTGTTCTGCTGGTATTACATTGTATATGTAAGCCTGATTATATATATATATATATATATATATATATATATATATATATATATATACATATATATTGTACCCTATATGATTATTATATGTGCATTTAGTTTTGCCTGTTTATTTTCTATGACTCTGAACACTTATTGTTTTTGCCACATTTTTCTTTCTTTGCATCTTACTTTCTTTCTTCCTTCCTTTCTTTCTTATCTATATACTTTTTTTGTGTCTGGGCTCCACACTGGCAAATGGAAAGAAAAAACATACTTATAATAGGTACTGAAATAGGTACTAACTTTGATGATTAGATCATTTGTTGTGTGCTTAAGACCAGCAAAAAAGGTATTTTTGTAATTAATCATACTTGTATGTGCATTGTATATTGGCTCCTGGTTCAAATTCCAGAGAGGAACATTTTGATTCTAATGTGGTAAAATTAAACACCAAATGTACCAATCCAGTCAGGCACTGTCCACACTCCACAGGTACAATGTTGAATGAGTATATCCTCAGCAATAGCAATGGCTCACAGTCCCACTTCCTTGAAGACACACAGTGTCTGTCAAATTTCAAAATTCCTCTCCCCCAGTCATTAAGGGAGATGGTATATAAATTCAGGCTAAAAACTCTCACCAGTGTTCTTAAATTTTCTAATATTTCACAAATCATACTTTTCTGTGTTCTTTCTTGACCACATAAGAACTTTCCCCTTTGGCTACATGTGTGCCTGTATGTAGGTCACCAATTCAGTTTTTATTGTTCACTATGGCCAAGCTATCAAACTCAGTGACCTTGCACACATTAAAGAAAAATTGGACATAAAAGGATTTTTTTCTTCCCAATTGTCTACTTTTTAGGTATTTGAACCTGCAATACACAGTTGTCACTAACACGAAATATCTCCTCTTCATACAAAGTGACAATAAAATTCAAATAGATTAATTATATATTATCTCAAATTGTTTGTACATAAAGATTATTTCTGCCCTTAATCCTATAATCTGAGAACATTCATATCAGCAATATTTATACAATTTTCATCCTACTTAGTGCATCAGCAACCACATTGTCCCTGCCATTGACATGCTCCATTTTCAGATTGTATCTTTGTAGATACAAACTCCATCTCAGCAATCTCTGATTTTTTTCATTTGGACTTATCAAAGAACTTTTAGGGGTTGTGATGGGAGTAGACCAGTACTGAATACAGCCATGAGGTTACAAAAAATTCAATTTCCTGAAGTGTTAAGAATGTAGGAAGGGCTTCTTTCTTGATGGTGGAATATTTCCTTTCATGGGTATTGAATTTCTTATGGAAATCATGCACAGGGTGTTTCAAACTGTCAGTACAATCTTGCATTAACAGACCACCTGCTGCCACATCATTTGCATCAACTACAATTTTGAATCCCTTTATTAAATCTGGGGCTGAATGTATGGCTGCATTGGTGAGATTAGCTTTCAGCTCTTGGAAGGCTCCCTGACACTGATCATTCAAAATAAGCTCTTCTCTCTTTTTAACAGTTTTGTCAATGGGTCTGTGATTTCTGAAAAATTCTTACAGAAGTTCTTATAATATGCCATGCCTTAAAAAAATAGCAGTTCTTTATTTGGAGTTGACTGAGGGGGTGCAAAATTATTTAGATTTTTACTGTTTTTTGACAATACCCTTCCAATACACACTTTATAGCCCAGGTATGTCACTTCAGATTGACCAAGTTCACTTTAGTTTAATCTCACAGTCAGACCAGCAGAGGTCAACCTTTCAAAGAATCAAGGTGTTCTGTCCAGCTTTTGGAGAAGGTACAGGTGTCATCCACGTAAGTTACACTTAACCAGCTATCACCATGCTCATTATCCAGGTGAATGTCGCTAGTGCCTTTTTTATTCCAAATGGCATCCATTTACATTGTAAAACACCATAAGATGCTACGAAAGGTAGTATTTCTTTGCTTATTCCTATGAGTGGCACCTTGCAATAGCCTTTACTCAAGCCGTTTTTGCTCAGAAAACATGCATTCCCAATCTTATCAATATAATCATCCACAGGGATTGGATAGAGAGACTGATTTAGTCGCAGAATTCACCTTTGTATAATCAATGGAAAATCGCATTGAACCATCTGGTATTAGAACCAATACAATGGGACTACTCCAGCTGCTCTGTCTTAGTTTTAATATATCATTTTTCTGCATGTAATTTTTTTGTCTTGAACTGCAACCATCATCAGAGGATTCATCCGATAAGGTTGCTACTTTATTGGACCAGCATCACTTACATCTACATCATGACTTAATATGCAGTTGCAACCAGGCTGGTCTTAGAATAAAAGTTCACACTCATGAATAAGTTTTGCTGAATCAGCTTGCTTTGCAGGCTCCAAATGACTGATGTTGCTATCCAGATTTTCTAATATGTCACAGTTCTGCCTTTTCACACTGCAAATAGAATTCAAGTCTTCACTTGAGAATGGATCATTCTTATCCTCATCACCGCAATTTACATTATTCTGCAAAGTACTGGTACTAACAATTCCTACTGGTGTTCCTCTCTCATGGTATTCTTTTAACATGTTGTGATAAAGCTGTACAGCTTCCCTGCAATCAGATGTAGCTAGTGTATAGTCCACATCGTCCAACATTCTTTCAACAAAGCAGGGACTACTAAATTTTGCCTGAATTGAATGCCCTTGAATAGGCAAAGGTACCAATCCCTTGTCTAGTGATGAAAACTTCTCTCCTTTGCTTTCATATTATAGCATGGTCTTATCTTACCCTGTATATTAATCAAGTTTGATTGTGTCACCTCACAAGCCTTTTTAACTTTTCTTTGAATTTGAACACATACTCCAAGATACATTCATCTTTTGTTTCTGTCAATTGTTTTTCTTTCATAAGCTTAAGTGGACCTCTCACAATATGTTCATATATCAATTCTAATGGACTGAACCCAAGTGACTCATTTGGTATCTCTCTGGTTGTAAATAATGACATATGTATACCTTTATCTAATATATTTTAATTTTCAAAACAACAGGTTCTCAACATGTTCTTTAGTATTTGATGATATAATTATGGAGTCCCTTCTGTTTCTTGTGGTAGGTTGAACATACAATCTGTTCAATGGCTAACTGGTGAGTAACCTCCTAAAACACTGCAACCATGAAATTTGAACCTAGGTCACTTTGTAGCTGCGTCGACAGTCCCACTATAGTGGAATTTTTTATTAAAGCATACGTGAAAGTAGAATATTGAATTTTTTAATGGGATGGCCTCAGGATACCCAGTGGCGAAATCCATGATAGTAAGGATAAACTTATTTGCTGCTTTTTTGGGAGGAAGTGGTCCCACACAATCTATAATAACGCTGCTAAATGGCTCTTCAAGAACAGGTATACTAATCAAAGCAGCAGGCATGATTTTCTGATGGGGTTTTTCTGACCACTTGACATCTATGACATATCTTACACAGTTCTACAACATCCTGATGGAATCTGGGCCAAAAGAAGTGTTGCAATATTCTATCTTGAGTCTCCCTAATACCCAAGTGGCTCGTCATAGGCAAATCATGAGCTGTTTTGTTAAGAATTTTGTTCCATGTGATGGAGAAACCGCTATTTGCTGAATAATAATTCTCCATTCTTTATCAGTGGAAGCATTTGGAGATCTCCATTTCTTTGTCAACATTCCTGACTTAATAAAGTAGCTGACAGAAATTTTTTGCCTTTTCTTTGGTTAGCGCTGTAGTTGCTATTTTTTTAGCTTAGGGACAGTGTTCTGCTTCCTAATCAGCTGGTGTCGATTCAAATGAGGCATTTGACTCAGATAATCATTTTGGTTTACTTGGTCAGAGAGGTTCCCATAGTGGCTTACCGCAGCACTCAAGTTACCATCATGGTCTCCTTGGTCCTCCAGGTTACCAGCAAAGAATGTCTCTGTCAGTCCTTGACTTTTATCATCCTTGTCACTGGCTTTCTCTTGTTCTGGTTTTAAGATACTTTGGCCTTGTCACAATGCAGGCAGAAAAAATGCCCAGAAATTCTTGCTCAAGAGCCTCCGTGTCCTCCCTCTTGACTGACTCATCAGTCAAACATGGTGCCGGTTTACCTTTCACATTGTCCCCTGCTATATCATTCCCTAGAAGGATGGCTCCCACCTTCCTTTGGGAGACTAGGTACAATACATACAATTGCTGGTCCAATTTTGAAATCCTACTTTAGGTAAACTTTGTGAACCAGGAATGTTTCCTTCAACACCCTGAAGTAATACACTGGATTTTTTATATGGGCAGTGCCAGTTGCTCTTAGGATCACAATTGTCTTTTGGTCAACAGCAATTTTTGTTTTGTGACACTGGCCCTTATAACTTGAAACTCACCTAGACATCCAACATGGACTCAGCTACCCCAACATGTGGGTTTACAAATTCAGCATGGAGATTATCAGAATGTCTGTCAGACATTCTCAGAGGTGGGCACCCCTTAATGCTGGCTAAACCAACTCGTTTGCCTATATTATTCGTCCTTCTCTGGAGTTGATAATACTCACCTTTGACATGACCTATTCTATGGCAATAATTGCATTTGGGGCGACTAAAGAACTTCTGGCATGTTTTCTGATTAGCAGGTTTATCAGACTGAGGAGAATTATCTGGCTTTTGTTTTTTGATCTTTGAAATGGGGAGAGATTCCCAATTCCCTCTGGCTTCTTTCCAAATTTTAGATCTGAACTGTTTGGGTTTTTCAAAGAAGCTTTTTCATGTCAACTCAGTCATCAGCCAAAATGGCAGTTTCATGTCATTGATTTGCCTTACTTTCGTCCAGGTAGGTTTTAATTTCTCTTGTAATGCAATCTTTGAAATCTTCTACCAAAATAAGTTCATTTAATTTGTCAAAACAATTTTTTGTTTTCCTGGAGGCACACCATCTATGAAAAAGATTCTTATTCTTTCTGGCAAATTTCACAGAGTTTTCATCTGGTTTCTTTTGGCTCTCCCTGAGTCTCTGTCTGTAAGCCTCAGGATCTGACTCATATGCTTGTAGAGCAGCATCTTTCAACACATCATACTGTTTATTCCATGGAGAGAGGCAAATAAACGTCTTGTGCTTTTCCAAATTTTAGATCTGAACTGTTTTGTTTTTTCAAAGAAGCTTGTGCTGCTTCTCTTTCAATCTGAAGTTTTAATTAAGCTAATTCTAACTCAATTACCAAACATTTATTCTCTGATCCCTCCTCTTCAAGGAAACCTTCTTTAACCAAATGGGAAATTGTCTTTTGTTTTAAAGGTGTTTTCCTGATATGTGATGGTACTTCTAAATTTTAGTATATTTGTCATGTTTCTAGGTCTTCCTTTAACAATTTATCAAAATGTTAAACTGTTAATCCCTCATTACCAGAAACACACTTCGATCTATTGACATGTTGTCCTCCAAAATACCTCAATGTTTTGTCTAAAATTTAAGCCTGTTTGTCTTTGATTTGATCCTTGATGAGCCCCCTTATTATATTTATTTTTTATGTGGCCCTCTTTCAGAATATACTGGATTGTAGCAGAACCCAAGAAAGAATAACAATGATGGGATAACTTTAACAATAACAATATATTTACACTCAAAAAGTAAGTACAAAGTAGATTAATTAATGCGTACACTTATCTGTGCCGATACTCCAATAATTAACAGATGACAGGTAAATCCTAATCCCTGGTTAGAGATTCTCTACAGGTACTGTCCCACAATTCCAAGTCCTAAGGTAGGTGCTTAATAGTGCAGTCCAAATTACACAGAGACAGTTTCCTTGCAATGTGGTACACTTAATGCAGTGCTGGTTCAAACCCCACAAAGGTACACTTTTGTTCAAATGTGGTACAATTAAACACCAAATAAAACTGGCCACTCAGAGGCACTGTCCACACTCCACAGATACCATGTATAAATCAGTATCCTTGGGAATAGCAATGGCTCATAGTCCCACTGGCTTGAAGACACACAGCTTCTGTCAGATATCAGAATTCTCCCCTCTTAGTCATAAAGGGAGCTGGTTTATATCTCCAGGACGAGAACTCTCGACAGTATTCTAAAGTTTTTGGATTAATCACACATCATACTTCTCCGTGATCAGGAATCAGGATTTTTGTATTTCTAAACCACATCAGAACTTTCCCCCTTGTTAACATCTGTGCATGTATGTAGGTCACCACTTCAATTTTTATCGTTCATTGGGACAAAGCAGCCAAACTCAGTGACTTAGCACACACTTAATGAATACAGTGACCTCTTCAAATCAAAACAATCAACCATAACACATGTTTACCATTTTCACTTCGAGTTTTCCACAAAAGATACATTCTGGAGTGAATGGCTTCAGGACAGAGGATGAAAGTTGTTTATGAGGTAAGCGTGATGTTGAGGCATCATGAGAAGTGGTAGTTCAGGTTTTTAGTAAAGTTTTAGTAGCAGCCTCAATGGTAACCAATTCTATGAAAATCTGCACCAGAGAGACTGTATGGAATGCGCTTACAGACTACCTCCATACGCTAAGGTGAGTCTGGTGACTCAGCAAGACATCTGTCACAAATATTATGTAGCTGAGTCACCATTTCAGTGGCAGACCCCTTGGCCTGACTCAGTGGGGTAAAATCTAGGTGCTCAATATCTGTCACATGCAATATGCAAATTACGGGGGGGGGGGGGGGCTTCTGTGTTATCTCTGACCCACCACTGCTGCTGCTATCACTTTTGTGTTTCTTTGACTTGGGCATAGTTTACCACCACCACCACCACAATATACATGTACCTGTACTATATGGTCACCATCACCAAGCAAATGCAGTTCTAGCTACTTCTACAAAAAGCACTGGAAAAAATACAGAGTGCAAAAGTCAATAAATCATAATAATGCAAAAACATTCCCAATACATATTAACATGCATATATATTTCCAAAATATTTTACATTTTGTTTAGTTAAAATGTATCAAGCTTGTTCAACTCATAAAGGTAACCACCAGTTTCAACTCTCCATGGCAAGGTTACACAGAAAAAATGGGGTGGTTTGTCTCTAGACAATGTCTCATTCAAAAGTTATGATTATGATCAACGTTTGTCGAAAACCCAATATGGCCACCAATATGGCCGCCAAAGAGACTCATGGGCCAAACTTTTGACTTGGGAACATCAAACATCTTTAATTGGACATATTGAGGATTAAGAATATGTAAGTTTTAAAAAATGTGTCAATAAGGTGCTTGGGAACCCCGTTTTCCTACTAGACTAATTATTTTCTGACTAGTAGATCAAACGATTATATACCATATTGGAAGTTTGAATTGATAATATGCGCAGTATAATTAAGATAAGGCATGTGTGTAAATTTAAGTATGCAACATTATTTACGTTGTCCATATATAGTCATAGAATGGTATATTTGAAACCTATAAGAATTTTGTGTGGTCGTGACCTGTTCTGTCATCGTTAGTTTAAGTGTACTTTAGCTGGCTAATTGCAGTCTCCAAAATGGTGAAACATATCTTTCTTTGCAGTTGGCAGATATCGGAGATTATTATAAAGGTATCTGCCTTTGACTAAATAGTTTAAAGGCCCATGACCCATATTTATTAATTTCAAACCCAACAATGCCACCAGAGAGATTCCAGAATTACCAAAGCATCAACATATATCTTCCAATGCCAATGTCAAGAAACAAATTTCACTCCTGACTTGAGACAGGCAGTCACCCATAAAAGGAAACAGGTGGTTTTAAACCAACCCTCTCAACCTTTGAAATATTCTTCTTTAACTACAGACAATAGTGTTCAAAAATGTATAGGTCTGACCACCCGAAAACCAAATTATATCACTTGTCCCCAAAATTTAAAAAAAGAAGAAAAAAAAAACAAAAACAAAAACGGTCGGCCTATCACTGTTTGGCTCTCCTGATTAGTCAGTCAACTGAGGTTGGAGCAAAAGAAAGGCATTACATCCCACACCCACCCACACACTCACACACACACATACACACACACACATGTATGTATATATATATATATATATATATATATATATATATATATATATGTACAAATATACATATACATATGTTTACATACATATATACATATATGTATATATATGTATATATATATATATATATATATATATATATATATATATATATATATATATATATATATATATATATATATATATATATATATATATATATATATATATATATATATATATATATATAAATATATGTATCAGCTCATTTTTATGACAAATGCTGCCATTTAAAGACTCGGGGCTACAAAGATTATTCTCTGCAGGGGCTACCTGCTTAACTCGTCTAAAGTTCGGTTTCAGTGACACTTTTCATGTGGTTGATTCTGCTTGCTTGTGATTTGATCGAGCTACTACACAGCATATCCGGATTGATAAAGGCATTTTGTGCCTTGCAATCAAAAGTTGTGTTTTACTTCTGTAGCCTACTGGTGTTGAATCTATATGCACCCTGCAGAGCATTGTAGGTATATATTCATTTCAAAGAAACCTAAATTAAGAATGCAGGGGTGTGTCTATGCGTACCTGTCGATCTGTTCAATAAACAATGGACTCATTCCACAGACAGTTCGATATAAAAAAAAAACGGTTTGGATGAATCCATCCCTTAATATTGGATCCTTGCTCCATGTTGATCACTAATATGACAGGTTTTTACTTTTTTGATAGATCCATCTTGCCATTTTAATGGGGTTGGTATGGAGTTGTCTTTTTCAGTTCGGTTAATCCCTGTTGAGAAGATATCAACCGCTGAATTACTTCACTATGAATCTTGGTCAAAGGTCATGCTTAGGCACGTCATGTGTGTAAGCAAAATCTGAGGCTTAAGTTGCTAAATTGATATCCATTGCATCTTTTACATCTCCATCAGTCAAAAAACCTGCTTGTCAATTGCTTTTGAACAGCACTGTTTAAAGAACCGTTTAGGGCCATAGGCCATTGCCTTTCGTTATCAATTTTATCACTGCCAATTTTCTTATCCCCAAGACCTTCCCAGAATATCAGTTTCCACGTGCTGTTGATTTGAATGATCTAAGTGGTGTATTGTGGTGAATACCTCCACTGCAATATCTGTTATTCTTTCTGCACATTTTTACCGGCATTCTGGTTTTACTCCATCAGCCTTTGTTTGCCATACTCAATGTCTGTCAAACATCTGAACCTCTCTATCAGTGTATTGACAAGTCATTTGCATGGTGTTTATCACGTGTCATGAAGCAAACAAAAATAAAATTTTATAGCATGTCCCCTAGGTTCTGCAATGCAAGTATTTGCAGCGTCTCATCATGACTACCTACACTATGTCCTACCATAGTATTTTATGCATCTAAGTGCCCAGAGGTTGTGCTTCTTCAGCACAGAAGCACTTAATCTGGTTTGGCAATGCATCAAGTCTCCATTCAGGTTTGATTTACTGGAATTCCTGATTATTTACTTGCGCAGACATATCTGGTTTGGAGTGAAATGAGACTTGATTTACGAGTATTCGGTCTTATTGGGCCATTTTAAGAAAATCAATCTAGAAATCCCACCTTTGAAACCTTACAGCAAAGGAAACCACAGTAACTTTGACGACTCAAAAATCCCATTTGATGGTCAAAATCCTTCTGACAATTCTGGCAAGGGACCTACACACTAATTTCTCCAAAAACAAAAAAAAACAAAAAACAGGCAAACAAACAGAAAAAACCTCAAAAAAAACAAACAGAAAAAAACAATAAAAAAAAAACAAAACAAAACAAAAACAAAAAAAAAAAACAAAAAAAAAAAAAACGAAACAAAACATAAAAACTCCATCAGTATCTTTAATTTGATATAAGTGAGTATGACAAGAACTGAAAGCATCTTACCAGAGATAGTTCTAAGGACATCACTGCCTTAAGCTACTAGACAGCAATTATAAATAACGCAATGCGCATTATCAATCTGTGTATCGACAGTTATATCTCATTTCGTTCCCTGAAAATATAAGTTGCATAGTTCACACCAAAAACTCAGAGCTATCTTCCATGAACCTATATTGTCTTCAGTCTGGGAAAATAACACAATCCACAGTCAGAGTTGTAGGAACTCTTTTCACTCTCTTCCCAGCAGTGAATCGAACCTGGGCCACAAAGATGAAAGGCGAGCATGTTGTAACTTCCCCAACTGTGCACCCTTTATTGCCTCTGCCAAGCAAGTATGTGCAAGAGTATTGGGCAACATTCCTGCCATGATGATTGTTTAGAACAGGCTTGTCCTTTTCACATTCCATGTAAATGATATGGGTTTATACTTTTCCATATTCTTCAGTCCGAAAATTTGATTTCTACCAGTAAGATCTTTTATTCATAGAGGTTTTAAATTGAACGTTATACTTCATTTGCTTGTACATTACTTCGACAGAATGATACCTAAGGTACAAATTAGCTAGTACCATCGGTAGTGGCTAAAGCGCCAGGATCATTTCCTGGGGCACCTTGCGGGCGGGTTAGGCCGTTTCAATATTGCAGCCGTATTGCGCCATAGTTAAAGAACAGGGAAATGACATCCCAAAGTTGATCGTTATTTTCTAACGTACTACGGAAGTATTGACAAGCTACAATGACAGTCTACAATTGCGAAATTCCTGACTGTAAGTCAGACACAAGAAAACTGGGTAAATTGGATAAATACCCCTGGATGCAAAGGGTAGCCCTCCACAGTTTTCCTCCAAAGACAGATAGAAACGACGGGAGTGGTTGAATATGGTAAAAAGACCAGAACATTATCAACCACGAGGCAAATTTGACAGAATTTGTTCACGACATTTTGTTGGGGGTAAAGGTTCGACACCAGAACACCCAGTGCCCACGTAATTTCCGTATAACAACTGGATGATTGCAGAAAACCAACAAACAAAAACCGATGGCAGAACCGTGTGACACGGCCGAGGATCAAGTGACCAAGCAACGGAGAAAGGCCAGTCGCCTAGTAGAAGGCAGGAGTGTGATCACTGCAGCAGCAGCAGCAGCTCACAGTACTAGCTAATTTGGACCAAAGCTTTTTGTCATACACTGAGCTGAGCAACCAATATCAACAAAAATTACAAAGAAAGGGTATTTTTCTTAAAACACTCACAGAATGACAAATGAGTGTCTATTCCTATCATATTCAGGCATTGAAAAACAAAAACATGAGGCAATTCATTGAAATGTTTAAAGAAGGAACAGATGAACCCAGAAACATGAAATTTTAATATGATCAATAAGATATCTGAAATTAACTTTGCTGCCGCCATTGGCTTAGGTGGCTTACCTTGTATACTCTTTGCTGTAAACCTATATCATATATTTGAGTATTTCCAAAAGTTTGGCTACGATATAAATGTTGTTGTTTTAATTTCAAAAGTTAGATCTGCATTTCCGTTAAATAAAATTTTGACTGTGTGTCCCTTTCCAACTTCAATCATAAGGGTTGTATGTGACCTGGTGTAACATGTCTGATACTTACTTATCTGAAATTTTCTTGTATGCAACACCTTTATTTCAAATTTCCTGGTGGTGTATAAACTTCCAGCAAAGTAGGTCTCAAATTTTGGAATTTTCCTTTATGTTCATGTGATAAAGATTTGAAATTACAATTGCAAAAACACCTGATACGTTTGTTGGCACAGTTTAAAAGAGGAAACCTCATTATTAGTGCAAGTTTTGAAGGGTGGTGCTTAACCAAACCATTTGTTTGAAATATGTTTAATTAGCTTCAAATCATTTCGAAAAAATGCAGGGCAATCAATCACTTTGTATTTAACACAAAGTGATTGATTGCCGTGTATGTAGCAAAAGCATATCTCCAACTATTGATGCCAGCTTTTGTTTTTAGTAAAGAAATTGACCCTAACCAAAGAAAGTTTGATTTCCTTTACCGAAATAATTATAAATTGACATTTATTTTTCGTTTATGTATAGCTCAAGGGCCATGTGTGCCAATACATTGTTCTCAAGACGTGAAAGCTGTCAGCCTTCCAATTCTCAGAAGACCTGCATCAAAAACCATTGAAATGATAAGTGAACTCTTGTACAATAAAGATGTAATGTACTATCAACAGACAGCAAACAATTGTCCACGATTTTCCATGTAATCCAACCGGGTATGGGCAGATACACTGCAACGATAAAACTATCAAAAAGACTTTAACTCTAAAGTAAACAACACTGCCCCGTAGCTATGCCTAGTTTGTATCAAACACCATGATCGTATTATGAATGGGATCTTCAACAGGTCGATAATTAAGCCAATAGTTTGGTGTTAACTCATTTAACTTAAATTGTGAAGCAGCGCCCAACAATAAATCTTTTCACAATGATCGAAAAAAAAAAAAGAGAACGATGCCTATAATGGCTAGCTCTTCTCATTCAATTGATGCAGTATTTTAAATCTGATAAAGTTTCCAGCAAGAAAGCAAAATAAATAACCTATTTTACATTGAAAACATGAGAGGCAATGATATACTCGATAGGTAACGAAACGTTTTACAAGATATAGAGTTTTCCTCGTGTTATCTTTTCATTCAGAACATTATTGCATGGTTCAGAAAAGAGTATTTAGGAATCATTTTTGAATCGATGCATACAATCAATCAATTTGAATAGGTTGATATAAACGCACACACACACACACACACACACACACACACATATATATATATGTGTGTGTGTTTGTGTGTGTGTGTGTGTGTGTGTGTGTGTGTGTGTGTGTGTGTGTGTACCTATGTCAATATTGATCGGGTACACTAGTGCTCAGGTCACATTTGAGTGCTATCAAACAAGCTACCCTTAGCTTGTTAATTATACAAATAATAATTAGGGACACACTAGTAATTGTGATGGCCATTATAAAGGGTATTAAATGCATTGAATACGAAAGCTGTATAACAAGTTCACATGCACGCTAGGCCTAAAACTACACTCGTACATTTTAATCCTTTTCCTTTAGATTTGGATGCAACACAAATAGTTGAATAAGAAGTGAAACTTTTTTTTTCTAACAATCTTTTGTTACATCTGTCCTCACAATATTCGTTTTGTACATTGCCAAACTGTTGATGCTGTGCGTACTTACCTTATTTTCTATTATGGGGGGTGTGGCGTTTAAAAGATGACCGAGTTTATGTTTTATACACTGCTTTGTACGGAGACGAGATGTCCTAGGTACAAATATATTGTTTTTATTTTTTCTGGTATGATAGTGTAGAAAAATACCGGACAATTGTTAAAATATGTTAGGAATTGATCATTTGTTAAACTGTAATACAATGTTTAAAGCTGTTGCTTATATGTATCTTCAAACTTAGCAAATTAAACTTCTAAATATGGGTTATCAATGAGAATTAAAGGTGCAATTTATTATTGAACGACCAGCTCGTTTTCAGATAATAGAAAGTTCTTTAGCTTTTATCCCCATCAAGAATGCAGGTCTTCAAATGTAGTAGTATTAATGAGACTTACAAAACTTTAACAGAATTTTAATTTAAAAGTAAATCGTTTCAGTTTATTTAAAATGGCTACTTTTTGAGAGATCATGGTTGAAATCTGTATATGTCTGTTCCATTTCATATTTATAAAATATTGTGTTGGGAGAAGTAATAATCTAGGAAGTTTACAGAAGTAAAAAATCTATGAAGTCGTATTTAACTTCCTACATTATACCAAAAACTTCACTCAGCTAGTATTAATGGTACCGTCATGCACTGGCCACGATAACCCTACAGCGTAAATGCACCTTTACTATATGTTGAGTAAAATCTGTCAGCGTTTTATGTCAAACGTTTTATCCTGTGACGCATCTTGTTTTCATGTTTTCATTATGTTGTTTTTATTTCTTTTTTGCATGTGGGGTTAATAAATGCTCTCTACCTCCACACTTTTTTTTCAATTTAAGTATCAACAAAACACTAGAACAGTAATCTGGTTCAAAAAATTCCTTCTCGTGCATTGAGAATATGGACTAACTCCAATACTTGACCGCAAAAGAGTGGAAATATTTTACTCTCCGATTAAGAATACATTGGAGCTACATACAGTTACGCCCGGCTACAAGTTGACAGCAAAACGCTTTTTTCGCGTTTTGCTGGTGTTTGGCTTGTGTTTGGAAACGTTTGAAAACGTTTGGAATGTGTTTGGAAAGCGTTTGGAAAGCGTTTTGGAAAAATCTCAAATAATTTTATATATGTATATATACATACATATGTTTATATATATATATATATATATATATATATATATATATATATATATATATATATATATATATATATATACATATATATATATATATATATATATATATATATGATAATATGTAGACTAACGTTAATTTCCTAAACTATATGTTAATCTGTATCTTTGTATAGCTTAAAGTAACCACGACAGTACAAGATAAACGCACTCACTGCAGGCATAAAAATGAACAGGATGAAAATGTTAAACGATTTACACTTCGAAAATTTGTAACAGTAAATATATGCTATATAATAATGCTACTTATCGGTGGATATGTTATTTGATTTAAATATGTTTGTTTTGTTTATGCTAGATAGCCCAAAAATATAATGATAGACTAATGCAATGGATCCTCTGGGCACGGGAAAACGAACCATCGATCATGCATCAGACAGTAGTACTAATTTCTTTAACAAATATCACGCTTGCAGATACGGAAGTAAGGAATGTTGGGTAACAGTTAAGAACATCGACACAAGAATGAAGCACAATATCTTACAAATGACATGGAATAAAGACTGAACTGAAATGATGCACAATGCCACAGTATGTCTAATTCCTTAGAATAAAGTAACTTATACAGCATAAGTTACAACTGCATAACTGTGTATATTTTTTGTTTATTATGGATGGAAGAGATAAGGATATGTGTTAAAAAAACAAGGTGACGAGTAGCCAATTTACCTGGAAAATGTGTATATGTTGCACTTTGCTGAGTTTTCTTTATTTCAAACTCAAGGAGAATTTCTGTGGCTAATAATCATTATGATAAATTTTGTAGGCCTCCAGGGCATGTTGGGCTATTACCTTCAGATATAGTGTGCCAAAAAGGCACCTGGTAATTTGGCACTAAATAGTGCCTCTATATGCAATAGATTTACACTTTTCATTCAGTAGTAATATAAATTATTTTCACTGTGAGTGTCTGTAGAAATATTCAAGCAGATAACAGGAAATTTCAGTAGTCGAAAAGGTTGAATAACCATAGCTACAGGCTAAAACGTGTAAATGTGGAATATGACTCATTGCAAAAAAGCAAGCCATTTTGTCTTAGAACATCCGGCACACAAAACAGTAATTCAAGGTTAATTTGTATGAACCTTACAGGGGAACTTTTTCAACCTTCCCAGTTCAGAGGGTTATATATATATATATATATATATATATATATATATATATATATATATATATATATATATATATATATATATATATATATATATATAGATATATATATATATATATATATATTTATGTGTGTGTGTCTGTCTGTCTGTCTGTCTGTCTGTGTGTCTGTGTGTAGTTTTTGAAGTTTATATTGCATAGAAAGTGGCTCAATTAACCAGATAATTTAATGTAAAGGAACCCAGGCTACTCGTTTACAGCGAGCTACTTATACTTAGATGTTTTGCCGTTTTGCCCTGAAAAATCAGTAAAAATATGTTTGTCAATGGCGTCATAAAAATGTTACACCACAATACATGACAAAAGTGCTAGAGATAAGGTTTACCTGAAAACTATTGTAATTATGGAGTCGAAACGAAAGTAATCTGACCAGGAGGAAAATGTATCTTATGTTTGTAAATAAGCGTTTTGTTCTCTATCATCAGGGGTTTTGTGTCCGACAAAGTGGTAAGTTTGGCTTATCCCAGGTTTTAAAAAACCTGCAACTTAAACAGATGCGATAAATATAACCTCTCGGACACCATTCCATGCACACATTGATTACCTTTTATTTGGACCTACCTTTTTGAAATCGAAAGATTTTTGTCTAGTAACCGCTGTTCTAGATTTGTGCTCCGGGAATCCAAGGTGACTGCGAAAATGATCAATCATGTTTTAATTTCAACCAGTTCGTTTCAATCAAATTATGCTTGAAATCTTCAGAGCGATGACTTCGAGAAAATATGTATTCAGACGCACCTGAATGATAGACTCTTTGGTCCGTGTACAGGAAGTTATAGGTGTGTCATTTGTTATAAGAAATCTTAATTAAAGAGTAGGACATGGTCATCAACTTGGATTGGAGCCTCAACTGGTGTACTTGCCTCATTGGAGTCAAACTGCTGAATGGATGTTGCTGGCAGGCCTGGTGTATTACATATACCAATGAAAAAGAAATCAAAATGGAGTCGTGCATGGAAAAAAATTCTGACTGAAAGCCCAACTCTCCACATGTTCGAAGTTTACCTCTTTTAATGGGGTGGATCCTCTTTGGTGGGTCACGCCATCGAGCAGTGGGGAGGGGTACTGTTTGACTGCAGTATGGTTTGACCTAGGTATGCTTAACCAGAGGTAAGGATTGACCAGGGTGCGCTTTGACCAGGGTACGCTTTGACCAGTTTATGCTTCGATGTGGGCATGGTTGAACAGGTACTGTGCAAATGAGTTACCTACAGTTAATGATGAATATTTCTAAGGTTGAGAGGACCGGTTTAAAACAACAAGTTATGGGTGACTGCCTGTCTCACGTCAGGAGTGAAATTTGTTTCTACACATTGGTATTGGAAAATAAATGTTGATGCTTTGGCAAGTCTGAAATCTCTTTGCTGTCATTGTTGGGTTTGGAATTAATGAATATGGATCATGTGTTTCTGTACTATTATATAGATGGCATCGAGTATGCAGATGTATCGTGAAATTTAGTAGGAACCAGCTTTCGTTACTCATATTAACGTGAGAAAACTTCGGAAAGAAGACAAAATTAATCAACAAAGAAAAAGTAAGCAAAATGAAAAAAAAAATTGACAATATTTGTCACCATCCATTTAAAACTTCACAAACATGCATCAGTTTAGGCTTTGTAAATTTATGTAAAATATAAGATGCTATATCATCATCCATAACACATTCGTATGTACACAAAAAAATTGTTTATACCTATCAGATAACTTAAATGGGTCAGATAAGGCTAAAGCTTGTTCGTTTTAGACGTTTAGTTTAGTCAGTAAAGATTCGGCTTGACAACTATAATTGTTTGAAAATAAAGTTCAAAATACCCAGTAAAACAAGCAGTCTTTACATTACCATAATTATCCACTTATATCTTATGGCACTATGATTACAAAGAAAACGGATACAAAGGTCTTGAACATAGAATATGGTTAGGAAACATGTATTTCTACATCAAAGAACGATGGATAACCACCAGAGATTTTATTTGACAAATCTGTATTAATTTAGAAGACACATTATTAGTGAGACTTTTATTCCAATGAATAGCTGCTTGAGGCCTAAGCAAAAACGTGCTGATATAGTGCTATCTAATTGCAACCTCTAGGACATACTTGCATGATGTAATAATTTCTAATTTATCACTCTCACGTGTTCACACACGTACATGTATAAAATATAGTAAATTATGTAAAAATAACACCTACATGAAGTCATCAATGTTTGTAAATAAATTAGTAACTATGCATGTAAAATACATGGTGAATACGTTAAGCCATGCATTGAACTACTTCTAAAGAAGAAAAGGCTGTAGGTGTCATTTTAGCAGTCGAATGTTGGAGTCCGAGCTTGGCCTACAGATCAAAGTTACCACAAGACAAGTTAAAATCTGTGTAAAATATTTCATTTCCATCACTTTTGCTGTGTTTGTTTTAAGAGTTGCCAAATGGTGTTCCATTAACATTTAAACAAATTTCAGACTGCAACATGACTTATAGGAGAGTGTTGAAAACGGTTCTTTGAGCTTCACCACAGCACACCACATTTTCAAAACTATTATATTACAATGTTTTGACACATATTTAAACTATTGCCTGATAGTTATTATGAATGAGTACAGAAAGTGAGAAGTAAACAGAGGGGGTAATGAATCACATCAATATGGATAATAACCAAGGATTCTCATGTATAAATGCTCCAAAGAAAATCACTGGTCTTGTCAGTTATGTTTGCGCAGCGAGTTGGGAACCGTACATATTTGTGATTCTGAATTTTTGCAGCATAACAACAATGAAACAAATTGGGCTATTTTCTGATATGCGACACGCAATTGTTCTATGTGTATCGAACATTAGTCCACAAAAGCATATGCTTCACCCAAATATTCAAAGGGTGGATAAATATGTTGTTAGTCAGTATGGGAGAATAAATATAAATAGTCCCTTATTTCACCGTGGGGTTGGCAAGGCTAAGATAAACAGTTGCAAAATAAACTTGCAGGCCAGGCTCAATCTACAGATCAATGTTACAATTAAGAAAATTGACATTCCTGTACTGCATTTCATTTCGGTGACCTTGCTGAACGGATTTTCTGTGACCAGTTCAGTTATTTTCCGTTATCACGCAGAGCAAAATTCCAGACTTTTACATGAAAATGCAATGTTCGTTTCCTCATTAAACCGTATGAGCATTTGGGTACAAGGAACTGAAAGTACTCCATGGAGTGTCTTGTTTTACCATCAAGCAGTTTGTCTGAGCAAATATAAAATAAGCAAAATGCAATTAATACGGATAACATTCATAGAACTGACCCTTTGGTTTTGTGCTAGAGGCAGTGCAAAAATAAAACACTTAGAAACAGAAAATTTTCTTTATCGCAAGTGTGCAGCTGAACTCTGGGAAAAATACTTTTACTTCCAATATGAGAGCCAGCATTTCACGTTTCAAATGTTTCACAAACCAAACAATGTTTTAACAAGTCCATTTTCAAGATTGCTATACAGCAGATGCAAAAAGGAAATGTGGCAAACAATGCCAAGGTTGATTGTTTGGTTTATCATTGCCCCCACAGAATTGAAAATACAGTTGCATTTAATATTTCTTACAATCCTATATAGTGGTATGTCATGTGACATTCCCAGATTGGAAATTCGTGACACTATGTGTGGAAAACAACTAGTATGTCTCTGTGGCACAATTAGCAACTACAAGTTTGTATCCTTTTTCCATGTTGTGGCAGTCATATTAATTTTCAAAAAAAGAAAGCATTCTGAAAATTCAAAAGTTGACATAATTTATCAATTTACCAATTCGCGTCATGTGGATAGAATACAAGAAAAACTTAGTGACAAAGCTGACATACCTTTGATTTCCAGGCATACTTTACATGTGCATCGCAAAATATTATTGATTATGACAAGAGAAGGAAGATTTTACTTGGTGCATCTGCTTTGTTCTGTACGAGCCATTATTGATACTAAAAGAGTGGCTGACATTCAATTATATGAAGGTCCAGATGGCAATGATCACAATATGTTACTGTATAAGAGATTGCTAGTGACAGATGTGTGTCGAAGCAGCCACTATTTCAAATCAACTGGCCATGTATTGACAATCAAATTATCTACTTTCAGCTTAATCCAAGGATTCACAGCATTACACCTTAGAGGAATGCAAGCGATGTCAAATTTTCGTACATATAAAATTTCAAAATATAAAAACCGTGTCCTTCACAGGATATTTTTTTCCCTAATTTTTCGGAAAATTATGTTGGTACAAACTTTACTACTAAAAGGACCAAGGAACAGGGCCATGAATGTTTCATTCGTTGACTTTCAATGGCTGGGACCCAATATAGGATACTGCAGATTTGGTGGCCTGGTATTATTTGATGGTGATATGAACAATTTGCCTGATGGAAATGTATCAAGAATAAGACCATTTTGCAATGCTTCTAGGGGCATGGACTTTGGATACATAGACTCTACTTTTATGGTCACATCGACCCACCAACTTGTTGTCATTTTGTTTTCATATGTGCCCACACATAATATTTCGTACAGCATTACATGCAAAATCACGCTATGCAAAGCGGTTCTTCAAATATGCAAACATCATGGAGTATTCAGTAAAGAAGTGTACTTAGATTTTTATAATCAAGCATTTTACAAGAATATCACTAAAGATGACAAATGTACTATTTTTGCACAATATCCGGAGGAGATACTAAATATAAATCAGATAAGGGATTGTAGCTTGACATTTTCAATTATTGGCAGCAACAATCGAATCCTTACATACATTTGGCCTAATATCCGTCCGACCTATTATTTTTCACTTGACCATGGTGAACGAAGCAACAATATCTTACTTATTGTTAGATCTCCAAAAGATAAAATTAGCGTTCCAGTTATATGGCCATCAATGGCAATCACATCAAACAAGTTAAGTGGTATTATGTTGATAACAAAAAGTACAATATCATTTTTTATGTTTGTTATGAAAATATTTCAATCACCTGAATGTCACTTGCATATTGCTGACAAGGACGCATATACAAAGGTTGTTTCTGAAAATGAGTTTCTTTGTACCACATTTCTTCAACAACCAAATGCTCATGTATTACATTTATACATAAGCCAGAATGCCCATATGATTCAGATAGAGAAGTTTGTATACTATTTTATACCTATGGTGATGTACATTTCAAGCAAAGGTGGTGGTATTACGGTCAAATTTCTCAGATATGTCCGTGTGATTGGCACCTGCACATTGCTTCACCAAATTCTGACTGTATGGCATAATTTACAAATTACGAACATCATGTGGAAGTTTTCATTAAGTAATACAGAGTACACATACGGGTGGCAGGAGAACTGTCATGAGTATATACTTCAAATAATACAATTGCTTGCAAATCACAAGCAAACTGTAAATATTACTCTTAGGTACAACTTCGCCAAAACACCTTTGAAAGTGCAACATAGGATAAGAGCATTAGATGATATAAAATTTGCTAAAATTGATAACATACTTCCTCCATTTATGAGGTATAAAAAGCATGATTCAGATACACTGTCCTGGCTGCATGCACACTCCAGATGTCTGGCACAAACTATGCAGTTAATTACGCTAGAAAATATGCTAAAATATTACGACTATACCGACTTCTTGTATGGGTTGGATCTGTTTGAGTTTGGATTGCGTGATCAAGTAAATTTTATGTTGTCACGGTATATAAACAATCTTGGCTTCATCGGACTGCAAAAAAAATTCGTAAGTTAATGATAAAACTCAGAATTGAAACTTTTCCATTATGAATAAGGAATAACAATAGATATACAATGACATCCACATACATAAAAAAATGCAGCAATTTTTTGACAAATTTGGTAGAAAGCATATCATGACAAGGGATTTTACTTATTTTATTATGACACTGAATGATCACAAGTGGATGATGTTTTAGGAGCTTTTATAAAAAGATAAGACGGACAGCATGGCCTATCATTTTTTAGGGAAATGACCTGCATTCCATCTCAACAGTAAGACCGCAGTTAAAATCGCAAAGGTCAGAGATGCAAGAGTTAGAAAATATAAAGAGTCATGATTCAATAACAAAATGAAGAAAAAAATACTCCTGACTTGAGACATTAAGTTACCCATGTAAGGCAACTGGTGGTTTTGAGCTGGTGTCCTTTGATACACATGTTCATCTTTCAATAGCTGCAGACTTTAGTTGTGTAACACATACATAGGTCTAACCACGTAAATCCCAAAATTTGTCACATGCTAAAGTTGCAAAAAACAAAAAAAAAAAACAAAAAAAAAAAAAAAAACAAAAAAACAAAGACGAACAAACAAACAAACATAATCATGCTCCTAAGAAAGTTTGTTAAGAACTTGTTGTTCCGACAATCTAGAGTGACAGACAAGAGGATTAATGCTCGATTATTTTTCTAGACAAGTATACTATTATAGCTTCAGCCTAACCTTGGGTGATAACTTACGCCTACAGGGATCATAACAGAAATTGATGATATATGATGTTGGGGAAAAGGATGCCACCCCCATTCTTCAAAAATATACATATGTTCAGAGGATATGTGTGGGGAGTTTCCTTACTTTATTATAACTTTGGTTTTCAAATTTCTTTGGCCGAGGCAATGGTGTCCTTAGAAGGGTCTTTTTTATTGTTGTTGTTGTTGTTGTTGTTGTTGTTGTTGTTGTTGTTGTTGATGATGATGTTGTTGGGAGGCTGCATGCTTTTACAGCAAGTGTGAGCATCACATTTGTGTAAGTAACCTTTGATCCAACTTGGTCAGCTGTTTGTCAACATGGCAATCTCCGCCTGGGGTATTTGATAACTCTGATCTGTGCACATCTGTGCAAGTTTGTCAAAGCTGGCTGTGAATACTTCATACTGATCACTGATTTGTCAGGATGGCGATCCCAGCCTTGGGTGTTTGATTACCCTGATCTGTGCATCTCTGTGCAAGTTGTTCCACACAGGCTGTGGGTTCTTCATACATATCCCTGATTTGACGGCCAAGCACATTCCACAAATGCTCAAAACACCAACAGGTCAGCAGAACAGGTTATATATGGTTATTTTAATGCTGTAGATGCTGGATGCTGACTTGGGCAGTGTGTGGTCATGCGGTAAACATCAGCGCTGGATATTGTTCGATCCATTTGCCAACTGTGGGCAGAATCTCATCCAGGAATTGATGGCCTGTTAGTGTCCTATTCACCCTCATGAGAGGTGCCCTCCCTGTTCCTGTAATTGGCCCCCACATCATGACACTGCCTCCTCCATAAGTATCGCGTTCAACCATAAATCTTTTTACAAACCTCCTGGGGGCTTTTGTCTAACATTTATTCTTCTATCCTGGAAATCCAAACAGAATTGGGAATCATCTGACCACTTCATGCTGTTCCATTGATTCCTGATCCAGGCTGCATTTGCCTCACACCACTCTGCCCACTGTGCCTTGGTGCAAAACTAGCAGGGTTGCATATGGCAGGACCATATGGCCTCAGTCAGGCTGCCACTAGTTGTTAATGGTAGACTGTGGTGCTCTGACGTTGCAGGTGTAGTGGCACTGCCAATGACACCTTTCAGTAGAAATACACCTGCACCTCTTCACATATTGGATCAAATAAAACTGTAACGTTGCGTATTGTAAAGGTGGTACTCTCGTTGTGTTTAGTATTTCAAATGAAGAGACAACTCGGTATGTGGTGAGTGAAGATGAAGACCGTGTATTGTAGTCCAAGAATATTCAAAGTTGTTATCACCACTGAGGCAGCTTACCCCAGGGCAATACTTGTACAGTAAGACGGACAGCCCAGCTCTGGCGTGATCCCGTGATACTTCATAGTTTTATGAAAGATAGAGATGACGTAGATTGGAATGTCGGTAATAAAATAATTAAAAGAGTCGAATCTTGGATAACATTACCATATAAGGTCTCAGAAACATGTTTGAACAACTTACAACAAACAGCAACTAGAAATAGAAACAAGTTTGAAGGTAAGAATGTCCAAATAAGGAGTTGTTTACGAGATGCTTATTTGAAGGGTGGGGTATCACGCCAGTGGCATATTATACATGAAATACTGTAACTTGAAAATAATGCAACAATATGAAATTAAAGGTTTTGGAAATTATAAAAATTTCCCTGAAGAGCATACTTTGTCACATATGCCCCCCATTAAATTCAACATTGGTCCTCCAATGTGTGATATACGAAATGTTCATCGTCATAATCATCGGATGAAAGGTAACGTTCATAATCATGTCCATCTGGAAGCCAGCAACTCAAATATAACCTCGTTGATTAATAAACATTGTCACAACTAAGGCATCATGAGAATCCTCAGCCAACAGAGTGTTTAATTTTGTTTTGGTTTTAAAATTGCGAAACTTAAAGTAAAGAATAGTAAGAACGATAGCAAATACTACGATAAAGGTTACCACAAGTATTCCCGTACCAAAACCCATATGCTTGTGTAATTGATACTGTGGAGGCTGTAATTTACGTTTAAGATCATTTACAGCGGATTTCAATTCAGTGGTATCTAGTCCATCAATATTACGCAGCCATACCTGAGTCAGATCTAGCCCCAGTTGATTTTCTTGGGTAGATAAAACAGACAAATTCCAAATATTAAAACTATATTTAGAAATGTCAGGTAGAGCAACTGTAGCATGGTGAACAACAGACAACGAAAAACGGTCATATACCGGAAACAATGTTATGTACTGACTGGTGGCCTTACAGCCAAGAGTCAATGTAATTTCAGTAAGTGGTGGTCGAGCTTGAATTGTCTTTATAGGCCTTGACCCATCATTTAAACAAATAACAGTGAATTCAAAGGTAAAAAGAGTCGAACTAATCCAGCGACCGACAGCCAAGAAGTAGGCTGTGGGGTAATTACTGCGCGGTAGAAATCTTTTGACACAGAGTTGGTGTACAAGCTTTTCATCATTGCGCCATAGGGCAATTACGCAGTTCGGTGAACTGCGGTAAGCGTAGATTGGTTTCATAAGAGGGCAAAAGGAAATGTTTGGACGAATGCAGGGTTGAGCTTCTATAGAATTTAGAATGGCAAAATACTGTTTATCTCGAGAAACGGCCAAATAATCTGCTTCTAGAGCATATTGTGCCTTGAATTTTGAAGTATCATGAAAAATAGGAACACAAAGAGCTTTATATAAAGTAAAATGTGCTTGCTCTAGAATTAATGGTATACTCGAGACAACATGAAACTTTTTTCCATCTGGAATGAACAAGGTTTGTAAATTACTGTAATACCATTTTAAATCGGCAGAAGCATCGCGTGGCAAGACGTAACCCTGAGGCAGACTGTTCTTAATTTTTCTCAGCAACACTATAAACTGTTTAGGAGGTATCAATGACAGAGGAAAGTGACCTTGATTTACTTTATATATCTCATCACGCATGACTGCCAGATCCCAATAATTCTGGGTCAGGCTGGATGATACAAGATGAAATAAGTGGTGTAATTTTGATTGCAGAGAATTGAAAATAACTATGGGTTGCATATCCTGAAATTTATGGCGTATATCGCGCACAAAATGCCCGATACGCGTGGTCACATTCGTCAATTGGTTAATAGCGCGTCTATTGTCAGAAAGCGCTATATTTGTCTTATTCAAGAGTGAAACGCTTCTATCTAAAACATGAATTATTCTTGACTGGGTTTCTCCGAGCTGTGTAATAGCTCGTTTTAACTGTCATAAATCAGATGCAGAAGACGTCCCGAACAAAAAATGTAAGACCTTGGACATAAATGGAAACAGTGCTCGGCGCGTCCTCACACGTCTGCCACCTGTTGGCTTTGATGGATCACGTGTCCTTGGGAATCTACTGTGTAACAAAACTTCAATAGATTGCCAGACACCCCTAATATTATTATATTCCTGATAAAACTGTTTGAGTTCAGCATCTATTAGGTTAGATGTTCCATTTGCCAAAATAGCATAATGTTTGCGCTTATCTGCAGGTACGTGTGGGAAGTTACCAGTTTTAATTGGTGCCACTAAAGTCTCAAACTGATTAATTTCTCTATGTAATAAATTGAGCTGCTCAATATAAGGCCGCAGATCAATTGTGAAGGTCAACACCCACGAACCGTAGGCTCCATAAATTTCATTTTGACTTGTGAAGTAAACTCCTGATTCGCCAGCAGTTAATGTGGCCCCAGTGAAAAGGAGGAGAAGAGTCGATAGTCTACAGTTTGCCATGGCGCCTATAGAAAGAAATAGGATGAAAAAGTGTAAGATAAAGGGAAGTATGAGTGAGAGACAAGTGCAGAATAAGAGTGAAAGAGTATAAACAAAGTGGTCTTGCTCTCAGGTAAAGAAGTTGGAAAGCCATAAAACAGAAGCAAGGTCACTAGTTAACATGATGCTGTACTACAGAGTAACTTCATTATTCTGCAAAAATGCTAGACTTCTTACGGAGAAGTGTGCACAATAATTCTCCATAACAAGGAATAGCATCTTTGAATGCACTTAACACATAATATAGGAATCTAACTATTCTAACATTACCAACAATCTGCAGTACAGACTGATAGTTTATTTATTATATTCATATAAGATCAACATCATAATCTTCCCATAAGATTTCAAACAGAAGGGTAGCTTACTCCCTTAAGTTGTAAGTATTATAAAATAACATAGCCTATGATAAAAACAGGCACCACCATTATAGGAATTAACAAGGAACAGCATATTCCTTGTTGTGAATCCTGAATCTCAAATAATGAAAGTAACATCATAAATTTACATGATAAGCATATCTTGTTTATCCCTCTACGGGCCCAAGGCAAACAAGTCACTTAACATTCTATTTTAACTTCACATTGGAACACTAATGTATGCTTATCCCAAATATAAGCCACATCAACAATCCCAAAAAGACTCCAATAACTACGCCTAGAACCAAACCATCCTGATTAACTCCTACCAGTCCAATTTCCATAGGGGTTACACTGGATAGGCCTGATCTAAGGCGTTTAGTAGGCCTTTCAGCCTGTTCCTCTGTATCAAGGCCACGCTTAGGCCTTGACCTCAAATCATAACGATGGCCAGGAAGTACTGTACTTGCTGGCTCACCAGAGGGCTGGGTTGCCGCATTGTCATGTACAGGCTCAGGCACATTTTCAGTGCCTAAGGCAGTTGAGGGAAGTGTCTGCACTTCTTCCCCTGATTGCGTTATTGGTTCAGTATTCACTGTGATCTCAGAGGTTTCATCTGACAGATCTAAGGGGACTGCAAACCTAGCTTGCCTAGCAGGCAAAACTCTCTCAGGAGGTGTTGTAGGTTTGTTATATTTTGAACACACCTCTCTAGGCTCTCGCCTGTGCTCATCCCAGTCAGACTCAGGATGTGCAGCTCTTAAATGTTTTGCATGTACCAGTTTTGTATCACCATTTGACTGGCGATGTATCCTGAAATGAACAGGAGTAAGTTTTTCTATTATCCTATAGAAAGGTTGCCAGGGAGAGGCAAACTTTGGCGTTTGATTGATCACAGCTGAGTGATCATGGTAATATACAGCATCGCCTACTTCAAAGGTACACTTTTCTGCCCGCTCATTGTAGTAATATTTGTTCCTATCTCTTGCTTCTTTCATGTGATGTTTCACATGAGTGAAAGCCACATTCAGTCGTTGCAACATAGTTGGCACATAAGCTTCTCCCATGTATTTTCTAGTTGGCTGCAAGAGGGTGTCGAGGGGTAAAACTGGGTCTCGTCCATACACTAAAAAATATGGACTGTGTAGTGAGCCTTCATTCGTTGAAGTCCTATATGCAAGCAAGGCAGCTGGAATACACTTATCCCAGTCCCTATGATCTCTAGAATTAAGAGCTTTTGCAATCATATCATTCAACACCTTATGAAATCTTTCAGCTCTTGAGTTTCCCTCTGGGGAATAAGGAGCTGTGCGCACACGCACAATGTTTAGTTCCTTAGATAAACAGTCTATGACGTGATTTAGGTATTCTGATCCACGGTCACTAATTAAAAACTGACATACATGAATGTCTTGGTATATAATCCTCTATTAGGACTCTCGCTACCGTCTCAGCTCGCTTGTCTGGCACGGGGTATGCCTCAGGATAATTTGAATAATGACAAGTTAGTGTTATTATGTACAAATTACCACTATTACTCCCAGGGAAAGGACTGCAAGTGTCGATGCCTACCATTTGGAACGGTACATTTGGCAAGGGTAAATCTTGCATTTCAGGATTAACCCTTTTCAGTTTTCTTGAGTTACACACCAAACATTTCTTCACATGCTTTACAACATCCTTATACATATTTTCCACCAGTATCTGCGACGTATGCTGTCATATGTTTTGTCAATTCCCAAATGACCACATCTATCATGATACGACTCTAGGATGACATGTGTCAATTTTGTTGGTATAACAAGTTGTAATCTTGGGTCAGGATCTAACCTGACAGGATTTGCAAGATGATAAAGCAAATTGTCTTCCACTATAAATTCGTGACTAAATTTAGAACCTTCTCCTTTTTCTAAAATGCTGTCTATTAATTTAGCCACTTCATTGTCATTTCCCTGTAATTGCCTAAGCCCTTCCTTGGGAGGTAAGGTCACAAGTGTGTCAAGCCATTGATCAATATCAGCTTGCGATTCCAAGGACTGTTCCTCAGAGTTTCCCGGTGAAGTACTTGGGATATCTGGGGGGGTTTCATCAGTATTTATAACCTCAATATCAACATTGATTAAGTCGTTTTCACCAATAGTTTCACCTGTAGTCAAATCGGAGGGTTCATGTTCAACAAGGCGTGAAAGCATGTCTGCTTTCTGCCTCTCACCCCTGATATATTCAATTGTGCAATTGTATTCAGACAACATAATTGCCCATCTCTGCACCCTAGTATTCTTCATTTGGCTGCTGAATAAACTTTTCAGTGGTTTGTGGTCGGTGTAAACAGTGAACTTAGCACCATATAAATAATGACGTAGTTTTTGAATTGCATACACCACTGCAAACCCTTCTCGCTCGATACAGGGCCAATTTTGTTGCCCTTTTGTCAATTGATGTGACAAATATTGAATTACTCTTTGTCCCTCTGGAAACGATTGGCATAACAAGGCACCAACACAATATGACGAACTGTCTACATAAAGCTCATAAGGTAGATCAACTCTTGGGTATGCTAATATAGGACTTTCCATAAGCTTTGTTTTCAGAGTTTCAAAGGCAAAATCAGCATCTTCTCCCCAATAAAAGTGGGCATTCTTGGGGGTGAGTTTTGTTAGTGGTCTGGCTATCTCACTGAATTGTGGTATGAACTTCCTGTAATAACCTATCATTCCGAGAAAGCCTCTCACATCACGGACATTCTTAGGTGCAGATATTTTCTTTATTGCTTCTACCTTGTCCAGGGCAGGTGTGATGCCCTGTTCACTAATAATGTGACCTAAAAACTTCACCTTTGGTTGCGCGAAGTTGCACTTGGAACTGCGTAGTTTAAGACCATTCTTGCGTAAACGAATAAATGTGTCCTCCAAATGCACAAGATGATCATGCCATGAATTTGAATGACAGAGTAAATCATCCATGTAGGCAGCTAAATGACCACTGGCACCCTCAAACACCTGATTTGTGCATCCTACAAAGTAATTTGGGCTAATTGCTAATCCCCGTGGCAACTGATTGAACTCAAACAGTCCTTTATGACATATCCATGCAGTTTTATCCTTGTCTTTCTCGTCTATTTTTAGCTGGAAAAATCCGGAAAATAAATCCAGACAGGAGAACGTGTTAGCGTCTTGCAACTGCATGAATATATCTTCAATATTGGGCAGGGGATATGAATTTCTTTGAATGACATTGTTAAGTTTCCTAAAGTCTATCACTAATCTATATTGGCCATTGGGTTTTGGGACCAGCAGGCAAGGGCTGCTCCACGCACTGTTGGAATTTCTGATTATTCCTGCCTTAAGTAACACCTCAATTTGTCTTTCCAATTCGGACTTTAAATTAAGAGGTGTTCTGTACATTCTCTGCTGTATAGGTGACTGATCTTTTGTATCTATGCATATTGAGAAGTCCGGCCCGTGTCCAATATCAAACTCGTTCTTGGCAAACACGTCACTGTATTTACATAAAAGTGCTTTCAATTGCTTTCTCTGATCTGGTGCAAGGTGCGATAAATCTACATCTGGACAAGTTGAATTCACAGGCTCATTGGGTTCCTTGACAAGGGTAGTCACCTCATTTAAGCAACCAACAGGATCAACGTTTTTGTTACCGTTCAGGCAGTCTACCAAATTAACTTCAGCTTGTTGTAAAGATTGCACAAGAGCAATTGAGATACCAGGCTTCAAAGCATACGACCGCCCTGTGCAATTGATAATTTCGATTGGCACCTTCCCTGCATCACTGACTTCTGTCAAGAGGCTGGGAGCCATTACACCAGGTAAATCCTGAAACACTGGACTGTTATCCAATGGCGTGACTAAGCATGGGCCTGGCTGCCAATCTCCTATTATATCAGCAGACAAAATTGTTTGCGAACATGGCGGAACATGTGTCTTCTTTTTAATCTGTGCCAAAGCTACCTTTGCCAATTCTGATTTTCTGTGCAGCATTTCAATATGATCGCCAAGTTTTAAAGTCCTTTGATCAAATTCTAGCTGTGCCTTGGAGAGTGCTAAGAAATCACTACCTAAAAGCACTTTGCTTGTCATCCCACGTATTATTTCAAATGGCACTTGCCATTCTGTAGGACCAATTTTAAATGTCAGTTTAGCTACGCCTAAAGTTTCTAATTGTTGACCCGAAATTCCCACTATTCGACCCGGAGCAAATTTTGTGGACTTTAATGGCCCTTTACATGAATTGGGGATTTGCTTCTCAAACACTTCTGCTGACAATACTGATACATCAGCCCCGGTGTCTAAAATGGCCCAAATACATGTATTGTGAAATCTCAGTGGTATAGTTGGGGTTTGCATAATGTCCACTACATCATCTTGACCCAGTGAGGAGTCCCCACATTCAACACTGGGGTTATCTAGTTTCCCTGATGAGGTCTGTTGCCTGCACCACTTTGAGAAGCTTCCTGGCACTTCCTTGCAAAACAATTTCTATACACATGATTTTCTTTGTGACAATAGGAGCAAATGGGTCTCCCATCTGCTGTAAATTTAAACCTTCTATTGCCCCTGGAAAACTGTGGCGCCCCCTGCTTTGAGTTGGCATTTTGTCCCTGACCTTGGGGTGCAACAGTCCTACCTGGTCTAGATTGATAATTTCTCCCTTGATCCCGTGGCACTGAGGCCTCCAAAACATCGGCCATCATGCCTTTCACCTCACTTAAAGCCCCCTCTAAACGGTCTAGGCGCGAAGGTGTCGCGTCTATTGCACTTATGTCCATAGGTTCCTCGAGACGGTCTTTTGCACGCGTCAGAAGGAAAGTCTTATTTGTCAGCTGTTGAGCGGTGGCAATCCTTACCGCATGATCAAGCTTTGTTGGTCTTGACTCGATTATTTTACGAGCCACCTTATCATCACTAACGCCTTGAACAAAGCAGTCAATTAGCTGTTGCTGTATTAACTCGTGGCTTAAATCACTGGTATTAAAAGCTTCCTCTGCTAGATCAGACATATGCGTTCTGCGAAGGCTTGAATACTTTCTCCTGAGAGTTGCTTTATTTTTTTCAGTTGCTGATGAGCCAGGGTCATGTCACTAAGGTCCCTGAACCTGGTCATCATGTTTTGCCTAAATGCGTCCCATGTCATTTGTGGTTTTTGTCTCAAGAATCGAGAAGCGTACTCTGCCGCCGCCCCCCGTAATGTTTGAATTGCTAACACAGTCATTTTGTCGGAGTCATTCCCAAGGGTCACGGCTACTTTTGCCATGTCTCTTAGCCAATTTTTGAAGGCCCTACTGCCTTCTCCATCAAAATTTGAAATCTGTTGTGCAAACCCCTGCATTCTCATCTCTAACATTAATGAGTGGAAATTTCCACTAATGACTTCAACTGGGATAAAATTTGAGTCCACCTGGGCCTCTGCCTCTGCAGGAGCTGCAGGAGTTGGGTTAGCTTCCATTTTGACCGTTTTGTCTGTCTTTTATAATGATGGCAATAAAACTTATGAGAGAAAAGAGTTACGTTAGCTTAAACAATTTCTATCCCCGAATGCACAAGCTAATTTACTTTAAGGTATATAAACAAGACACACTCAACACACTCTGCAGGCTGTATAACTCCCAAAACAAGAACAAAGTTCCACTCACCGAGATCCTGGGAACCAGGCACCATATGTAACGTTGCGTATTGTAAAGGTGGTACTCTCGTTGTGTTTAGTATTTCAAATGAAGAGACAACTCGGTATGTGGTGAGTGAAGATGAAGACCGTGTATTGTAGTCCAAGAATATTCAAAGTTGTTATCACCACTGAGGCAGCTTACCCCAGGGCAATACTTGTACAGTAAGACGGACAGCCCAGCTCTGGCGTGATCCCGTGATACTTCATAGTTTTATGAAAGATAGAGATGACGTAGATTGGAATGTCGGTAATAAAATAATTAAAAGAGTCGAATCTTCGATAACGTTACCATATAAGGTCTCAGAAACATGTTTGAACAACTTACAACAAACAGCAACTAGAAATAGAAACAAGTTTGAAGGTAAGAATGTCCAAATAAGGAGTTGTTTACGAGATGCTTACTTGAAGGGTGGGGTATCACGCCAGTAGCATATTATACATGAAATACTGTAACTTGAAAATAATGCAACAATATGAAATTAAAGGTTTTGGAAATTATAAAAATTTCCCTGAAGAGCATACTTTGTTACAAAACGCATCCATCCCATCTGACAGTTTTTGTCACTCAGATTCAGCTTTTCTCTTCCATCATCCTCAGGTTTCCTCAAAACCACCACAATAATGTTCTACCAATGGCCTGGAGCATTCCAATATCTTGGCAACCCCCAACTGGGAAAATGCAGCCTCCAACATACCAATGATGCTGCCCGCGTCAAATTTAGACAGCTGTGAGCGACCTGGATACCATGGCATCGTGGATTCACATTCATATCAGTAGTGCCATGGACCCTTATAAAACCGATAAGCACCCTAATACCGGACACACTTTTTGCACCTTTCTGCCGGTTTTCTTTTTCTTCTTTTTTTTTGTGTGTTTGTTTGTTTGTGTGTGTGTGGGGGGGGGGGGTGTGTGTGCGATTTTACAGTATATTCCATGCAACACCCATATTTTACATATAAAATAACATTTTAAACCAATGAGTGCTATTTCTTTTTTTCCAGTGGCATACAAATTAAACTGTCATGTTAGCATAATGCTGAATATATATTCAATTCTGGTCCAAGCATAGGCATAAATCTAAGCACTTTCAGGTAAAAATAAAACAAAGGTGCATTATTATTATTGTAGGCATGGCCTTTAAACGCAAGCCTAATATGCTCTTAAATGCCTTTTGTGTGTTTTCGTAAACTTAATGATAAATGCTTATAACAATACAATAGAAATATCACACAATGGAGCTACCTATACCATAGGCATGCATACATCACCTAACGGAGGCATAAGTCTAACTATAGATAAAATAACAACAGTAAATTTCTTTTTTAAAATCACAGTGAAGCAAAAAATGACGACGATTAAAAGAGAAAAATATGATTTATCATTGTATCTTAACATGAACTGGATTGAGTGCATGGTTTCGAAAGGGACATTAAAATCTATAAATTACATGACTTATGACTCCAATAGACTCACACATACCATTGGATGACTTGCAGTTGTGTTGAGCAAATCTTGTTTGTAATACACTATCAACCAAATCTCTTTAGAAAAAACATACTCTTGGTCTAAAATTAATGTTATGATTTCCCTGAATCGAGTTTTGTATTTGTAGACATTAAGACTCAGTCTGGCCAGATAAAAAGGAGTGTAGTGAAACGGTAGTTATTATAAAAAAAGCATTTGATTTTCATAAAAATGAATATCATGTATTAAAATTACATATTTTATTTTCAAAAAAAAAAAAAAAAAAAATCTATGAAGAATCTACCACGTTGGGTGTCAGGCACACCTGTTACATTCACAGCTTGGAAACCAGCTTTACCGCACTGGGAAAATTTTAATACTTTCATCAACAAAGGTGGTGAACTTACAGGTCTTTTTAATAACAAAGCACTACGAATGGTATTTCACACTATACAGCCTGATTGGAAAATAGGAAAATGTGCAGGAACACTATCCATATTTCGTCCCGAAAATTGGATAACGATTCCTTGTGATACAAATTTTAAACATTCATTTTTCCTATGTGAGCGGATAAAAATTACAGAAATTAATGGATTTATGTACAGTCATCATCTGTGGCTGACCCAGGGATATTGTCTGCCAAATTGGGAAATGGTTTACAAAAAATGCTTCCAAATTGCCATATTCTATGCTTCACGCAACCACACAGATGCCATGAAGGAATGCCATATATTTAACAGTTTTGTTGTATCAGTGCCATATCTCGTCATATATCCATTTATGAGGACTGAATTGGGTCGTGAAATGGCAATTCAGACCATGACGTTGCACTTATATCTTTCTCGTCTGGATATCAAGCATATGTGCAGATATTTTTATAATGCTACTTTTTTAGATGTACTTCTAGGCGTTTATCATTTGTGGGCATTATTAGATGGACAAGAGAGCATTTTTGTTTCTGTAGTTTACAAAGGCTTACGCATTTTACATGGAATTAGACCCATGCATGTGCAAGCTATTGCACTTATAAAGAAATATAGACTTCATTCTTGTGATACTACATCCTTCCAGTCCATACCTGTACCTATTAACTCATCTGTAATAAAGATAATAGGCAATGGCATGAAATTCAGTGGTGTTTTTTGCCAAATGGACATACAGTTTCTGTCCCCTACTTGTCCAAGTGGAACTTTCCAGTGTGGTAACAGAGAATGCATACTGGACTATTATATTTGTGATGGAATTGTAGATTGTAACAAATTTAACAAAACTGATGAATCAAACTGTGATATATGCTGGCTACAGAACGGAAGACCACAGACTGACGCATACTGTACATTTGAGTGTAAACAGAGCTTTTGCGTGTGTTCGCAAGTACACTTTCAGTGTACGGGCGGCGGATGTGTTCCAGTTTCAATGTTCTGTAATGGCTGGAATGATTGTCCCGATGGTAGTGATGAAGAATGTGATGGCACATTAACCGGTAGTCTAAAATCTTGTTTTCACTCTGCGCGTATGTTAGATTTACCTGCACCTCGATTGCTTCAGAATGCACATGGGAAAGTGACATCAAATCGAGCATCTGGCTGCAGAAATAGAAACTTCGTTTTTCTTGTGGTTTAGTTCACGCTACACAATGTTATCCAAGGTCTGGTGTTTGCAAGCTGGATTACGATTGTCAAAGCAATATCAAGTACTGTGTGAATGGAGGGCATTTAGATGTCTGCTACGATACTGAATGTCCAAGAATGTACAAATGTCCAAAGTCTTACTGTGTTACACTCAAGTTAATATGCGATTCGCTGTGGCATTGTGCATATGGAATAGATGAACGCGATTGTTCATCTTTCACGTGTCCGTTTTTGTTCCGTTGCAGAAACGCCACCTGTGTTCATACACAAGAATTGTGTGATGGGGAAGTGAATTGTAAGGTTTCTGCAGATGATGAAGAATTATGTTTTATAACAGATTGCCGGCCCCATGGATGTACATGTATAGGATATGCAGTGATATGCAATGGCGAAGATGCAATGAATAAGACTTACGTGTCGGCGTATCTCAGAGCAATTGCTGTTTATAACTGTAATATAAATGTTTTGTCTGCGTTTTTACATGGGAAGTTTTATTTTCTCGTCAAGCTTGATGTGAGGTCAAACAAAATACGAAACGTGAAGTCAACAATTTTCCGTCATACCCAGGCATTACGTGAGCTTGATATGCGTAACAATATGATATGTATGTTGCCCTGGGAGTTGTTCCATGGTTTGGCATACCTTGTTGTCCTTAGACTCAGCGATAATCCTCTCAAGCATCTAAATTATCGTGCCTTTCTATGGTTGTTTAAACTTAATTATCTTTCTGTTAGCCAACTTCATGTCACTGAAATATCCACTTACACATTTAAACAATTTCATCACTTAAAACACCTTGATTTGTCAGAAAATAGCATAAAATTCATTTCTGCAAGTCATTTCGTAGGATTGAATAGACTTCTTTTTCTGAATTTAAGTGGCAACAATTTTGAAAATATCGACTATAACGTATTTTTGCACTTAACTAAGTTAAGAAACTTGGTAAGTGATAACTTTGAATTTTGTTGTCTGAACAAATTCCTGGATAACTGCATACCCCGCATAAACATTTTGTCATGTTCTAGATTGGTAGAAAGTAAAGTTTTGATATTATTGTCGAAATACATAATAATTCCGTTGAGTTCGTTTCTTAATGCAGTGGTGATTATATTTTTATCCTCTAGCATCCACACAAATGTACCAAATCTAGCCCGATTTTCTCTTGCATTATGTGATTCGGGGATGATTATCTACATGAGTGCAATCATCTCTGCAGACTCTAGTTATGACATGCAGTATTTCTTGCACAGAAGACAGTGGATCCGTAGTGTACTCTGCAAAATGTTGTTAATAACAAATCTCTTGTCATATTTGGGTTCCGCATGTTCCCTGATACTCATCTCTATAGATCGAGTGATTGGAATTCTTATCATATTTCAGATCAACCGAATGAACAAAAGGTCGTTTTGCCTTCTATTTTCCTTTTGTATGCTCGGTATTTTACTTTCTGGAGCCGAGGTAATTAATACCTATTCCTGGCAACATGTTCACTCGAGGAAGCAAGACTTGTGTTTACCATATTTTGTAAAGGGGTACTATGCTAGTTATGTAACTTTTTATATTTCCTGGACTTTTGTATTCCTGACCATTATTTTAATTACATGTGTACATTTTGCTTTTATTTTCAATGTTTGGAGAAGTAAGAGAAGGGTGTGTAGTCACCAAAATGTAAATGCTGTCATCCGGCGAATATTAGCTGTGCCCATTGCAATGGTACTGGCATACACCCCATTTCTTACAGCGATGTTGGTACTTTATCTTAATGAAGAACCTCTTCCCATACTACGAGAATGGTTTTCTCTAGGTATCCTGCCTATATGTTCCTTGATAAATCCATTAACACATACAGTTTGCACCATTAACTTTCGTAGGTGGGTCTGGGAGCGACATGACCAAGTTGTACTGTTTTGGAAGGCACGAAGTAGGACAAAGAATTTGCAGAGTCATCAATTGATGAATACTGCAATACAGCAAATATATATTGTGTCCCAATAATACAAACCTTTCCCTGCTCTCCAGCTTCAGTTATGCTTTTCTCTTACTCACTTTGGACTTTGTTATATTTTTATCTTTCGTCAATTACCTTACTAAATCCCATTATTTATAAAGTTTCCTCCATGAACTTAAATAAGTGGGATTTTAGTGATCTAAAACTAACTTTATACTTACCTTTGGGAAGAAAAAATATTGCAGTACACAGTTGATGCTTTTTCAGGAAAAACGTACACTCTAGGGGGCCCATAACTGTTTACTATATCATAATAAATTAAGCTTGCAATGATGTTTTTTTATTAACTTTGAAACGTCGGACGTACAAATGAAAATAATGAGATGAAGAAGTAATAGTCCAGATAATAATTACCTACATGCACGACTTCCAACCCAACAATGAGAACAAAGTCACCAATGTAAGCCGACTGGTGATTTTAACAGGTCCTCCCACCTTCGAAATTGTTTTTATTAACTTTTTTTTTCTAACGTAAAGGTATGGCCACTCAAAAGTTAAGCACTTGCTCCAAACATAACAAGGAACAAGGTGGGCACGCCACTTTTAATGTTCACGACTTGGCGATCAGCTCAGCCGACAAGAAAAGAAGAAAGTATATGTATTTTTTTGACATTAATGAATTTAGTTTAAACAAGGTTGATGAAATCCATCAAGTTCATCATAAAACAAGTGTAACCCTGTTCTTTTTTGTGTTTGCTTAAGTCCCAATATAATACCAATTCAATGTATTTGGTACAAATCTAAGATACATAAGACGACTTGATAGGCCATTACACCTAAATGTTGGAAGTGAGGTCAGTGCACTTTTGGTACAGAGTATTAATCGAGTTACATAAATGAATAAGGAAACCCTAATAATAAACCCTCATAACAATGGCTCACTGTAACATTGATCCATCAAGCTTTCACGTAAATCTCGGAAAATGTGTGCAATCGTCTTCTCTTGATGCCTTGTGCTTCATTAAAGAGGTGCTGTGTGCCCCGATTATTGGGCCAGTTCCCGTGATCATGTGCATGGTTAAAATTAACCAGTTTGGTTACTTCAGAGGAACTACTCTGGCAGACATGGCTGTTGGTACAGTGCTCTTGATAAGCACTGGGGTAAGTTCTTCTAACTGTTAAGGTCTTAGTTGTGGGCACCATCATTGGTGAAGCAATATTCCAGTCATCCAGAAGTATTCTTCTCATCATATACTTAACCACTGAAATATGCACACACACACATATATAAAATTGTTCCGTCTTTGTATAAATACATATATATATATATACATATATATTTACATATATACATATACATATGTACATATATATATATATATATATATATATATATATATATATATGTATATATATATATATATAAGTGTGTGTGTCTGTGTATGTTCAATCAAATTAAATGAATAAACTCAACTACTGCCAGTACACATACTCTGTAGAAATTATACACATTAATTAAGTGTGTGTGTGAGAGAGAGAGAGAGAGAGAGAGAGAGAGAGATAGAGAGAGAGAGAGAGAGAGAGAGAGAGAGAGAGAGAGAGAGAGAGAGAGAGAGAGAGAGAGAGAGAGTTACTATTAAAAGGTTTATGGTACACTACCTTTTTATAAGTAAAGACCAGTGATTTTTCTGGCAGCATGTTTGGTGTTAACTTCACACATGTATGTGCACTGGACAACCTAATGTAGACGGAACAACATCAGAGCATGCGTTTGTCTGCAAAGGTTTTTGGTACATATTGCCTTATAATCCCAAAAGTGGATACCGAAATGGCATATTTCGATTATTTCAAGCGGTCATTAGAAACCTAAAGAGTGGCTTGTTGTTCACCCTTGGAAGATGAATGTGGATGTTTTAGGTATTCTTAGATATCAGCTTTTTGCTGTAATTAACTTTATTCTCCTTTTTGGGTTGCAACGTATGGAATATGAACTCAGTCTGTATTTACCACTAGCATCCATAAAATATTTGTAATTATGCATTAGTGTTCTGTATTTTTCCTTTTCATTTGGCCTTTTTTATCTCACATAGAGCAAAAACAAATTTCAAGGTTTTTTTTCTTATGTTTTTGCCTTTTATTATTTTTTTTTTCACATCTTTTCATTTGCATCTTCGTTTTGCTTTTGGTTGTTTTTTTTGGTAAATACACGTGCCCTTTAGAAGGGCAATAACATGGTACAGTGCACTTAGAGAGCAGTCTTTACAAGATATCGAGGTTCTTGTTTGCATTGTTATTCGAGACGGTTACCATCGTACATGTAGCGTGCGACGAAGTAAGATTAATCCTAAAAGTCTAAAATTATTTACATAAATGTTATTTTTCATTATATGTACAATATAAACCCTATTCCCTGTATGGATATATATATATATATATATATATATATATATATATATATATATACACACACATACATACACGTGAAATCAGTAAATCTATTGTCAATCTGAGGCTTTCCAGTTTTCAAGTACGGAATCTGGTATGCTCAGATCCAAAGCTCACGGTGTCTTCATCTCTCAAAATAACCAATCAGAACCATATGTTCTTAGTTTTCTCTGAACCTATCCATTTCAAATGTAACAAAAATAAGATTATACCCGTTTCAATACGCACAACTGCATAGTCTGATTTGCAGGGTACATTAAGCACTCCTTTCATCTGAGAACAAAGTTTTTCAACAGCCTTTTGTAAAACATTTTATGTAATTAACAAGGTAACATTTCCCTGCCTTTTGTGTGGTGCTAATTTTTACTTTCTTTTGGAAGATTAGAGCATAAAATGGATATTTTCTAATATTCTTGTCACGTGTGCAACAGCTGAAAGCATAGACTGGATATTGTCGTTTTCTCTTGTCAGGTCTGACACCTGAGAATAGCCATTGCCAGTAAAACAGGGAAGGAGGGGTTAAAACACAGCACCACGTGGTGAACAAATTAGGGTCTATTTGCCACAGCAAGTGACTCTGTGAAATTTAGCAGAGTTTGGATGAGCAATTTTGGAGAATATTCTTTTTCAGATTTTACCGAAAAAGATCCGAAAGTGCATAAAAATCCAAAGTCACTGGAGCATGTCCATTTGAACTCCCTTAATAAAAACGCAACCCATGCGCACTAAGCTTAAGGGGGGGGGGGGGGCAACATGAAAATCCAGCTGGCCTACCAGTTAATATAATCCGTTGATCAATAACCAGGGGGTTGTGTGAGGGATGGCTATACAATCAGATCCCTGTGGACAGGGCATGTCAGCATGGCAACCAGAAAAACGGTGGATAATCTTACAAACCAGAATGTTTACACATATCCGGCTAAACAGAAGCAGTCCAAAGACAACTATTTACATTGGTCTATTTTATGTCACTGAAGAAAAAGGATTGTGAATACAATTCAACCTAATTAATGTTGAAATAACAAGTTTAGCACTCAGGTTCACAACAGGCTATGGCAGCTAACAGCTGGGAAACATTAATCAGCTTTAAGTATAAATGCATCCTTGATTGTTCCATTAATTATGTATTCATTGTAATATAGCTGGTCTCTGCTGTCCGATATAACTGTGACCATGAAGTTACTACATAGTGTGCTGATGCAGTGACAGTATCGGTGAATAGTTTATAAACACTCTCACCACATTAAACAAATTACACTTTCGAATCAGGAGAATACAATTATAATGCCATGAAAACACTGAAAAATACTAGGAATCCATTTCAAGTGTCTGTATATAAACATTCTCTTTATGATTCTTATTTTCTTGATACATTTTCATATAGGTGCACTTGCAAGTTGATTTGTCATCAGCTACAATGAATTTAGTTTCCAATTAGTTTGAATGCATATTGCAGAGAATGCGCCGCCATTAAGCTGTGAAGAAAGAAAAAGTTTTTGCCACTCTTGTCCTTCCAGTCTGGATGGTTCAGTGTGTCCGGAAAAAGATGATAGAGACGTATCATCTCTGTCCACATTTTTGTTCCACTCCATTATTGCCATCATTGTTCTCCGTCTGTACTCCTTGTCTCCAAAAACTATACTCTTGACTTGATGAATAAACAGCATGTTGTTGAAGGATTCCACAAACTTGGTGCTGAAAAAATGGACGTTATCATGTGGCAGCTTATAAACTGCAAGTTTTCGGATTGTCTTTATGAGTAATTCCTGAGCTACTGGATCCTCAATTTTGCATTTTGTTAATTTACAATGTGGATCACTCCTACAATTCTGATGGCAGCCATCATGAATACATTTGTAGTGTTTGGGGAATGTTGTCAAGGTATCCCATAAGTTTTTCAGCCGATCCCTCACAGTTCTCCATGGCCCACTATACATGAGTCTTTTTGGCCCCTGCCTTGTCTGACAATTCAGGATGCCATGTTTTGCCTTTATCTCACTTTGGTTCACATGTAACTTGCTTCAGGTTTTTAGCTTTGCTGACTTGTCAGTCATCAGAACTTATAGAATCCGCTTGCCTCCGTCTGTCCGTCCGTCCATCCTTCCGTCTGTCCGTCTGTCATTAGACTTTTTATATTTTCGACTTCTTCTCAGAAACCGCTTCATAGAATGTTTTGAATTTGCATGTGGATGATCCCCAGGTGGACCTCTACCAAGTTTGCGAAGGACATGATGATGATGCAATAATTTTTCCTTCTATTTTTTATGATTTTTTTTTAAAATTTATTTTTTGAAAAAAAAAAATCTTCATCTTAAGAACTACGAAGCCAATTGCTTTGATATTGCACATAGGCTCATCTGGGGTCAATAGCTCTTATTTTGGCCACCAGGTGGCGCTGTGATTTTTTTCCTTTTTGTTATGAATTATTGCCTGTTAAGGCTATTTTCGACTTCCTATCCAGAACGGCTTATCAGAATTACTTAAGATTTTATCAGAATATAATTAAACATTAGACAATATAAGTTTGCGAAAATAATTGGGATATGTTAATTTTAAGCAAAGTTATGTGATATCAAACTTTGCAACTGTAAGGAAGTGCTGCAGCTGTATATATATATATATATATATATATATATATATATATATATATATATATATATATATATATATATATATAAATACACATATATACATATATATATATATATATATATATGGCAATACAGTGCATCTATTACACTGTTGAATATACCCTTTTGACTACTTCTCAAAGATCGCTGTATGGAATGTTATAATTTTGCACATAGATGTTGCCCAGGTAAACCTCTACCAAGTTTGCAAAGAAGATGATGATGCAATAATTTTTCTATTTTATATGAATTTTTTAATTTATTTTTTGAAAAAAAAGAAAATTCTCCATCTCAAGAACTACCTGGCCAATTGCTTTGATATTGCACTTAAGGTCACCTGGGGTCAACTAGTTTTCATTTTGGCCACCAGGTGGCACTGCGATTTGTTTTCCATTATTTTATGAATTTTTGCGTGTTAAGGCCATTTTTGACTTCTCCTCCAGAACAGTATGATAGAATTGCTTAAAATTTATCAAAATATATTTGGACATTAGACAATGAAAGTTTGCGAAAATAATGTGGATATGTAAATTTTTGACAAAGTTATGCGATATCAGACTTTTTGACTGTAAGTGAATGCTGCCACTGTAAACCGGCAGCCATTGAAACAGCAAGGTATGTCAATTGATAATACATGTACTACCCTCAGCAGAGCTTATAGAATCCGTTTGTGTCCGTCTGTCCGTCCGTCCGTCCTTCCACAAAATTTGTTTTAAGGAGAAATTTTGCTACCACTCTGCATACGTGTATATAGCTGCACAAATCTGGACTGCAGTCCATGTGTTCCAATACTGTAAAAGCAGATGCCAGTTAACAGAGCACAGGATCATCATGATCCTCTTGTTGTTGGTTTTTTTTTTTTTGTAATGCCATTTGCCACGTGCCGGGTATCATTACTGTTTATTACGTCCAGTATCTAAGTTCTAATGTATTTGGTAGCAGAGGCATTGGCATTATGAGCATGTATTTTATTTATTTTCATATTCGTCTCATCAAAGTCCGCACACATCCTGTCCACACCAAGTTCATCTTTTTGACTTGATGATTCCTCACTTTTGTCACATGTTACACACTGAGCTCACGATCTTTATTTTCTTCAATGCACACAACATCAGTGTCTTTTGCATTTTTAAGCCATCTATGTGCGCCACTGCATTCTTGCTCGTCACGTATTGCATCTTCCATGGAGTTATCGGCCAGAGATATAGTGACTTCACAGTAGATGGTTTGAAAATTCTCCATATATGTGTTAGCAATATGTCCCATATTTGCTGCCAGGCAAAATCGTTCATATTATACAGGGAATATACCTCACATCATGTAAGCACAGATCATTCTCATATTCACCAGATACTTCCTACCACCAACATAGGGAACGTAAACCAGTGCAAGGATGTACAGTGGTCCGTACAGGTAATGATAAATATAATTGCATGCCTCAAAAGGGTTACATTCTTCATGGTAAGCTGAGATCTCCAGTTTTCATCATGTTGGTCTATTTGCTGAAGCACATGACTGTTTGTGGAACTAGTGACCAGATATATGTCCTCATCATCAGCTCGTGTCTCACTACATGCTTGAAAGTTGGACACAGTTGACTCAGGTACCTTGTCACCAGTGTCGGCTTATGACTGCTCCCTTTTGTGACTGTCCAGGTAAAAATCAAGTAACTTTTTGAGTGCCTCCATGTTTAATACTGCAGATATCTTCACCTCTCCCAGCTATACATGACTATGTCTGTTTTGTTTTGCAGGTGGATTTTCTCATCTTCGTCTACCACATAATATTTCGCCTTGTACTCTAGTCGTCCTTCCCTTTGTGCGTTTGTAGATTTTTCTTTTCATTGCGACTCTTTTGTTTGGGTTGACTGAAGCGAATATTTTTAGAACCTGGCCTTTCTGAAGACTATGGATTGTAGAAGCTGGATTATCTCTATTGCTTTTAGCCAAACTTGACAATCGGGACGAACACACAACTTACTGCTATAGACCACTGTATTAAGGGAACACATTACGTGGGATACTTGAAATACACATCAGGAGAGGAAGAGGAACAGACTAAATGCAGATATATATATATATATATATATATATATATATATATATATATATATATATATATGTCATACAGCTTTATAATCTTATTTTTCTGGCTATTTTTATGTAGAAAATAAAGACATCTGCATTTAAACTGATTTAATTGTTCACATGTTAGAGCATTTCGGTCAAGAAAAGGCGGGGATTTGTGTTCTGGCAAAGTAATTACTTGCTAATATTAAAACAAGTGGGAAAGATAATCCCTCCAGATACGGAAAACTGTTCACGGAGAGTGCAGTAAAACAATGTGGCAGAACTAACAAGAGTGTCGAGAATTCGAGTGACTAGTCTACAAGAGGACATCATTCGCCATCTTTTTGGCTGGTGTGACTGGGAGATAGAGGCAGTTAGAGAAGACGTTAAAGAGGTGGCAGAACAAGTTGAACAGGACTCTGCAAATAAAGCAAGTAACAATGTCACGGAAACTGAACCTGCAGATGTCATGGTTGCCCCTGATGAGCAAACAGACCATGTGCCTATCTCCCCAGTGGGGGATAGCCAGCAGCAAGTGTGCACCGGAAGCTAACAGAGAGGAGGGTGCAGATGAGGAGGGTCTAGAGTGGGGTCACTGCCTTTGTGCCCCCTGTGTGACAATATAGACAGCAGTTGCTTGGCAATGGCAAATCTTCCTCGAGCTGATAATAACCTAATGCGCAAAAAGATTTATAAAATTTTCTGGAGCCTCATTTCTGATGAATTAGGAAAGAGGGGTCCCAGATACCTGGTCAAAAAGGCGGCAGCATAAAAAGAAGATCACAATGTTGCATGGGTCTCAAGAAACAGTAGACAGGAGATTATGCCTGAATGTGTCCTTAACCTGGTGAGATACCTTTATCCAAACCCACCGGGAATTCCTTGCATTGGCCATCGCTGGATGTAAGCATATGTATTGCATATGTGAAAAGTGAACATAAACAAAGTGCATAACAATTCAACGTTGAAATTATATCATAAAAATGCATATAGGTTTCATCATATGAAATCATCAAAGCGGTTTTTCATTGGTGTGCATATTCCCAAGGACACATTACTGTCGTCGTTTGGAGCAAATGAAATGCCATGATTACCACCACATTAGCCTCTGTACACATGTCTGTGTTGTGAAATGTGACCTCATCACAAGATTGATAACGGCTGACCGACACAGTCATTGAAACTGCCTAGGCAATGCAAGTCAGTAGTGTAGATTTTTTTTCCAGTTAAGATCTTATCACTGATTTACTTTCATCACTTTTATGACATGCCTTTCTCTTTGCTTATATGCACTTCTCAGAAAAATTTACAGACAAAAATATACATATATCCAGTGGAACATTGTGATGGGAGCTCTGAACTGAATTTGATAGGATGATCAAATGAACCCAGTGCTGCCATCTGGTGCTTTTAAACCGTACTTTCCCTTGTGAGTGTATCTGCCTGATTGGTTTGGGGAAGATGAAAATGTTAATTACCATTGCAATCTCCATTGATATGGACATTTATCAATGGGGTTGTATGCATGAACCAATACATACATGAATTAAAGAAAATACTAAACAAATAGAGATTCATAGTAATGATACATACTAACCACTTTAGTTTTATCCTTTGATAAGATGCATTTTAACAAAGTTTAAGCACAATTAAATATTGATGGTTTAGAGGTCCTGGCAGGAGTCCCTTTGAAATTTTAGAGCAATTTACCATTCGTTTCTGAGATCATTGAAAATAAGTAAAAAATCATGGCACTATGACCGTTTGCACAAACTGGAAGAGTCTCGTCAAGGCACACCCCCACCACGTTTGAAATTGATCTAGCTATCAGTTTTTGAAAAGTGAAAAAGATGAATTGTAGAAGACGAACATATGGGTAGAGTTGATGACTTAAAACAGACCCTGACAAAAGCTCAGCTGACTTTTAAGCCAGCTGCGCTATAATTGACAGGTTTTGAAAGTAAATAATGTTCACTTCACAGGTAAAACCCTCTGCTACCATAAGGCATTGCCCAGCAATTTTATTTACTATTAGGTTCCATCAGATTCCAGGTATGCTGATAGGAACCTATACATCACACAAATGGTTTTCTATACACATATTTTATCTCTCACCAGGGTCGCTTCATAACACACACATTTTGGTGAAGTCATTTTAGCTGGCCAAACACGATATTAGCGTGGACTTGGCCCCAAAAAAGTCTCAAAAGATATCAAAGCGACAGGCTCCAAGTCTCCATATAAGAATGTGTCTCACATATTTGATCCAAAATTTAAGAGTAATTTTATGGTCTCTGACATTCTTAATGAAACTGACCGTGTCATAAATGCATTCCCCAACTTTGCTAATAATAATCCCTTTCCCTGTCTTTGCATGACTTGGAACCTGTGCAAAGTTCTACTTAATTCTCATAGAACAGACAAGAAAACAATTTATTGCATGATATCTACATTTACCTTACGATTCATAACAGACATATACAGTTTGCCTTTCACCCTGTGCAACGGAAAATTTGGCAATGCAAACCTTTTTTTTTGGACAAATTGAAATGAAAGAAATCAACACTCTCTTCTGACTCGGGTTACTTAATAGCATTGGCCAATAGCCAAAATAAAAATGTTCCTGTCTGATGCAAGTTGTGGTTTCGTCTTTTTCCAAGTCAAACTCGCTTAAATTTGTACTGTTTGAGATTTAAAAAAAAAAATATGGGGAACTCTGAATAATTTACATGTATTAGCCCTTGGCATATATCTATGTAAAATGACACTTCGGAGCTGTTGCCTTATCCACCAGCAGCAAAGTTTAATCAGTCACATACTATGAGACAAAATGCGAGGGATCTTACATACATATGTAAATTTTGTGGAACATAGAAACAGACAACTTATTTCCTTTTTCTCATGTTTCTCTTAGTGATGAGAATACTTGATATTTTTTTATCAGCTGAAGGCAAAATTTTAAAGATGCGTACAATGTATCTAGCCTTCCCTGATCTTATGGTAACATTTTGCCAAAATATAGATATAGAGAACAAACAGTTTAAATCTGATTACTAGTGGCATTATATAAAGAGCTCTACAATTCCAACGGTAGGGGCTCTAAAATCGGCATCTACCAATAATCGTACAAAATGTGTTTGCAATTTTATAACTTTTTGCATATCAGAACAGCTATAGCATACTGTGCTGTGACAATCAAAGTGACGTAAAATATAAGCATTGTATAAAAGAAATCCTAGTTAAAACAAGTACAAATGATTTGATCTGTCGAAATAAAGCGATATTTCCGTGACCTGATTTGTAGACATTATCACAGTGAGCTTTCCAGGAAAGAGCTTTTTTAAACTTTATAGTTACTCAGAATTTACATTTTCAAAGAGCTTTCCCATCGATGTCACAATGGAATGTCTTATCCAGATGTCTACGCGTTTGCCCTGTGGTAATAAGCATGGCATTTGGTTTTCAGCATTAACGACCATTATGTTTCTTTGATAACACCCGTGTGTATTTGGAGATGTATATTCACCTCTTCATCCAATTGAGTGATGGTTTTCCTTTTGCATGAAGTGATGAGTCATCATCACAGTGGGCTATTTGGTTTTCTAAGTGAAGGGGTAGATTGTTGAAAAATGCAATGAACAAGGCTGGACCTAATATACTCCCTTGTGGGACGCCTGATTTGATTTGACATTTATATGAATGGGTTGATTTGAATTTTACTGCTTGATGTCTATTGTTGTGATGTGATCCGAACCATTTGAGAACTACAGCACTGCATCTAAATTTTTTATTTGTGTGGAAGATGCTGATGAGTCGACAAATCAAACTTTTAGCAAGTAGCGAAAAGATATTGAATGGATGGACAAGGCACACAGGGAGATGGGGAAATAGGTGCCTTGGGTACCACCATGTGTAGCAATAGAAGCCATGTTGGTAGAGTTGGGATCATTACCAATAAGATATACAATAGTTAAAGCAAAGTTGGGCTATTGGGGCTTTCTGTAACTGATAAATGAAGAAAGATGGTAACTGAAGGTGTACATGGAGGCTGTTAATGAGAGGACAAAGTGGGTTGAAATAGACAAGTTAGCTGAGAATATGAGTTAAAATTACACTTTCGAATCAGGAGAATACAATTATAATGCCATGAAAACACTGAAAAATACTAGGAATCCATTTCAAGTGTCTGTATATAAACATTCTCTTTATGATTCTTATTTTCTTGATACATTTTCATATAGGTGCACTTGCAAGTTGATTTGTCATCAGCTACAATGAATTTAGTTTCCAATTAGTTTGAATGCATATTGCAGAGAATGCACCGCCATTAAGCTGTGAAGAAAGAAAAAGTTTTTGCCACTCTTGTCCTTCCAGTCTGGATGGTTCAGTGTGTCCGGAAAAAGATGATAGAGACGTATCATCTCTGTCCACATTTTTGTTCCACTCCATTATTGCCATCATTGTTCTCCGTCTGTACTCCTTGTCTCCAAAAACTATACTCTTGACTTGATGAATAAACAGCATGTTGTTGAAGGATTCCACAAACTTGGTGCTGAAAAAATGGACGTTATCATGTGGCAGCTTATAAACTGCAAGTTTTCGGATTGTCTTTATGAGTAATTCCTGAGCTACTGGATCCTCAATTTTGCATTTTGTTAATTTACAATGTGGATCACTCCTACAATTCTGATGGCAGCCATCATGAATACATTTGTAGTGTTTGGGGAATGTTGTCAAGGTATCCCATAAGTTTTTCAGCCGATCCCTCACAGTTCTCCATGGCCCACTATACATGAGTCTTTTTGGCCCCTGCCTTGTCTGACAATTCAGGATGCCATGTTTTGCCTTTATCTCACTTTGGTTCACATGTAACTTGCTTCAGGTTTTTAGCTTTGCTGACTTGTCAGTCATCAGAACTTATAGAATCCGCTTGCCTCCGTCTGTCCGTCCGTCCATCCTTCCGTCTGTCCGTCTGTCATTAGACTTTTTATATTTTCGACTTCTTCTCAGAAACCGCTTCATAGAATGTTTTGAATTTGCATGTGGATGATCCCCAGGTGGACCTCTACCAAGTTTGCGAAGGACATGATGATGATGCAATAATTTTTCCTTCTATTTTTTATGATTTTTTTTTAAAATTTATTTTTTGAAAAAAAAAAATCTTCATCTTAAGAACTACGAAGCCAATTGCTTTGATATTGCACATAGGCTCATCTGGGGTCAATAGCTCTTATTTTGGCCACCAGGTGGCGCTGTGATTTTTTTCCTTTTTGTTATGAATTATTGCCTGTTAAGGCTATTTTCGACTTCTTATCCAGAACGGCTTATCAGAATTACTTAAGATTTTATCAGAATATAATTAAACATTAGACAATATAAGTTTGCGAAAATAATTGGGATATGTTAATTTTAAGCAAAGTTATGTGATATCAAACTTTGCAACTGTAAGGAAGTGCTGCAGCTGTATATATATATATATATATATATATATATATAAATACACATATATACATATATATATATATATATGGCAATACAGTGCATCTATTACACTGTTGAATATACCCTTTTGACTACTTCTCAAAGATCGCTGTATGGAATGTTATAATTTTGCACATAGATGTTGCCCAGGTAAACCTCTACCAAGTTTGCAAAGAAGATGATGATGCAATAATTTTTCTATTTTATATGAATTTTTTAATTTATTTTTTGAAAAAAAAGAAAATTCTCCATCTCAAGAACTACCTGGCCAATTGCTTTGATATTGCACTTAAGGTCACCTGGGGTCAACTAGTTTTCATTTTGGCCACCAGGTGGCACTGCGATTTGTTTTCCATTATTTTATGAATTTTTGCGTGTTAAGGCCATTTTTGACTTCTCCTCCAGAACAGTATGATAGAATTGCTTAAAATTTATCAAAATATATTTGGACATTAGACAATGAAAGTTTGCGAAAATAATGTGGATATGTAAATTTTTGACAAAGTTATGCGATATCAGACTTTTTGACTGTAAGTGAATGCTGCCACTGTAAACCGGCAGCCATTGAAACAGCAAGGTATGTCAATTGATAATACATGTACTACCCTCAGCAGAGCTTATAGAATCCGTTTGTGTCCGTCTGTCCGTCCGTCCGTCCTTCCACAAAATTTGTTTTAAGGAGAAATTTTGCTACCACTCTGCATACGTGTATATAGCTGCACAAATCTGGACTGCAGTCCATGTGTTCCAATACTGTAAAAGCAGATGCCAGTTAACAGAGCACAGGATCATCATGATCCTCTTGTTGTTGGTTTTTTTTTTTTTGTAATGCCATTTGCCACGTGCCGGGTATCATTACTGTTTATTACGTCCAGTATCTAAGTTCTAATGTATTTGGTAGCAGAGGCATTGGCATTATGAGCATGTATTTTATTTATTTTCATATTCGTCTCATCAAAGTCCGCACACATCCTGTCCACACCAAGTTCATCTTTTTGACTTGATGATTCCTCACTTTTGTCACATGTTACACACTGAGCTCACGATCTTTATTTTCTTCAATGCACACAACATCAGTGTCTTTTGCATTTTTAAGCCATCTATGTGCGCCACTGCATTCTTGCTCGTCACGTATTGCATCTTCCATGGAGTTATCGGCCAGAGATATAGTGACTTCACAGTAGATGGTTTGAAAATTCTCCATATATGTGTTAGCAATATGTCCCATATTTGCTGCCAGGCAAAATCGTTCATATTATACAGGGAATATACCTCACATCATGTAAGCACAGATCATTCTCATATTCACCAGATACTTCCTACCACCAACATAGGGAACGTAAACCAGTGCAAGGATGTAGAGTGGTCCGTACAGGTAATGATAAATATAATTGCATGCCTCAAAAGGGTTACATTCTTCATGGTAAGCTGAGATCTCCAGTTTTCATCATGTTGGTCTATTTGCTGAAGCACATGACTGTTTGTGGAACTAGTGACCAGATATATGTCCTCATCATCAGCTCGTGTCTCACTACATGCTTGAAAGTTGGACACAGTTGACTCAGGTACCTTGTCACCAGTGTCGGCTTATGACTGCTCCCTTTTGTGACTGTCCAGGTAAAAATCAAGTAACTTTTTGAGTGCCTCCATGTTTAATACTGCAGATATCTTCACCTCTCCCAGCTATACATGACTATGTCTGTTTTGTTTTGCAGGTGGATTTTCTCATCTTCGTCTACCACATAATATTTCGCCTTGTACTCTAGTCGTCCTTCCCTTTGTGCGTTTGTAGATTTTTCTTTTCATTGCGACTCTTTTGTTTGGGTTGACTGAAGCGAATATTTTTAGAACCTGGCCTTTCTGAAGACTATGGATTGTAGAAGCTGGATTATCTCTATTGCTTTTAGCCAAACTTGACAATCGGGACGAACACACAACTTACTGCTATAGACCACTGTATTAAGGGAACACATTACGTGGGATACTTGAAATACACATCAGGAGAGGAAGAGGAACAGACTAAATGCAGATATATATATATATATATATATATATATATATATATATATATATATATATATATATATATATATATATATATATATATATATATATATATATATGTCATACAGCTTTATAATCTTATTTTTCTGGCTATTTTTATGTAGAAAATAAAGACATCTGCATTTAAACTGATTTAATTGTTCACATGTTAGAGCATTTCGGTCAAGAAAAGGCGGGGATTTGTGTTCTGGCAAAGTAATTACTTGCTAATATTAAAACAAGTGGGAAAGATAATCCCTCCAGATACGGAAAACTGTTCACGGAGAGTGCAGTAAAACAATGTGGCAGAACTAACAAGAGTGTCGAGAATTCGAGTGACTAGTCTACAAGAGGACATCATTCGCCATCTTTTTGGCTGGTGTGACTGGGAGATAGAGGCAGTTAGAGAAGACGTTAAAGAGGTGACAGAACAAGTTGAACAGGACTCTGCAAATAAAGCAAGTAACAATGTCACGGAAACTGAACCTGCAGATGTCATGGTTGCCCCTGATGAGCAAACAGACCATGTGCCTATCTCCCCAGTGGGGGATAGCCAGCAGCAAGTGTGCACCGGAAGCTAACAGAGAGGAGGGTGCAGATGAGGAGGGTCTAGAGTGGGGTCACTGCCTTTGTGCCCCCTGTGTGACAATATAGACAGCAGTTGCTTGGCAATGGCAAATCTTCCTCGAGCTGATAATAACCTAATGCGCAAAAAGATTTATAAAATTTTCTGGAGCCTCATTTCTGATGAATTAGGAAAGAGGGGTCCCAGATACCTGGTCAAAAAGGCGGCAGCATAAAAAGAAGATCACAATGTTGCATGGGTCTCAAGAAACAGTAGACAGGAGATTATGCCTGAATGTGTCCTTAACCTGGTGAGATACCTTTATCCAAACCCACCGGGAATTCCTTGCATTGGCCATCGCTGGATGTAAGCATATGTATTGCATATGTGAAAAGTGAACATAAACAAAGTGCATAACAATTCAACGTTGAAATTATATCATAAAAATGCATATAGGTTTCATCATATGAAATCATCAAAGCGGTTTTTCATTGGTGTGCATATTCCCAAGGACACATTACTGTCGTCGTTTGGAGCAAATGAAATGCCATGATTACCACCACATTAGCCTCTGTACACATGTCTGTGTTGTGAAATGTGACCTCATCACAAGATTGATAACGGCTGACCGACACAGTCATTGAAACTGCCTAGGCAATGCAAGTCAGTAGTGTAGATTTTTTTTCCAGTTAAGATCTTATCACTGATTTACTTTCATCACTTTTATGACATGCCTTTCTCTTTGCTTATATGCACTTCTCAGAAAAATTTACAGACAAAAATATACATATATCCAGTGGAACATTGTGATGGGAGCTCTGAACTGAATTTGATAGGATGATCAAATGAACCCAGTGCTGCCATCTGGTGCTTTTAAACCGTACTTTCCCTTGTGAGTGTATCTGCCTGATTGGTTTGGGGAAGATGAAAATGTTAATTACCATTGCAATCTCCATTGATATGGACATTTATCAATGGGGTTGTATGCATGAACCAATACATACATGAATTAAAGAAAATACTAAACAAATAGAGATTCATAGTAATGATACATACTAACCACTTTAGTTTTATCCTTTGATAAGATGCATTTTAACAAAGTTTAAGCACAATTAAATATTGATGGTTTAGAGGTCCTGGCAGGAGTCCCTTTGAAATTTTAGAGCAATTTACCATTCGTTTCTGAGATCATTGAAAATAAGTAAAAAATCATGGCACTATGACCGTTTGCACAAACTGGAAGAGTCTCGTCAAGGCACACCCCCACCACGTTTGAAATTGATCTAGCTATCAGTTTTTGAAAAGTGAAAAAGATGAATTGTAGAAGACGAACATATGGGTAGAGTTGATGACTTAAAACAGACCCTGACAAAAGCTCAGCTGACTTTTAAGCCAGCTGCGCTATAATTGACAGGTTTTGAAAGTAAATAATGTTCACTTCACAGGTAAAACCCTCTGCTACCATAAGGCATTGCCCAGCAATTTTATTTACTATTAGGTTCCATCAGATTCCAGGTATGCTGATAGGAACCTATACATCACACAAATGGTTTTCTATACACATATTTTATCTCTCACCAGGGTCGCTTCATAACACACACATTTTGGTGAAGTCATTTTAGCTGGCCAAACACGATATTAGCGTGGACTTGGCCCCAAAAAAGTCTCAAAAGATATCAAAGCGACAGGCTCCAAGTCTCCATATAAGAATGTGTCTCACATATTTGATCCAAAATTTAAGAGTAATTTTATGGTCTCTGACATTCTTAATGAAACTGACCGTGTCATAAATGCATTCCCCAACTTTGCTAATAATAATCCCTTTCCCTGTCTTTGCATGACTTGGAACCTGTGCAAAGTTCTACTTAATTCTCATAGAACAGACAAGAAAACAATTTATTGCATGATATCTACATTTACCTTACGATTCATAACAGACATATACAGTTTGCCTTTCACCCTGTGCAACGGAAAATTTGGCAATGCAAACCTTTTTTTTTGGACAAATTGAAATGAAAGAAATCAACACTCTCTTCTGACTCGGGTTACTTAATAGCATTGGCCAATAGCCAAAATAAAAATGTTCCTGTCTGATGCAAGTTGTGGTTTCGTCTTTTTCCAAGTCAAACTCGCTTAAATTTGTACTGTTTGAGATTTAAAAAAAAAATATGGGGAACTCTGAATAATTTACATGTATTAGCCCTTGGCATATATCTATGTAAAATGACACTTCGGAGCTGTTGCCTTATCCACCAGCAGCAAAGTTTAATCAGTCACATACTATGAGACAAAATGCGAGGGATCTTACATACATATGTAAATTTTGTGGAACATAGAAACAGACAACTTATTTCCTTTTTCTCATGTTTCTCTTAGTGATGAGAATACTTGAAATTTTTTTATCAGCTGAAGGCAAAATTTTAAAGATGCGTACAATGTATCTAGCCTTCCCTGATCTTATGGTAACATTTTGCCAAAATATAGATATAGAGAACAAACAGTTTAAATCTGATTACTAGTGGCATTATATAAAGAGCTCTACAATTCCAACGGTAGGGGCACTAAAATCGGCATCTACCAATAATCGTACAAAATGTGTTTGCAATTTTATAACTTTTTGCATATCAGAACAGCTATAGCATACTGTGCTGTGACAATCAAAGTGACGTAAAATATAAGCATTGTATAAAAGAAATCCTAGTTAAAACAAGTAAAAATGATTTGATCTGTCGAAATAAAGCGATATTTCCGTGACCTGATTTGTAGACATTATCACAGTGAGCTTTCCAGGAAAGAGCTTTTTTAAACTTTATAGTTTCTCAGAATTTACATTTTCAAAGAGCTTTCCCATCGATGTCACAATGGAATGTCTTATCCAGATGTCTACGCGTTTGCCCTGTGGTAATAAGCATGGCATTTGGTTTTCAGCATTAACGACCATTATGTTTCTTTGATAACACCCGTGTGTATTTGGAGATGTATATTCACCTCTTCATCCAATTGAGTGATGGTTTTCCTTTTGCATGAAGTGATGAGTCATCATCACAGTGGGCTATTTGGTTTTCTAAGTGAAGGGGTAGATTGTTGAAAAATGCAATGAACAAGGCTGGACCTAATATACTCCCTTGTGGGACGCCTGATTTGATTTGACATTTATATGAATGGGTTGATTTGAATTTTACTGCTTGATGTCTATTGTTGTGATGTGATCCGAACCATTTGAGAACTACAGCACTGCATCTAAATTTTTTATTTGTGTGGAAGATGCTGATGAGTCGACAAATCAAACTTTTAGCAAGTAGCGAAAAGATATTGAATGGATGGACAAGGCACACAGGGAGATGGGGAAATAGGTGCCTTGGGTACCACCATGTGTAGCAATAGAAGCCATGTTGGTAGAGTTGGGATCATTACCAATAAGATATACAATAGTTAAAGCAAAGTTGGGCTATTGGGGCTTTCTGTAACTGATAAATGAAGAAAGATGGTAACTGAAGGTGTACATGGAGGCTGTTAATGAGAGGACAAAGTGGGTTGAAATAGACAAGTTAGCTGAGAATATGAGTTAAAAGGGCCGGATGAGACCAAAGTGGCATGGAAATTACATTTAGGAAAGGTGATTCAAGAGAGACATGTGGAACAGTGGGAAAGAGGAGTTGAGGAAAAGAGCACCTTAAAGCATATAGAGCTGTAGACAAGCCAGTAAGAACTAAATTTTGGGATGGTACCAAGGTTTCTAAACTGTTGTTTCAGGGCAGAACAGGAGTAAAAGAGGAAACACAAGTCGACGAATGGGAGTGATGAGAAGTGTAAAGTGTATAGGGAGGGCGTGGATGAGACCATTGATCATGATAACATGGTGTACAGGTTATAGAGCACTTAGAGACAGGCTGTTTGTATGGTTGAGAGAGAGAGACAGAGAGAGAGAGAGAGAGAGAGAGAGAGAGAGAGAGAAAGAAATAAAGAAAGAAAGAGAGAGAGAGTAAATAAGGAATATGGCAGAGAATGATAGGTTTGCATGGATACTAGGATTGAAGGGCGATTTTCCAGGGAGTAGCGTAGGTTTAGAGTCAGCCAAAGGCTTCTTGGTGCAGTGCTGGGAGAGTAGGAAAAATATATATTTAGGATAACTCACCAAAGAGAATAGAGGACTAAGCTAGAAGGGAAGGGAGAAGGTAGCCCTCATTAGGGCTCCCATGAGCCTGCTTGATTGAAATATCAGCAGCGGTTGAGGGCATGTCGAGCACACAGTTGCAACAGTGGGATAAGGATGATTGCACTGGGGTGTGTGTTTATTTTTAATTAAGGTCACCTGACTAGCTAGTCCGGACCGCGGCAAACAAACAGAGTGCCACAGAGTATTATTATTACCTGGGTGTCATACTGGGCTCTGTCAAATATGAATCACAGACCGAAAAAAGTGGTGAAAGGATACCTTCAGTACTACCAGTTTGACAAATCATGCAGACCAAGGTCAAGAATGTGTGTATGTGTGTGTGTCCTTCTGTTACAGTCATTAACCTGAATCAAGGTCATTTAGGTCAAAATTCAGAGTTACGGGCAGTAATTGAATATTTTATTTGATCCAGGAACCTATACCCCGATATCACTCAACAAAAAGTAATATAGAATTACTGATACACTTTAGGTACCTAATGTTAGCAACCTGTGAGATATTTTCAATTTCGGGGGAATTAGGGAGGTGCCATAAGGCACAGCAATAACGTGAACTTAGAATATGTCAGCTTATAGAGATTTCATTGTGGTATGATCACCAGTTTTAGCCATTCTCAACAGTCAGTTACTCAGACCATTTGTTCGTCCAGTCAAAATAATCCCTTTTAACCACATCGATCAAGAATAAAACTCAGTATTCAAAACGGACTTTATGTGACATTGAAGATAAAGATGGGACATATAGATCTATTTTTATATGGATTTCTGCCAAAAGAAAAACGTCTAAGAGGAATAATACCTAACAGAAAATTTCACCATATAAGGTCAGGACGACCTTGGTTAAGGATATAATATCTGCTGTCACGAAGGCCCCCTGGGTATGTATTGTATTTACAATACAACAGCAGTTAAGATGTCAAAAGAATGGAATAGAAATGTACCTTACCAAGTAGAGACAAATTTATTTAGAACAAATGTAACAATTGAAGATGTCAAAAGAATGGAATAGAAATGTACCTTACCAAGTAGAGACAAATTTATTTAGAACAAATGTAACAATTTACAGTAATGCATATTTACGGGTTTTGACTTCCAATATTCGACTTGATTAACTTTGTAAAACCGGACCGGGAATATGTATAAATGTTGTGGAAAGCTCTTGCTACATGGAGGAGTCCTCATCAGTACCAATGGAACAAAATGTCTGATACTTTTTACTTATTTTTTTTCAAGGACGGGAGGGTGGGGTATACATGTCTAGATCTTATATCATATCATATAAAATGTGAGGAGCTGGTGCTGTGACGTAATCAGCCTGTGTGCCCACAAAGGACAGTTGTTGCCTTGTACATTCAAATTTAAATGGGAACGCTGCATGACAAGAAACTTGAACACCTAGACAAAAAAACTTGCAAAATGGAGACCCTGGCATGAAAAAACTGCTGGTAACAAGGAAATTCGAGAAGAAAGAAAGAATAATGGATAAAACAGAATTCCAAGGGTCAGCAAACAAAAAAAGTCTGGTCACATAGTGAGAAATTCTAGCCGATTGCTTCGCTGTACTCTTTTTATTGCAATTTTGATTAATTTATGGATTAATGTTGAAACTAACACAGCATAGACTGATCACACAATGGTCTTCATATGGTAGCATAACAGTGTTATGTCTGGCTTGTACTGTAAACAACAAATCTTGGTGATGTACATATATGCAAATGACTGCTGATGACAGAACATGGTCTGTTGTGTATCTGGTGGATCACAAATATATACAAGAGGATCCTGTGCTCAACATGCATCTGCTTATTTAAAAAAAAAAAAACCAAAAAATTTATGCAAAAATCAATGCAGTGTGAACATTTGAATAACATATGTAGAGACCTATAAAAGGAACAATTCTACAAAGTGTGACATAAATATGGCGAAAAATATCGAAGTTGTTTTCCTTACAAGAAATCTCCATGTTTAAGTTTCGTATAAATTTGTTTCATTTTGTACTTTTTCAAAAATGAATGAAAATATGAACCGAGTCAACCTTTTGAGTGACTTTGTTTGACCCTTCTACAAGGAATATATCCACCAAGTTATAGCTTAATCCGAGTGACGGTTCTGGAAAAGAAGTCGAAAATAACAAAAACAAACAAAAAATCATACAAAAATTGGAAAAAAATTGCAGCACCACCTGGTGAACAAATTCTGGACTACGATTCCCCGGGAGTGTCCCTGTGAGATATCAAAGCAACTGGGTGAGCGGTTTTGGAGAAGATATTTGAAGATTTGCCCCAAAAAAGAACAAAAAAATCATAAAAAATATAAAATCAATGGAGCATGACCATTTGAACAAACTTGGTAGAGACCCATCAAGGCAAATCCCCACCAAGTTTGAAATCGATCTGGATGACGGTTTTGGAGAAGAAGTCAAAATGTGAATTGGCATTAGAATGTCCCTTGACTTCCATAGTAATCAACAGGAAAGCTGCATTGACCGCCAAACGCCTAAATTGATAAAATCGTTGAAAATTAGGACTCCACAGCAGTGCCACATAGTGAACAACTCTGTTTGACCCTTCTACAAGGATCATATTCACTACCTTTCAGCTGGATCTGAGTGAAAAAATAGGAAAAACTCGCAGCGCCACCTGGTGAACAAATTTAGAACTAGGAGTCCCAGGGAGTGTCCCTGTGGGATATCAAAGCAATTGGGTGGGCGGTTTTGGAGAAGAAGATTTTTTAAGATTTGCCCAAGAAAAGAACAAAAAAAAAAAAAAAATCATGAAAAATTCAAAAATCACTGGAGCGTGACCATTTGAACAAACTTGGTAGAAATTCACCCAATGCACATTCCCACAAAGTTTGAAGTAAATCTGGCCAAAATGATTTAAGTTATAACCATTACAAGAAATTCCCATGTTAAACTTTCCTATTAAAACTTTTGTGAAGATTTTTGAAAAAAAAATCATAAAAAATCCAAAATTCATCGGAACATAACCATTGGAACAAACTTGGTAGACACTCACCCAAGGTATATCCCCATTAAGTTTGAAGTAAATCTGGAGGACGGTTTTGGAGAAGTGGTTGAAAATGTAAGTTAGCATTAGAATGCCCATTGACTTACATGGTAATCAATATAAAAGGTGCATTTACCCAAAAGGAGCCGAATTGAAACTAGATATATGTAGCTGCTTGCTTAATTGTCTGTTTCGAATAGCAAATCTCTTCATGTGATATGTACATTTGATTCAGCATTTATCAAATATAAAATTGACAGTGTAGAAAAGGTCATAGTTGACTTTATTCAGGAAACAAAATTTAATAGGGCGACCTGACTTGTCCATGCCAGTACATGTATTATCAATTGACAAACCTTGCTGTTTCAATGGCTGCCGATGTACAGTGGCAGCACTCACTTACAGTCACAAAGTCTGATATCGCATAACTTTGTCAAAAATTAACATATCCACATTATTTTCGCAAACTTTCATTGTCTAATGTCCAACTTTGATAAAATTTTAAGCAATTCTATGATGCTGTTCTGGTCGAAAATAGCCTTAACACGCAAAAATTCATAAAAACATAGGAAAAAATCGCAGCGCAACCTGGTGGCCAAAATGAGAACAAGTTGACCCCATGTGACCCTATGTGCAATATCCAAGCAATTGGCCAGGTAGTTCTTGAGATGAAGAAATTTTATTAAAAAAAAAATAATTAAAAAATTCAATTAAAAATAGAAAAAATATTGCAGCATCATCTCCTTCGCAAATTTGGTAGAGGTTAACCTGGGCAACATCCGTTTGCAAAATTGAAACATTCCATACTGCGGTTTTTGAGAAGAAGTCAAAAGGGTAAATAAAAAATTGTGTAATATTGGCACTGTATTGCCATATATATATATATATATATATATATATATGTATATATATATATATATATATGTATATATATATATATATATATATATATATATATATATATATATATATATATATATATATATATATATATATATCTGCGGCACGTCCTTACAGTTGCGAAGTTTGATATTCCATAACTTTGCCAGCTGTTCTGGAGAAGAAGTCGAAAATAGCTTTAACAGACAATAATTCATAAAAAAATAGGAAAAAATCACAGCGCCACCTGGTGGCCAAAGTAAGAACTGATTGACCCCAGATGATCCTATGTGCAATATCAAAGCAATTGGCTTCGTTGTTCTTAAGATGAAGAAATTTTTTTTTTTTCAAAAAAATAAATTATAAAATTCATAAAAAATAGAAAAATTATTGCATCATCATCTCCTTGGCAAACTTGGTAGAAGTCTACTTTGGGATCATCCATGTGCAAAATCAAAACATGTTGTGGTTTTTGAGAAGAAGTCAAAAATATAAAGTCTAACGACAGACGGACGGACGGACGGACGGACGGACAGACGGACGACGGACGCAAACGGATTCTATAAGTTCTGCTGACTGACAAGTCAGCAGAGCTAACAAGTCTGCCATTCTTGCTCCTAATTTGCATTACTTCAACTTTACTGACAGGGCCATACACTGTTCACAGATTCTAGTTCTGGTGGCGTCTTAGTGCTTAGTTCTGGACAGAACGGATGATGGACAAGCATACAATGTGAGGTCAGAATGGCACATCTACGTATAACAGTTTTGAAGATAGATGATCAACAGTCAATTTTTCAAGTCCCCCTAATAAGTATCAGTCCAAATTATACAACTTTTGTTTGAGGTCAACTGGATGCACCTGCAGCACAAAACTATGAAATGAACTTGGAATGACAGCAATAGTAATTTTGAATATACTCAAATTTAAACCTTTCAGGTGCCCCTAATTAGCATAAATTAAAATACTATAAGTTTTGTTTATGACTTGTTTGATCCACGTACGGCACAAACCTATGAATTGAAGCCGGATCTCTACCTATAGTAGTTCTAAAGGTATTCAAATTTGGCACTTTCAAATGGTCTCAATATGCATAATTTTCAAAACTGTCACCAATCTTTATAAAAAAAAAGCCAGACTTTGTGTATTGAAGTTTTATCATGTCAAGTTTGAAGTCTATACATAAAAAGCTTCAATTAAAATGTAAAACAAAGAAAGAAAGAAAAAAGAACAAATATGTTGGCCTAGGTTATGGCTTATTTTTGCTTCCAGGTGGGATCATTATAATCTTTGAATACCTTGGCGAATGGTTCGAAAGCATGGTCTCTGCCGGTGACACTGGGAAAACAGACTGTATTGGGTTACCGTGTGCCTTACCTTGCTGTCGATAGATAAAGGGCCTCTTAGTGAAGCTGTCAGACACAAAAACAATGGTGTAATAAAGTTACTCTTGGTGCTTTTTACAATTGGGACGAAAATATTTGATCTTCTGGTAAAAATCCATAAGGTCACAGAATAAGACAAACAGAAGAGAAGATCTTTCTGACAAACCTTTCAGGGGGCTACGTGATTTTTATTTGAAGCATAACGAGCAAAAGCAAAGTGATAATGTCAAATGTATGCCAATAATAGCAGAGCTGGCCTGAAAGATGGAGATGGAAAATCATATCTTCTGACAGCACTGAAGAGGAGGGTGAAGATACGGATGATGATGATGATGATGATGATGATGATGATGATGATGATGAGGAGGAGGAGGAGGAGGAGGAGGAGGAGGAGGAGGAGGAGGAGGAGTATAATAATGATATTCATACATAAATGTTCTTGACTCAACTACGCCAGCCTCGGACAGTGTAATAATTGACGTCGAGAACTAACCACCAACCAGCTGTCCCCACCACCGCTACCACTACCACCACCACTGCCACCACCCCACCACCCGATGGATTGATTTATTTTGTACATTTTTAGATGTCCATTTATTGTAAAATTATGGCTCTAGAATTGATGTACCTATGGGGCTCTGAGGAATATCATCGTTATTTTAAGCCATGGGCAAACACTAAACACTGAAGATATTCATGACCTATAAACACATTTCTTTAGGGTTTCAGAATTAGTATCGTTATTACACACAAACACACATAGACACATCACACAAATATCCAATAAACAATATTGTTATTTTTGCCATGCCGCTACAATACGTCACCACTGCCACTACCATCACCGCAATGCAGATATAATGCCACTTAACTATCACCCCATTGATTAATTTATTTTGTGCATTTTATAGATGTCTATTTAAATCACAATTTGGCTCTAGATTTGATGCATGTATGGGGCTCTGGGGAATATCATCTTGATTTCAAGGCATGGAAAAACCCTCAACATGGAAGATATTTTTTAACCTATAAATACATTTCTATAGGGTTTTGGAAATTGTTTCATTATTATGCACACACACATCACACAAAAAATCAATACACAATATTATTATTTTACCTGCTGATACTGTACATCACCACTACCACCACCACCATAAATTATAGACCTATGTTGTGAGATACAAGACACTCAATGATAGCTTGCTGAATGAAAATAATATAATAGACATGTATGCATGTGCATTCAGTATGGAATTTTCATATCTTCTGTAAAGTAAATACAAATTTCATCATGGAAGGCATACTTTGACTATCAGAGATTTAAATTTATATATTTTATGAAAATTTATGAACAGTATTTTTCAAATCAATTTAAATCATCCTGCATTTGCATATTTAATATATTATTTTTATATTCAAAGCCAAGAAAATAAAAGAATATCCTATCTCTTTACCTTCAAAGTAAATGCAGTTGTGAATCCTGTAATTTTGTGTTTACCGCAGCATCACCTTTGGTAGATATAGGGACCACATCTTGTGGGGAAAACAAACGCTCCCTTTTAAATTGGCAATGTGCTGTTGCAACAGGACGCAGAGACAAACTGCGTAAATTCGGAAAAAACTCACAAGAAATTAGTTATATCAGAGTAAAAAAATATTAAGGCTTGGTGCCCTGTGGAAAACCTGTGTCCCCAGGGTCTTGAATAAGCAAACGTGGTCAGGTCATAGAGTAAAGTGGACCTGGTAAACTTGGGCAGTATTTTTTGGGGTGGGGGGGTGGGGGGTTGCTGTTAGGTGCAATGTCAGTGATCTCTCCTGACTGAGGTGCACGTAGCTGGTCACAGTTTCTGGCTAACCACTGCCACTGGGGATTACTGGCAGTATGAAGGTACCTTATCTCGAGATGATGATTCTAGGCCCAGATTATATGCCTTGAGGCTTGACATGATCACAAGTGATGCTTGGTTGCAACTGAGAACTAAGACAACATCTACCACTGTTATTTGATTGATGTCAATATATAGGATTACACGTTTAAATTAGTATCAAGAAAAATGTGATCACAAAACTCGATCAGGTTAGTAAGTAAGCAACTGTAGGCAAAGCAGCAACACATTGCAATATGACAATGTCAGTGTGTTCCAGGTTTTTTATCTGTGGCGAAGATACATATATTACAGCCAGTTCTGGCGGCCATCTTTGTTTACGTGTTGCTCGGTAATGCCAAAAAATTGGGATATCCAAGTTTCTGAACGGGAATTTGAGGTTACAGTCCCAATTCTTGAGGTTGTGGGTATAAAGAGCAGGAAAAGAGCAATTTTTAAGTCCATAATCATTTCAATCAATTAAAAAACTTGATAAGAAGTTGATGTGTGGGTCAAAGGACACTTTAATAGGTCTTTAAATATACCCTTGTTGCTCAGTAAGGGATATTTTTATCCGAAGAAACGTGCCTCTCTGTCGTTAGCTAAATTTCCTTGCTGGCAGTTTTGGTTAAACTTTGGGGTACATCTCTTAATAAGAGGCTATTTCGTATTTGTGTGTACACGTCTTCTTATAGAAGTGCATAATTATCCAATCTAGATGCGAGTAGATCGGAAGTGATCAACTATTGCGTGTGCAGTTCAGTCGAGCGCACATCACCACCTTGGGAAACAATCACATTTTAGCATTGTTGCAAGGCCTTTGTGTATGGTACATGAAAAAACATTTATGTAACTTTACTGTTACCTAAGTTAACAGTTTTAAGAAAAATTTTGTTGGAAATCTTGGCACGTGTTACCGTAAAACAGAAAGGCAAGTTGGGCTGGCGCCACTGTGAAGGCTGAATGAATTAAAAAAAAATTCTGGAGATGTACGGTCATCTGTTTGCAAGAGGACGAATCTAGTGTTTGTTGTATCACACTCTTTCAATTGCATGGGCAAGGAATGAAGAGCAAAGTTACAGAGGGCATATCAGATCACTGTCCCCATAGAATGACAGAATTTGTCGTATTCTACGGAATCACAGTTACGTGTTGCACATGTGTTCTTCTTGTGCCTGTGTGCGGCATTCAAGACAAGGTCAACCTTGCGGCGATGTTCGTCCATACTTTTACTAGAATGTTTAAGGCGCATTGATGTAATATCAGTTAGGATTTGTTTCAACACTATGTAAGTAATCTATTTCGACTTGTTATGTGAAAAATGGAACTGTTTTGGGACGGATAGGGTGTTCAAAGTATCGCAATTTCACTACAACCCAAATGGGGCCCCAGCGTCCACGCTGCAAAGCGAGAGCCGGTCAATTTTGCTGGGTGCACTGGGGCTACCTTCGGGATGTAGGATATTAAATCACTTTTAATGGAATTGAAATAAATGGTACTTGTGCATACATTACAATACTTGACCCCCCCCCCCCACTAATATCCAAAACATCAGCCAGATTCACATTAAACTTTTTGGCAATGTACCTTGGGTTGGTCTCTACCAATTTGTTGAAATGGTCAGGCTCCAGTCAATTTTTGCATTTTTTTTTGCCAAATCGTAAGAAATCTTCTCAAAAAAAAAAAAAAAAAGACGGGGGGGGGGGGGGGTGCTCATCCAGTTGCTTTGATATCACACAAGGACACTCCCAGGGACTCCTAGCTTTTAATTGTTCACCAGGAAGCACTGCATTTTTTCTGTATTTTAATGATTCTTTAAGCGTTTTCACTATTTTCGAATTTTCAAGAACCGTCACTCAAATTCAGCTGAAACTTTGTGGATATGCTACTTGTGAAAGGGTCAAACAAATTTGTCAACTGAGTGTCACTGTTTTGGATTTCTGGTTTTAAATGATGTTTTCAGGGCAAAATGTAAAACTCTGCAAGTGTTACATTTTTGACCAAACCCAACGTCAGTGTGACATCTGTATCACTATGTTCATGAATTGTAACGAACAAAACTAGGCAAAATTTGTCCTGTTTATCATTAGCATGGTTACCTTTAATTTTTTATCTTTTTTTAATCATTTTCACGAAACATGGGTTGGGGTGGAGGTTTTTTCTTGTTTTAATACTTTATCCTCTAAATAACGAAATCAGGTTATCTTTATTTTCCTACCTACCAGTTAAAAAAAACTGAAAAACTGAATTTTTGTACATCATGGGCATTGCTGAAATGAAATTGTGTTAACATATATATATATATATATATATATATATATATATATATATATATATATATATATATATATATATATATATTGTAGCAGAAGTAAAAAAAATGTATACGTCATATAAATTGTTTTCATGCGGCTACTGTAAAATGTTTGATTTTACTTGTATTTGTGTAGCATTCATTAATATTGAATGTAGAAGAATGGGGGAAATTGTAGGTATAATGGGCGCTTAACTTTCTGGGGTTTTTAATGGGACAGTACAGTGTCATTATAGAGTGGAGCACATGTTATTGTTTACATGAATTTACCCATGATTTGTGGTCATACTGCTGTTCCCGCCCTCTTTTACCTTTGTAGGTTGGAAAATTCCCGCTGAGTACAATACCCTGCTTTTCACCTGACTCCCAGGCAAGCATAAGTTGGCCCGGTGGTGCTTTCGCACCTAGATATAAATAGTGCAGGTTCCCCTCGATTAGGGTCCTGGGTCTTATTGTCTGCCACTGCTTTTGAGGGGAGATTTCCGTAGCCGCATCGAGGAGTTCAGGTGATGTAGACTTTTTTCTGTTTTGACTTACCTTGGCATTTTGGAGATCTTGATTTCAACATGTAGCGAAAGAGTTCTTTTAAGCTGGGCTTTTCATTTTTTCCCCAGGGAGGTTAGTTTATTGTTTTGGCTGGGAACTTCATGGTGGACTCAAGGATTCCTGTTTTGTCTTTGGCTGTTGAACTGAGAAATGCTGGTCACTGACTCCTCCGTTTTCTGGCTTCTTTTTTTGTGATCGCCCTTGTTGATACCATTCTTATGTTAGCTTAATTTTTCTATAGGGGTCTGGGAGAATGCCTCATTCGGGACCAGATGGCCTATATTGTTCATAAGTATTGTATTTGTGTCTTTTCGCCAAGAACCACTTCCTAGTAGTCATTATTATTCCGCAGTCTAATCTCTTTACTCGCCACAGGCTAACCTTTCCCTGTCTAACTCATATACATATGGAAGTAAAACTGTCCATATTGCATGCGCTCCTCTGTAAAATTTTGACATAGACTGCAATAGCCCAAATAAATTAAAGGGTCTTCAGCAGGTAACTACTCAGATCATGTTTCGGAGCCTATTACGTTTACAGTGTTGATACATTGTTTCCCCTCTCAAAGGTATACGGTTAAAATGAGGGGAAGGAACAAGTGGCATTACTATGAAAATTTGGTAATTATGGTCTGTTTGACAGGTATTCTTCTTTGATATGAAGCTCTGCATTTACAATCAAAACTTCACATATTTAGCTAATACATCAATTGCCACGTTCACATTTATTCATTATTATGTGGGTGGTCTTTGCTGAATATTTAGCTTAGGCAAGGAGCCGCTACTCAGAGAGACATGTACGGGTAAAAGGCTCCGAAACATGTTGAGTAGTTACCCGCTGAAGACCCTTTAATTTATTTGGGCTGATACAGCCTATGTCAAAAATTTACAGAGGAACGTGTGCAATATAGACAATAGTAATTCCATGTATATACAGGTTAGACAGGGACAGGTTAGCTTATGGAGAGTAAAGAGTTCGAACGGCAGAATAGGATATTGACTACTAGGAAGTGGTTCCGGGCAAAATAACCCAAATACAATTAAGGGCTATTGGACCATGTAGCAGTCTGATATTATTTCTTTGCATCTAAGTCTAACAGGGTTTAGGATTTGAGAGTTAATACGTGTGAAGTGTCGTGCATATGAATTCCCTTTTGAGGATTAACGTTGCATAAGGAAAGGATTCAACCATCTATTTTTATGGAGACCCGCGCACTTTCCATAATAGTTTTTGGCGATATTCCCCTGAAGTTTGCAGATATATGTATTCAGCTTTAAGAAAAAACAAACAGAAAAAGAAAAAATGCGTGTCTCTAATAAAATGCTGAAAGCAGATTTAATTGCTTAAGACATGGGTGAAAGTTTGATGAAGTTATTTAAATGAAACGGTATTTAGTTGAGATAAATTAATGCTGAAAAGGTTTAATTTTGCGGCGTAAAAATCGTCACACGATTGGTTGAAGATGTGTATAATGGGAAAAGTATGGTTCCAGAGGGTTTTTTGGTATACAGATTGATTATGAGAACCTTTGAGTTTGCGAACTGAATGTATTTGTAATCTCATGGTCCGGTGATCTGTAAAAGTTTTACGGGAACTATGAGTTTTTCCGGAGAGGCCTTGGGGTTGGGTATTTTCTTCTTTTTTTTTTCTTTCATGCTATTCTAAATTGTTCTGTTAATTTGAAGAGAAGACATTCACTAAGTCAAACATCTATTCCGTAGCATAGAACATCGAGATCAGATGTTTGTAGATCTGCGAAAACCTAATTGATTAACACTTGTCTGTTTGACACGTCAAAATAAGTTGTGCGACGTAAGTATGTATTATATTTATTTATTTATTTATTTATTAAGCTTCAATCAGCAGTAGTACATAAAATGACATAAGATACAATAAAATGTTTGCTGCATAAAACATACTGCCAATTAGGAAGAGTCAAACAGGTGAACACACCTATACAAGTTGACTCCCCGTTGGTGATCTAATGAATGAAATGAGTACAGCTAGTGCTGTGTAATAACGATGTTCATGGAGATAAAACCAATTTACTACACTAGAATGATGTATAAAATGTCTGGAAAGGCATGATAAAATCTGAAATTTACAATATATAGAAAAGCACCACTTAAAATAGTCAATTAATATCATTTGGATGGTGTGTCAGATTACAACTAGTGGAGTGGGTTAGATTGGGGCCCCCCAGCAGAGTGACGGGGGACAAAGCCGCGCAGGTGTTCCTTGAACACCGCAGCAGACACCGGCTCTGCTGGTTTTACTCCACAGTTGATAACATATTGGTTAAAAAATAAAACACATATTTGGATAGACACACTGTAGTAGCACCAGATACATACTGTCACTGTACATAAAAGCTGTCACAAATTACCCTCTGCATTTAGCACAGAAGCATTTACTTCTCCATGTGCATGTATTAGAATCATCAAAATAATTGTTTCTCAAATTATTGTAATGCTGCTTTAGTCTGGATTTGAACATGCCAATTGTAGTGGAAGCTTTTATGTTATGTGGCAAGTTGTTCCACCTGTAGATTGTGCGATTGACATATGAGTGTCTGAATGTTTCTGTGCCGCAACGGGTGGCCTCAAAACGGATAGTATTGTTGGAATTTCGTAGCTCGGAAGTATAGGTTTGGAGTGGAAATAAATCTTGTAAATTTACTGAATAGTATCCATGTAGACATTTGTATAAGAATACTAAATCCAGAATTTCACGCCTATAGGATAGAGGATGAAGATTACACTTAATAAGTCGTGCTTTGTAGGTGTCATCGCAATGTACTCCCAAAATATACTTAGTTGCCCTGCGCTGGATAGATTCTAAAGCCTTTAGGTTTTTCTTAGTGCCGACACTCCACACAACACTGCCGTACTCTAAATGGCTTCGTACCATTGAAATATATAACCTCTTGGTAGTTTCAGGAGGTGCTTGGTATCCACATGTACGTTAGATGATCCCAAGTGCACGATTGGCTTTCGTACAGCATTTTGTTATGTGGTTAGACCAGTCGAGGCAAGAGCTTAACTCGAAACCAAGATCATTTTGGGAGGACACGTGTAAGAGGGGTGTATTGTTCATGTTGTAATCAAAGACGACTGGGTTTCTACTAACACTAAGTACAGAACACTTATCGGCATTAAAATTCATTCCCCAAGTTTTACTCCATGTTAACAATTTGTCTATGTCGTCTTGGAGAGACGATGCATCAGCATCTGAGTGAATTTTCCTGAAGCACTTGGAGTCGTCTGCAAATAAAAACATTGTAGTTTCACTTGACAGTGATGTGGGGAGATCGTTAATATATAACAGAAATAGGAAGGGCCCTAAGATGGAGCCCTGCGGAACTCCAGATATAACAGGTTTAAATTCACTTTTTTGACCTTCCACTAGTACACATTGACGTCTCTCTGATAAGTAGTTAGTGAACCAATTGTACAATTGACCATTTATTCCAAAGCCTTTCAGTTTATGTAGAAGAAGGTGATGAGGCACAGAGTCAAATGCTTTGGAAAAGTCCAAGTAAAGAACATCTATCTGTACTTTGTTGTCTAGGTTTTTGCCCAGAGTATGTATAAAGTCTACCATTTGTGTTGCACAAGATTTCCCCTTCATAAAACCATGTTGAAAGGGGTGGAGAGAGTTCTTGAGCGCTGGAAGTATTTGATTCAAAATGCACCTCTCCATCACTTTACTAACTATACATAGCAAAGAAATAGGTCTATAGTTTTCGACATCTTCTCTATTGCCTTTCTTGTGTACAGGAATAACATTAGCATCCTTCCATTGTGAGGGAAGTTTACCACTGTTCATAGATTTAGAGAAGAGATATTTGAGTGAGGGGGCCAACTCTGCTGCACATTCTTTAAGGATCCTTCCTGAGAGATTATCTGGGCCAATAGCTTTAGTAGGATCCAAATTTTGGAGAACTTTTTGTATTTCTTCAGCTGAGAACGTGCAGGTCGAGAGTCTAGGGTCTAATGAAGAAATGACTCCAGGCAAGGGGAGATCTTGGCATCTATGATTAAAAACAGAGTAAAAAAAGCGACTAAAAACACTAGCTTTCTCTTCAGGGGATGAATATTCCTGATCAAATCCTTTTATAATGTTTGGAAGGTTTTTGCTTTTAGTTTTGGCTCTAAAGAAAGACCAGAATCTTTTAGGATTTTCATGCACTTTAGTTTAAATTTTGTAGAAGTAGCGAGACGGGCAAAGGCCAGTTCTCCAGCGTATTATCATTCCTGTAAAACAGAAGCAATATGCACTGTTGGTGACTTGTTTGTAATGTCATGGAGTGCATTCTGAGGTAAAAACGTTTCACAAACTATTACGAAGTCCAATGCTTTAAGACAGACTTTGATAGGTTTCAGGGATCGGTTGGTCAGAACCGCCAAGTTATGTAATCCATTCAGGCCACCAGGTTCGATTCCTAAGGAATGTATACAAGGCATGTTTCAGTTTAAATGATCCACCGCAGAAATCTTCCATATTTAGATTCAGATTTTGCCCCATTGATTAAAACAAGAAAGCACTTTTACTGGTAAGAAATATCCCGCACAGATTGCCACGAATAGACTGAGTTTCTGGGTATAAAATAGCAACTTTAGATTGACCTTTTGAATGTAATGATTCAATGTATCCTTTCGAACATCATAACAACCTGGCAATAGCATTACTTTCTTTATAGATGATTTGCGTGCAACGCAATGACCTCAACATTTATGAATTGAAGAAATAAGGCCTGATCCTCTGTACAAGTACTACATACTCTCTCCTCTCACTTACAGATTGGAAACTTAATCTGTGCTAAGCTAAGCATTATCTATGTGGCAGGAAAAACCACTTGATACATTTTTTACCGTTAATAGGCAAAAAATGTGATGCCACATTATTTGCAGCTGAATAATAGTTACACGAATATTACAGGGACTTTGATATTTTGCATGCTCTCTTGACACATTATGATGCAATTAAAAACACTGAAATTTGTCATAATTGGACCTGATGGAGCAATATTTCTGAGTTACCTTGCAAGTATTATGAGAAAACATGTGTTTGTCACTTTCCTGATGTACTTGAAAACATGTACAAACACTCAGTCACTCTCTGTCTAGCAGACACACACACACACACACACACACACACACACACACACACACACACATATATATATATATATATATATATAATGACCTTTCATGAGATAAATAGACAGATAGTAAGATAAATTGATAGATAGACAGACAGACAGATAGATACATACATGGAGACAGATAGATAAATAATAAGATATGTTTATATATATAGATGTAGATAAATAGATAGATAGATAGATAGATAGATAGATAGATAGATAGATAGATAGATAGATTGATAGATATATAGATAGATAGAGAACGAGAGAGAGAGTGCTACGTGTAAAACTGGTATTTACTCAATGCACCTATTGCATTATTTTGTGTTTTTTTATTTGTAAGACTCTTTCTTCTCTGTATGTCATTATGTGTGAAATTGGTAGTAGGTACACCTACTATGCGATGCTTACAGCTTTACCACATTTGCAGTTGCTTAAACGTTGATATTTCGTGTCAATAAAATCCACCCACAAGCAAAAATTGGTGTTGATGAATGGAGAAAAAAGTATAAAGTAGATTTTAATTCCGACAAAACGGGGGGAACGATACTTTCGACCAAAAAGAAAAAAGCTAACACAAGATCAATTGTTTTTTATGAATAAGCACATCGCACGTGTATGTAAAGATAAACACCTTGGATATACCTTGTCAGAAAACCTTGTCCTGGGACAGCCACATAAAACACATCTATAACAAACCTTAGGGTGCATCAGATCTTGCATGCATAACTTGTCTTGTAATGCGTTTAAATGCATATGTCCCTCTTTTATACGTCATAGACTGATTTATTGTTAAACACGGAGTAGTGCAATAATATGAAAAGTTCCATACAAAGAAAGCATTCGGGTGCAATGAAAACATCTAGCCAGTTCAAAATAGTATCCTGTCAAAGCTGGCCAAGCCAAGAAATTAGACGGAGGTATCAAAAACTTGTACTTAATTATAACGTGACTCATGGCATTTGCCCTGTACACTTGAGGGTGTTGCTCCCTGGGCGCAGCAGCGAGAGGGTCAATTAGCCTTATGTAACATTAATGAGAACTTACTGCTTTTCGCGCGAACTCCTTCAATTATGAGTTCTTTCCTCCCGTTTTTAACTCGTCTCTGTAAAGCCCTCCAATTGAATATTAAGAATTGCCCTTCTGTCAATATCTTTAAGGGGCATCTAAAGGGTCATTTATTTCCTGTCAGGTTCGGTCAGCTAAATATCTTAATGAATCGTCTTTGAGTCTATTTGAGTGATTTAAATGGCCACTTATTTATGAGACGTTTAATTGAAAATCAAAGTTGTGCTTGTGGTTGCCTTTCAGAAAATGTAATCTGTTATTTGCTGTAGTACCCACTCCATGACACCCGACGACAAGTTCCTTTGGCTAGGATTTTTGAAACTATCGCAAAAGAAAACTTAGATTAAGTTTTTTGCTAATTACCAAATGTGAATAGCACATGCATTTTTTTTTGACACTCAAGCAGCATCATGCAGATGTAATCGTGTGCTGGTCAATGCTACCATGCAGTTCCTAAGAAATCCAAACAGATTCGCATTAAGTACGTGATGTAAATATGTATGGATTAATTTACTGTAGTACTTGCTTTAGCAGCAACTGTTGCTTTGGTACCACTGCTTTTCTACTGGCTATTATTATTATTTCAATTTTAGATTTGTATCAACCACTGGCTACACTCTCCATCCTGTTAAAAGAAATCAAATATAGTATTTTACTGGGGACCGTGGCATATCAATTATTTATTCTATTTCCACATCCACCATGACGTTATGTTTGGTAATCACTATATAGGTCAAAAAGTATGACACAGCACATATATAAATTATACAAACAGGTGTCACAGTTAAAAACCTTCCGTGTATTCAGAATACACGACAAAAACATTTTTAAAAAAGCACAATACAATCTCTTTATGCTCCAAATTCAACCCATTAGTCACTGTTATCACATTCGATTGCAAATTATGAAATTGCAATGTTTCAACTGGCAGTCAAATGGATATATAAACGCATCAATAGCAAGCAATCATGAAGCATGCTTCGTTGACTTAAATCCCTTTGACACGGCTTTTGGTGATTGCCACTGTACACGTTGTATTTGAGAAGTGCAACACTCCAGAATTTAAAGAAAAAGAGAACATGAAAAAATGGTAAAAAGACATGATGCACCGTAAACATCACGTTCTCACTTATAATGGCAAGATATAGAGACCTGAAAGAGCTGGTATACTTTACAGCAATAAATCTAGAAAATGCATGTTTATGTTGAATATTATGTTTTTAAATCTATATGTTTCATTTGAACCCATAAAAGCTTCATGTTTTATGGAAGAAACATCCTTATAAATGTAAAACCATTAACAGATATTTGTAACTGTTCTGTCATTACGTCTTAATTATTTTGTATATTACAAATGGATTTTTCATATTAACTTATTGTTGGTTGCAAAACCAGTCATTTTTTTTCAAAAAGGGTTCTGTTCCAATGTTAAAGCTTTTAAAAGGGTATTCAAAATTTGTAAAATTTCAAAGATTTATATAAGAAAATACCTAAGCCTGTTAAAAAAAAGCTGAGGTGTCATATTTTAGACAAAGGTGCTATATTTAATTTGATATTACATGGCAACTCGTATGTTAACGTTTTGAACATGCTATATATTATTTTATGTAAATATTTTAGGATTTAATTAAAATTAAACTGGAATGATGTCATCCCTCAATCTGGAAGTCGATAGTTAATTCGAATCTAGACAAATATTTTCTTTCACAGCGTATATTCTTTTGATACTCTTGCATGAAAGACGAATGAAACAATTACAAATTTCTACATGGAAGTCACAAACTGTACTAGCCCCTTAAATGAACTAGTATGTAAACCAACCTACGAAAAAGTAGCAACATTCAAATTAAAAAGAACCCCGAGAAAGGAATTCCACAAGGATTGGTGTTTTTTTTTAGAGGAACCAATGAATGTTTCATTGCTATTTACTTTCGTCAAAAGCCCTTTAGAATTTTGGACTATTTTTAACAAAGTGTTGTAAGGCCTTATTTTAGAGGCGTCTATCAGAATGCAAACCCTGACAGCATATATGTCAACAAAGGAATTTTAAGCAATAAAGGATATTATTGAATGAACGAAATCCCATTCGTTTGCTTGGGATCATTGGCAGAGCCAGTTAATTTCATATTGCATTCTGCAGCGACCACATAATATTGCACTGTAACGCACTTTTGGTCATCACATTTATTTGCTCATTGGCCCACTTTCGGTCATGTGTATTGCTTATTAATATCATATTACACAATTCTGCAGCTGCCCTCAGAATATTGCACTGTTGCACACTTTTGGTGATAGCTCTGTTCAACTTTCTCCATACCATCACGTTCTAACCACAATCACAATGTCAAGTGCAGATGTTTAATCCCGAAAGCAAATTGTATAAAACTACTTAACATACAATAGGATTGAATATCTTCTGTGGTGTAATATTACATAAGACGGTTGTGGTAGTTTAGATAGGGCAGTATCGGGTTTGTGAAGAAAAAAATGAATATCAACTGACGAATCAGTTCGTTGAAAGTGATTTTCCTTCCTCCATATAACCCTTTGTTCCCCTTATCAAAGTATCATAATTCTGCAATATACATTGAGGCATAAAAGTTAGCAAATATCCGTTCTGGCCAATAAGTTTAAACTGATTCCTCAAGCTATAGGCATGTTCTCTGGGAATGTGCAAGATTGCGTCTTATATTTTGTACTGCGTAAAGGATCAAGCCCAACAGTTTCCCTAAAGATGGAATGCTTGTATCTGACCCATTGCTGGCTGAAGTTGTCATCGAAGCATGGTACCAAGCAGGCACTGGGCCCTGTGAAGTACAGCATCTGAGCATAAGACACCGAAGTATTAAAAAAATATATTATGACAAAATGAAGACCAAACTGCATGTTTCACCAGTCACAAAATACTAGAAAATTAAATAAGGTTTAACTGGACTATGACAGCTGGAACACTGCACGCTTAATACATTTTATGAGTATGTCATGATGTTTAAGCCCTTGCAGCCTAATTTACAGACCTTGATACAAAGAAAGAGAGCCTTATTTTTCACCTTTTGGGTTCCAAGGTATGATCTTCTTCACACGCAATGTTTGCCCAGTGTATTCACATAGGCCAATGCTGCATGGCCAGATATCAAAATTCTTGTTATAGAACTGCGCGAGGTGACCAAGTTCCTTTAAAACTTTGTTTTGTGCACCGCACTCTGACATTTGCACATACTTCTCGCGCTTTTTACCTCCGAAGCTGTTATCTGTAGATATGGCTTACTATATAAGGAAATAGTGGACCCTGGTATCCATTTGTGCATAATTTTAAACTGCCTGTGTTATTTCTGATCTACTTATGCTTTGTACACAGACTCAAGTTAAGGTGAACAGACTTGTTGACGTGCTTATAATATTGGATCATCTCCTCCTTATTTGACTGTGCAATTTTATCCTGACCGTTACAACAAACCATGCAGCGGTGTTGTTTTCTGGACACAGGGCCATAAAAGACTAAAATGCCTCACATAGGTACCCTAAAAACCTAAATACTGTATCTGTTGTTTTCAATGACTGTATAAAGTAGTGCAACAGATCATTGCTACAGTCAAAGTAGATAGACATTGTACCCGGCTTACTTTTTATCGTACCGGACTAGAATATTGTCGTCACGAAGGAATGGATAGAAATCAAGTTGTCCTAGTCTCACCAAGGATACACATATGCTCATAATGAAGCAACATCTGCAACTGATAATTGTTGCAGCTGCACATATTCACGAAGTGTCAGAGTTCCTTGTGTATAATTTACAAAAAATCCCGTTGAAAAAACAAACAAACACACAAAAAATGTTCATTATTTGTATCATACTTAGTACTACGTGTCGCACCATAAAAATCATTTGGTGCTTACGGCAGTTGATCGGAAACTACAAGAATGACGGGCCCAGTAATCAAACTTCATGCAGTGGATTAATTTATTCTTGTTAATCATCAAAAGATGGTCATCAAAGCTTCAAGGAAACACCTGCCTGCTTTTATTTCTGTCTATTTTGGTTGATCTTCAATGTGTATTGACACATTTATCTATTGGATACAACAGATCATATAATTTCAAACCCATGTGTTGTAAGTGTTTTTGTGTGCATTGTGGACCATATGTCAAAATAGTTGATGTTTTGATGAACTTAGAATGGCACCTTTGTGATCCAACTTTTTCAATATTTGAATGTATGGTACATTAGACCACATTGCTTTGACATGTATTCACGATGTGCAGATTTTCATTTTAAATTATTCAAATTTAAATCAAAGGTCCAGTAATCCATCTTGGTGCAGTGAATTAAGTCGCACCAGTAATTTAATAAAAGATAGCCCCAAAATTGTCAAGGGCACACCTGCCTGTTGTGTATTCTGTCTATTTTGGTTCATCTTAAATGTGTATCTACTACTCTATCTTATGAATACAACTGACTGTGATGAATACAACTTAATTTGGTAATAAATTCCCATGTGTATGCATGTGTTTTGTGTCCAGTCTGGACCATATGCTAAAATGGCTAAGGCTAATGAGGACTTCAAAACGGTATGTGTGTTATCCAACTTTCCCAACATTTAAAAACATGGTATATTTAATCGCATGACTTTAAGGTGCACGATGGATCATGTGCATGTTAATGCCATATTCAAACCGACAATTTTACTGTCAATCATTTGAATAGCAGTATATGCTGTCCAGAAACTGGAATCTTCAGATATTGTAGTTTTTATACATGGCATATGGCATAATAGAATTACTACATTCTTAACTTTACCATTAGACTTTGAAAATAAAAGGTCAAGTATGCAAAAGATTTATAAATCATATAATATTTTACGAAAAAGGAAATCACAATTTAATTTTTATGCTACATATCTTGGATAAACATTAAACCGAAACAAAGATCCACTACTAAAAATACACATCAGGGTATTTCAGCTGGCAAGGGATATGAGGGGTCGAGGTAATTATAGAATGTGGATAAAAGGTTTTGGTATTGATGATATGTACATGTCGTACAACTTTGTATTTATCAGACAAATGTTTATAAAACGCATACAATTTGGACGTATTGTGAACAACCTTTGAATCTGTAACTTGTTTGTCCCTTTTCATTCTTCCACAATCTTATTTTATGTGTATTTAGGCAAGTAATATACATATATATATATATATATATATATATACATATATATATATATATATATATATATATATATATATATGTATATATATCTGCTCCTTCATAAGACGTTTTATGTGGAAGCTTCTTAAACTTAACATTGACTGGCGTTAACTAACTTGCCCACTTCAGAATATGTTTTTTTCCTCCATCTTTGCTCTACAGAAAAGCTTACAAACAATGCTAAAACTGGATCTGTTTTGATAATATATTCCTTTTTGTGCGCTTAAGGTGTTTTTAGTCATGGTGCAATATTAATGGTGATATTTTACCACCTTGCTAACACCACACTTCCTTAAAACATTGTGCCCTTTTCCCTTCTGTGCACATAGGATGTGCACATTTCCTTTTAATTCAAATCTTCACTTGTGTCGTACAGCTGGATTGTGCTTGCTATGTTCGAATGTAACAAAATTCTTTTAACCATGTAAGCAATGGGTGTAACTCTTTATGGTTAGTTATCTTTTCAAAAATATGTATGCTAGTGAATGGAATTCCTTTATGTTTCTTGTTGTATGACGATTGTGGTAATTGTATTGTGAACCTTTATATTCGAGAGGGTTTACTGAATTTCCGTTTTTTTCTCTGGTCAGAGTCCCTGCCAGGCGTTGTGATACACTACAACATAGAAGTTAAATCTATACTGGTGTTTTTATAGCTGTTACTTGCCTACTTTTATATATGTCCAAGCTCTTGTATACAAGTTGCATTGCTGGCACAAAATACGAGAATGCAACCTTCAAGCTATGTGTCATTTCTGCATTTTTGACCGTTTCGTTTGAAACAAATTCAGAAATACACAATCTGTCAGCAATTGCAATTACCGTAATTTTTTATGTAGGTTAATTCTTCTCAGTACAAATTGAACATCATCATCAATTTGCACAAGGATAACTTTATTCATGAGTCAAAGAGGGGCACAGTATCAGTATTTGTTCCCGAGGCAAGGCTTTTGGGTTGATATGCTAATCATTTACACAGATCAATTGCATACCTTGCGGGGCTGTAAATATGCTTGTCAGGCTTGTTTTTGCATATTTCTTACAAGAGTTTTTGAGATTTCCTCTACAAGGACATACCTTTGCCATAACCTAGAAAACACATAAACAATATTGTGTATACATGTAACTAGTTTATCAACGTACCATTCTCTGTCAATCTGCATGACATGATTCATGCAGGAATGTCAATGCGATTTCTAGTCTAAAAAGGAAATTACAAGACGACAAAAACAGCAATATGGGTTTTCATGGAAGTATCATTATGAAAGAGTTCATAGTAAATACACACACAGACACACACAAAAGAGATGCAGTGGCAAATGTACAATAGATGTAACATACTGCTTTTCTCATATAAATCCGAAGGGCTTGCTGTTTAGACCTTAATATAAATAGAATCATTTCTGGTGCCAAGTATATTCACTGGAACATAATTATTGAAAAGACATATAAAAGTTTACAAAGACAATACAAACATTCATTTTTGGCCAGTTATTATCTTTGTCATGGAATTCTGCATTTTTCATTTGAATGTACTTGGCATATGTTGCACAGATAACTTTAAAGAGCCGGTTTATGATAAAATACAGATTTATGAAAAGGCATGGTTGCGAATGTACAATCATACAGGCCAGGGATACTTTCCATAAATGCAGCACACAAAATGGCATGACTTGAACAGGTCCTTTCATTAATGATTAACTCTTTTCAGCTTTATCAACATAAGGCAATGAATTTGATTAAAAAACGGGTCAAGCATTTCTTTCAATTAAAAACTTCCTACTAAATATAACTTTACTGATAAAATCAATGTGTCTTAAGGAGGTGTTTTTCATATATACATAGCTCCATAGGTAAAAGCTTGTAAAACATCTGCTTTGGCTACGCAGGCAAACAGTGCCTATAATCTAATGTCATTCTCTATTTTTTTTCTGTGTCAAGCAGATTGGACCTCATCTATTCTCAGAACTGAATTAAAAGACCCAATTTATTCCAAGTGACCCACTTATATGGCTGTTAAAGAGTTTAAATACTGAACTGTGTATGAAATCTGCATATGGCTGAACAACGCATTTTAATCATTACAGTGTACTCGTTACTAAACAGGGTATAAAAGGCACTAAATCTCAAAATTAATTGTCGATATTAGATTTATTAGTGTGAGTGAACAAGCAAGAATATAACGCACAATAATGACATCTGATCTTCTATCTAGTTTACCAAAAAGTTTTTGGTAAAAACTTGTACACTGTTTGAGCATGACACAATACCAGGAATTGTGAATTTCAACATTGCCGAAACGGAGGAAATAAATGTGAGGTTGAACAGGGCGTCAATTGGTGATGTGATGCATGAAACGACACTATTCTCTTGTCCTTTAAAAATGATCCACTGACAAGAGTAACTTGGGTAGAAATTTTTATTGGAATTAAACATTGGCTATTTTTGTCTGTGTTGTCACAAGGTTGTCTTTGTCTCTTTAGAACGGAAATGCCCTTGCGCGTTCTGTAGGCTATATGTCATGAATATCATATTTTTTGTATGTGCATCTTTCATTTTGCAGACATATACGTGTTCCAAAATAGTTACGTTAATCACAGTGGAAAGCACTGCAGGAAGTCAAACATTCGACAAGTGATGCCAATATGATATTTCATAAAGATACAAAAATCAAGTGCTTCCTGAGATAATTTGAATTTTCCCATTCATACAAATTGAGCATGATCAGATAAGGTTTGAGCAGTTTCCAGTATGTTCCAATAATTCAGACTTGTTGAACTATTAAAAGCAATACAGCAAAAGGATAACACCGGGCTAAATAAGTTGGACTTGTACCTTTCTCTTTGAAGAACTGGTGATATTGTGTAGATGAAAGGGTTCAAGACTGAGGTGATTGGTACAACAAATACCACAAACCAGGCATAGATCTCTCCAGGTAGACGAACATTTCCACCAAGCGATGCAAAACCTGTGCATTGATAGACAAACAGATACATTAATATATTCAAGATCTGATTCTCTCGATGCACTAAATACAACTTTTCGTAATTCCACCATAATTGAAAATGTTATGATACAGAGTACATTTGATTTAATGTGAATGAAAATATTAGTTTACTACACAAAATGTCAATGTCAATTTCCAAGTATCATAACATTTTGGCTTGTGAAGTAACAAAGCAGTCGTACTGTATGATTGCTTCTCCTGCCAAAACTACGCAATGAAACGATAATAAATGTCACAACAATATATTTTGTGACGAAAACGCCACTGATAAGATCTATCAGCCACACAACCTTGTTGGGGAAAAAAATTATCTTGGCATGCACATATCTATAACCTGTGAGAATTTTAGCTTCTGGCGTCACTTTACCTTCAGTATGAGTCTTGATTTCATTTGGGTGCAGATTGGTGAAGGCAGGATGCTATTTTTTCGTGAATCACTTTACCAATCACTAAGAAATTTACCTCTCTGTGTCTGTAATTGTATTTTTTTAAGCCAATGACACATTTGTAGTTGCTTGGTTGTAATTTCCATCATATTTACCAATGGAACTGACTTCTTTTCAACTTCAATGGGAATGTACCATGGTATCTTATGTTATTTGTTTAGTGTAATGGATTTTTTTGATGCGGTAATGATCCAAAGTTCTATTTAGTGGATTCCTGTGTAAATGCATGTATATGTTTGGTTTCCAAATACAATGAAAAATGTTTTCCTTGAAGTTTGGAATGGGTGCGCCTAATAAGCATACCTTTACAATGGTTTCTCAGCAGTTCCCACATGATTAGATATTATGATATTTTGTATGACTTTTTACAAAAAAGTGTCAATTGTGACAAGTTTTGCAGACTTTACTTTTAATTTTACTTGTATGACGTATCCTGCAACATTTATAAAATCAAACTATTCTAGAATAATAGCTTCAGACGTTTTCTATGTAAACTGTTCACATTGCGTTAATATTGGACCTCCAAAAAAGCCAAGATCAAACTACACATGGGCAACTGTTGATTGTTATGAAATTAAACTGACATCAAAGGAGGTAATGTATAAATTGGGAAATAACATCTATTTTAGACGTGTTTCAACAAATGTCCAAGTTTCCTGGGGTCAAACAAATATATACGTGTGGGTTTGGTAGCTTGACGGACCCAAAATAAATTTTATGACGCATGAAATAGTTTCAAACTGCCTTATGATACTTGATCAACCCTGACGTAAAGATTTTTATCAAGAAAGTGGCTGTCATGTGCCTTTATATTTGCAATAAAGTCAATTCAAACGCATCCTTCTTTTCAACATGTCTGGAGGGTTAACTAGGGCTGGGGAAACAGCATACCTGCGTAACCGTGATTTTTTGGTGAAACCGTAGAGCCCCCCTTGTAAGGTGATCATTATCGTAATATTTTACTAGGTTCCAGGTGTCTGTTCTCTGAGTTACCAGAGTAAACGGTCGTTAAAACATTATGAAAACATGACTTACTATCCCAACTTTAATCTGCCCCCTGGGCTGTGTCTGAAGCAGTTATCACCATTTGTTACAAATCCCAATCTGGCAATACATTTGCAGGACATTCGTACAAAAAATACATTAGAGTTCCATGTCAAACTGAATCGCAGCCACACCATCTATTAAACCATTATTGATGCTTGAAAAAACAGGATTTACAAAATATGTACTTTTGCTTTCATAGAAACATATCGAAAGCTAAATCCCACTTTGAACTTTGAAAAGCAGCCCACTCTCTTAGATTTTTGACATATCAATAAAACTACCTATTTCAATCAGTAGCAGTGATATGAATGATATGAGTAAACATAGAAACCAAACCACTGACCCTTTGACAAAGCGAAGTGGTATCACTGTGGCTAATTGGTAATTAATTATATTTCAAGCGATAATGACGATACCCAAAGAAAAGGCAAATAAATGTGTCTTGGTTTTTACAGACGGATTAAAAATCCTAATTTTGAAAGTAATTGTGAAATTATCTTTTGAAAGATATCATTTCTCTGCAAAAAATTGATATAAAGCAATTCCCCAATCCCTCAAAATAATTATTTTAATTTGCACTTACCAAGAATACAGATTGGCATCCAGCAACACAAATCCGTCACAATGATAAAAAAACATTTGTCGAAATACACGGACATATTGCGTCTTTTTTTTTTGCCAACAGAGGCACTGAAATTTTTAATAGACAAATACATCCATCCATAAGATATCACCAGTACTACAGTGGCAAATGTTGGGATTACGGTTAACGAAAAAAAGGAGTATTGCCAACCTGTGTAAGTCTCTGAAGTAATATGTAGTGGTAGGCTAACCATGGAACGTCCATAGTACTTCCCCGAAAAGTAAGGATAATATATGGCAGGATACGTAGCCATTAAGAGAGCCAGAAGCCCAATTACTACTACCATTGTGACAGCTCCTGATCTTTTTAATCTTAATCTACTGTAAGGAAACACTATGAAGAATATTTAATGTTATAGTAAGAAGCATCATAAGAGATCCCACAACAGTGGTAGATCCTGTATACCCGCTAAACTGCAAATCGGGGACGAACGCCATATTCTGTCTACTTCAACGTAATATCCACTGTATGCAACATCAGCACTGGCTATAGTAAGCAGATTAACACTCATTAGCATATCTGCTCCACCTAAGTTAGAAATAAAAAAAAAAAGAAAGAATTTGATTCTGTTTTCTAGACCTGACTCGAAACCCAATGTTGAGGAAATTTTCGACAAGCGACAAAATTCCCATGACCCAAACCAAAAATTGCAAGGTGTCACAAGCCATAAGATCAGAACAGCTTGAGAAGACATTACCCTCTGGAGGGTATTTCAGCACTGACGTTGGTTTTATGCAAGAAAACTGATTATCTGAACTAATCGATGTTTTTAAGTTTAAAAGCTTAGAGAATATTTGCCAGATATATCCAACTCTTCCAATAGTACTATGTCATTTAAGACTCCAACGTCTATAGTATGTATTCTGTTCCATTTTAAATATATTCTTTTAAGGCTGATAAGCCAAAAAACGGCTTGTTGCTCATTTTTGCCTATAAATGGTGAATAAGCTGTAAATTATGCAATGACGTTACGCCATTGAAGGCACCATTCTCAATCACTGCGTATGGGTTGCCCTTAATGTTTAGAGTGACAAGTCGGCTAAGACCGTATCTAGCTTTAATTTCTGAAGAGCATTGAAGCTAAGATCCAGTTTACGCAAATTATATGTATTTGTGAATATTCAAGGTAGCCTTTTTTTTCTATATTATTATTATGTGACAAGTTCAGGAGAAAGATATACGAATATGTCAATGCGTGACTCAGCTCCATAATACTGTTGTGAGTAAATACTTATCTTCTGGTTTCTGCACCCAAACTGATAAGCAATAACGATACATTGAGGGAAACTGCGTGACTACAGTTGATATCAGCTCGTTCACGTGAACATTGATTTGGACATCTGATATTAAAAAGGTCCTCATCATCATCTTCCTTGCAGTGTATCACTCCATCACACACTTGCTCCTGACTAATGAAGTTCTTCCTTCTTTTACACCAGTACATCCCCTCGCATTTGTAGTTATCTGCAATCACAGTGCATCAACATGAAGAGAATCCTAAATTGAAAGTGTCGCAGTTAAGTAGATTAGTTCTGGAAAACCTTAACAAATCAGTAATAATTAAAACTGAAAATAGTTAGGATATAACCGTTTACTTTCTGGTATAACATGAGTGCCGGTAGAAAGAAAAATATTAGACTTAACCTAATATAAAGACAAGTAAGGTAATAAGATAACGATCTGTGGACTCACAATAAACAGGGATATGTGAAGCAAATTAATGCACATCAAATGAAAGTACTGAATGCATCTTTTCAAAATCTGACCCATATTTTTATATATATTGCATTGTGTCATAATTTTAAACTTCTCTCAAAAATGTTTTCTATATGTGACCTTTTACTTACTTCGTTACTTAGAGAAACTAATATTTCTAGATTATTGCCACGCAAGTGCTGGTGGACAGAATTGACCTCACCTCCCAGAAAGGACAAATAATGTAAAATGAAAGGAAAAAAAAAAAAAAAACCCTCCACAATATGATCTATGAATGCAGAATTGTTACGGATGTGTGTGCATGCTAATGCACATGGGCTTCAGGGTAACTATTATAGTCATCTTTTGTACATCTAAACTGTGCCTTGATTAAAATGCTATTGTGTGTGGGTATCAGCATTTTGAACCCGTATTCCCTTACCGCATCCATATTCGTCCGCCTTCATTGGGCAATCCCATCTTTCATCACAGATTTTATTCAGTGGTATGCAGTACCTTTTGGACACTTGGCATATAACATTGGACACATGAAGTTGGCTGTTAAAATTAGTGTTCATTGAAAACAAAAGAAATGTAACAATGTGTTTCATTATGTCTGATTATCCATAAGTCTATGTTGATACACACGTGCCTCCACCATGCCATATAAATGTTATCTTTTTAACATTTATCAGCATTTTTATAAGGACGCAATGCTTAATCATTTCGCCTTTTTTCAAACAGCTGTAATATATATAGTGCAATTCCCGTATAAGACCACCTCAGGAAGTGGAAAAAATGCAGTCTTTATAGGTGTGTTGGTTGTGGTTTTAATTGGATATGTTGTACATGAGGATAAACAAAAAATGGGACTAAAATCGGTGGTTTTAATACAGAAATGGTCTCTCTATAGAGATTGTCTTAATCGGATCTTCATATATATATATGTATATATATATCTCATGTTTTGCCATTGTAGAAAGTATTAAATGTAAGGTCATACTTTATGTAGTTTTGAATGCATTTTTGAAAGGCGTTCTCTATTGTTGGTAAATAATATGAGATTGCACTTTTGTTACTCCAAAACTTAGTTTAGCTCCGATAAAAGACAGAGCTTTTGTCGGATAGGGAGTCCCTGTTATGTTGACTGTAACATATGTAGCAGGTGTGGAATTACTATTTAATAATCAAAAGGTTCTCAGGAATCCCCAGTTACCAAGGGCAGCCAAAAGTCTGAAAGATCATTGCACAGATCCCCGTACAGGTTTCCATATATTACTTCATGTATTTGTGTCTTTGCAGAGCAAAGCAGAGGAAATTCCCTGCCTGAAAGAGCTTGAAATCTTTGATTCAAAATCATTTGCACACCGTAACTTCTTTTGAGTTCATTGAATATGAAGCAAAATGAATATGAAAAAAAATAACTGAAACATATTTTCTCCACAACATTATTTACATCAAGCGAATGACTGCAAATTTATAAGGTCCCTGAACGTGTACTGTTAAAAGGGTTAGTATTTCTCTACATTGTGCCAAATTCTCATATCGACCCGTTTATAGCCTTTAAAAAAGTACCTAACGATGATAACGACAGGTGGTCGTCATCAGATCTTACAAGATAACTTAATGTACAGATAAAGCTAATTTGCATCCACGATGAGCTAAGTTACAATAATAAGTAGTCACCATGATATATTTTCATCAGAATTCTCCAGGTGCGACCCATGTCTACATCCTATGTAGGCCCATAAGGAATCAATGTCGTACAGACAGAGCATGGAACTTTTTATACTACATCGTGCTGATTTACACCGATATCTGGATGAACGGATGACCTTGCCTAAAATATGTGGATGTATAATTGCTACATTTAAAGCTTACTGACACATCCAAAAGGAGGAACATAGTGTTATATTAAACATTTTCAGCAATGTGTTTTCGCCACACCTTTTAACCTATTGGATTTGTCTATACTGGTGGCTTTTTGCTAATACTTAAAGCCACAGTATACATTTTCACAAAGCTTATCTCTTTTAATTCAACTCAATACAGGATTAACAGAAAACTTTGTTGTCCTCCTTCAACGCAGTAAAGATAAATCAATATCATGTATCTTAACTAAACAGCATGAATATAGATGATTTTCTGGAACAAAGCTAGCATAGAATATTAAATCGAAGATACTGCGAACACGTTTATTTGTGTGAGCATTGACTTTGCCCCATTGTCTACAGATAAATATATTAAGGAATTAGACTGATACAAGGTCAAAATAAATATGGCAATTGTCTGACGTCTGAGTGAACTGCAAAAGTAGATCCGAAAAGTAAATAAATCAGGTAAAATTGTGCGTACACACTAACCACTCCACTAATATAACTGATTGTTGTAAATATGGTAGCTTAATGCAAGGTATATATCTTAAATTATTAAAAATGGTATCAGCTATTCCATAAAAGATATATACGGTGATTTCTGCATCATTTAATGAAAGCATTTCCATTGTATCAAAACTAGGCTTACAGTAGTGTTGACGCAAACAAATGGGTGTAATTTAAAGGCCAATACCCGTACAACATTTTCTTTAAATGTACCAAACATATACATGAACGTAACCACATGAGCTGCGAGCGCACGCATACCGAAAGGTTCAGTACACCTTCACAGTGATATCTGATGTGTAAACAAAAAGAAACTGAGATTTCTTAATGTCCCGAATTTAAAAGAAACAGAGGCAAAGTTGCAGTTTGGTCATCGCTATGAAAGTACCAATATAAAGTGATGTCAGTTTTGCATCCCAATATCTTTCACAGAAACTCGTTCAGAAAGAATTGGTCGTACGTTTTGGTTCCCAGGCTTTGATTAATGTTTTGGTGAGTATTTGCTTGAAGATAACCATAAGAGGAGAAGTGGAACAATAGCTGTGATAAGGTCAGTATCTAACCTGTTGGTGCACTCTGAGAAAAGGATCCCGGCCCATTGGTTCACATTAATTCACTAAACAGAATTTGTTCAGATCGACTTACCATCATTATCTAATTGTTTGGGCATACATACATGATCCCAAGTCTTCATTCTCTGGTGGTTTGCTGGGACAGTTGGCTATTCCATCACACACGTACTTGCGTGGTATATACGAACCGTCACAGCAATTAAATGCAACAGTTACATCACATTTGTCTGAAAATACAAATGCTAATATATAATTTGATTTTATACCAGTTTTTGATAAAGGAAAATGTCAATGCGTTTTCTTAAAAATCTGTTATCCTTCCGATTAAAAAAGTGTTTGTACACCAGGGAACTCAATATTCATAACAAAATAGCTAGATACGACTTACTAAGCTGCATCATTATCGCGTATTGAAACCATTTATCTCTTTCTCAAAAGTTATTTTGGAACCGAAAATGCTGCTTCAGTATTGCATGTTAAACCACACAGGAGATTAGGAATAGCTGGTTAAGTGTCCTTAAGATGTGTCGCTGGTGCCTAAACTGTTCGGTGCAGTTAGAATAAAGTATGCGGTTGTGTGCCATCTGGTAAAAATGACTAGAAACTGCCTTATTTGTGTCTCACATTTGTTTGTAAAAGAGAAAATAATGATAATTTACCAACCAGCAATCGAACCCTTTTCACAGTCCAATGATCACTGGCTGCACCGTGCCACCTCTGCAGCATCTGGTAGACATTCATTAACTGTGCATAAAGTCTCATGGCAAAGCTGCTGTCCTATAACCATTCACCAGGTCATAAAAAACACTGAGATAAAAAGACACTCCAGAAGAAGCATTTGGGGCACCCTAGGCAAAAGGCATATACAATTATATATTTGTATACTGCAAGTTGCTGTTGTTGCACATTGTAATTGTGCATTAACACTAAGATAATCAACAGAGGTAGAGGTATAGGTCGACTTCGGCTATTCAAACCTTATGATATATCGTACTAGTGCTTCTTGTTTTTGCATTACTAACACCAATGAAATGTATGTTGTAAGAGTCTAAAGGTGGTGACAAACCTTTGGAATTGTTGCATCATCAAGCATTGAATACAAGTGAAAAAGGTGTTCAATTCCAAAACCAAATACCAATTTCTGCAGACGCTCCAAATTATATCTCCGTATCTGCAGTAAGTTTCAATGCATTTAAATTTGTTGAGTGTGTTTTTATTGCATATCAACTGTTGTATTCGAACTTCTTCACAATGTTCCAGAGTGGTTATACGTACTCACTCTATTAATTTGTCCTTTAATTCGACTTAGTTTTAGAGTGCTTTCGAATATACTGGATATTGCGCATATTTTTACTTTTTTGTTGTATATTTATCATACATCAGCCTTATGTCTTTAGACGTCTAGTTGTATGAATAGGAGAGAAGTTTTAATATGCCTGTACTTTCGCGATATTTTGAAATTATATTTGCTTCAACCAATTTTCTGCATAGGTCTGTAGGAAAAAAGCTGTTGTTCTTTCAATAACCATTTGCTCATAGGTCTTTAAAAAATATGCAAGTTAGCACAACATTTGCTGATTGCAGCTTATCATGGTTATACCAGAGGTCCGTATTGCTTGAGACTCAATTATCATGAAAAACATTCAGTTTGAAATATATTATGCATGGAGATATACAATGTTAATCAAAAAGACAGCTAGGTTTGGCCGTATATGAGGTAGTATATTTTCTGACAAAAACAGTGTGTAAAAAGTGAAAATTAGTCAGTACGAAAAAGAAGAGCAAAGAAGAGAAGGAGGATGACTGACAAGTCAATAATTCAACAATATGGATCTTTTAGTGGTCTGAGGAACTGGAAAACTTCCACTTCTCATTACCAGGCAGGTGATTGGCTAATGTGCATACAAGAGCATTTGGGTGGCAAATCTATGATAGCCACTGCTTTCTGTCAGATATCTGTATGGTCAATTGTGCACATGCAATTGTACATCTGTGCTTGCAATGTCAACATAAAGACTGTAAACAAGTCCTAGCTGCATGTAGTTTTATGGCTGCTCAAGTTTCATGTGTACCTTTCAGGTCAAACAACAACCAATTTTTTAGAATCATGGTAATCCATTATACGTGACACATGGATCTGGTGATTGATATGCCATCATGACCCAGAACCCCTTCGTAAACATTCCCTCTGCGAGAAAACTGTTGTATCATTTATGTTTAACTTCTCTTCTTTTCCCTTCATGGAATAAGGTTAGGCGCCGTCACACACACGAGTGCGTGCGTGCGTGCAAACACACACACACACACACACATATATATATAAAGTATAGACCCATATCTTTTACATGGATTCCGAAGCAGGTCAAGCCTATATTAATCACTCTCCATGGCACAGATCGTGGTGTATACTTCCTACCTACATGTTTGGTGGAGGAAACCGAGGGACTCGGAGAAAACCACTGTGCACAGTCAGAGTGGTAGGAACTCTTTCCACATGCTTCCCCAGCCGTGTAATCGAACCCGGGCCGCAGAGGTGAAAGGCGAGTGTGCACCCATATATATACAATCCTACGCATAAAAGCTGTGTCAACAAATTCTATTTTAATACAATATACACTTCCACACTTGTACTCAAAAATCTCTTATTGAAACATGAACTTACTCCCAGGTGTTAACGTGTGTGCCCGCACGTATTTTCTAGTTCCAAAACCTTGGTGTTTTTACACGAAGGACAGAAAACGAAAGCAAGTATAACGCCAACAGTTTAACCCAAGTTTCTTATCTATTGGATAAATATTTGCTTTTTACTCCGTCTTTGTACCATTAATGAAGGACGGCCGCATTCCAGATAACTTGAACATAATGTACAGTGTTTCCATCTAGCATTTACGACAAATGCGAAACATCAAACAGCATTCAAAGGCATTTGTGTTGGTATTATAATTAGCGCTTTGCACATTATACTGATGTTTTCTCCCCGTTTTCCAGATGCATATGCCTAGGAAAAGGTCCTGACGAATTAAACAGTAATCTATGCCAGATAAGATATTGTGCATATGCCTAGTATGAATTCATTGTATGCTTAATGTGAGTTCATAGTGTGAAGAGTGAGGTTTTAGAGTTAGGATCATGGTATGCCATGCTTAATATAATGCTAAAGGGTTGCTTCTGCATCAACTTTGTGGATGGACAATTTTCTATTTTCGTCTATTACAGGACTTGACATATTTGACACGAAAAAGGCAAACAGGCCTATCTATAGCTGAGATAAACAGCCTCTTTTTACCACAACTTCACAACTATAACGGTTACTGTATCACTACTTGCAGGTAAGCCTGAAGCATCAAATATACAAAGTCACATTATACACACCAAGGTAACTGTCAGGTATCAATGAGGAACATATGATGATACCTTTCCTCAGCTGTGCCAACCTATTCAACAGCCCCTTGTATGTGGCAGCCGCTTGGACTTCTAAAAACACAATATGTAAAGAGCATTTGAAAATACCCGATGAATCTGTAGGTTATAATACAGCAGGGTATATAGGACCACTGATTTGTTATTGCATCAGTCGTTATCATGCTCTGTTATGTGAATGATCACATGCATTTGATGTCATCTTTGAGATGAAATCATTGGCATAAAATTTTAACTTGTAATCCAATATATGTGTTAGTAAACAATACCACAAACCATGCTTATCATATTATAACAACGAAAGAGAAATAATTTTAAATGCACCCCACCCCCACCCCAAGGGAAAAGAATAGTGGTTATGGACACAGTCAAGTCATCGTTGTATGTTGGTCAGTGAATTTAGGCACGGCATCTCTATTAGTGGATATCCACTTCTGTGTAGTAAAATGCCTGATATTTCTTTATCCTGAAATCTTCATGCTCTTCTCCAAGCACACTACCAACGTTCTAGTGATCAGACTAGTGTCCCCAGTAGGCTGAACATTGATTGTTAGCACACCTTTTATATTTCTGAAAATCTCCGAGGAGTCTTGCCCTAAAGACAATATAGTCATGTGAGTGTAGACTATTGCATCTTCACGGGCTGGGATGAAGCAGAGATACCTTTGGGGTTGGGCAGAGTGTTCTCATATTTATGTGCACTCCAAACATATCTGCATCGCTCCAAACAAATCTCCATCATTCCTTAAAGATGTCCAACTTCCAAAATACGGAAAGGTGAGTAGGAGCCGAAGAACAGGTGGTACACAATTTGTGTTTATCAGTATGTATCGAAGCTTCTCATCAACCATTCAAAGTATTTTAATCACTTTTGCTTTTGCAAAAGAATCCCATATCATCAAGTTTGGAGAAATGATTGCTTTGGTTATGAGTTATATACAATCTTCTCAATAGCCTTTTATTTCAGCTTGGTGTAATGGCTGAAGATATAGAGACATGTTAGTTCGCCGGCAAAATGCACAATATGTCAGGCAAAAGAACTATCTAATAAAAACCCAAAACCAAACAGGAATTGTGTTTTGTGTCTCAAGGCTATTTGACATAAAGGTAGAAATTAAATCTTATCTGCACAATCGACCATCAAATGTGAGAAAACCATTTGAAGAAGACCGCATGGAAAAAATGCACAAGTAAAAAGAATAAAAAAACAAACTGTCAGACAAACAAGAGAGAAATATCCTAGAACTATATCCAGCAACAAATGCCTTGTGTCGAAATCCTTCCATTGACGACCATGCATGCTTTGATGATAAGGTTCAAATGAACATAGTATAACGAAGTATGTCTGTCATTTGGGGATACCTCATTTGCAATGGATCAAAATCTAACATAACCAATACAACTGAAAAATGTAGGGGGATGTTCTTAATAAGAAATATTTACAGTGATTCAACGCCTTTTCTTGGCAATCATGGGACTCAATGCCCTCAGAGAGTGCCTAGGACAGTAGTTGCATTGAAATAGACAGTGTCATTACCATATCCAAACTGTAGTCCTAGTGCAACAGATCCAAGTCAATTCCGACCAAAGGCAATGTTTCTTGGTATGTATAGCTGAATCACATGAATTTATAGTTCGTCTTTACCCAAAAGAGTCCAAAACTTATGTGCAAAGGTCCATAGGGTCAAAAAAGCCATGTCAAATTTTTACATGACAGAATGCAAAACTTTTGTTTAAAATTATAGGCCTATTTCAGTAAATGGGCTTGTACAGGAGCATCATTCATATGCATATATGACCGTACAATTCATGAAAAGGGATCAAAATTTGCAGCACATCAGAGAATCTGCAAGACAGGTTCCTACTTTTTTGCAAATATCAATGAAATTCAGCATTTAAAAGGTACTAGTTGCAACCACCGTCTCAACAATGATCATCATCCAAACAAGTCCACAAAGTTACAAATACACCAACATCAATCCATCAGGAAACCCCCCTAGGCCTAAAATGACCATAAACAAGAATCCAAACAATATGATTTTACAATTTGATGTGTTTTAGACATGTATTTAAAGGCATGCTGTTGTTTTAAAGGAGATAAACTAAGAGTATTTAAAAAAAAGAAAAGTGTGTGTATGTGCAAACATAGTGGTCAAACGTCTATACATTGTCAGAGTCTGCAAGTACACTGGTTTAAATTTTAAACATCAGCCAGAAACAAGTGACATTGACATCAGGCCTCAAAACACAAAACTATAATCAAAATTGCATTAAAATAGCCAAAATTTGTAAGCATAGCAGTCACATTTAAAGAATGGTTTCCAGAAGTATTTTGAAGGGAAATTTAAATGTTCAAGAGAGTATAGAATCCCACAAGCAATCTAATAAGTGATTTATTGAGGTAATGATTTAGAATTTTAAAAATGTAGTATGCCATTGTGAGTCCTTTGCAAGTCAGCCAAGCATAATTTACATCTAACCCATGGTTCTATAAAGTTCAAAAGGTCAAAATGTAAACCAGTCCTAATTATTGTAAAACTACACTGCATTTATCAGTGAAAGAGGTTTTATGAAAAGAAAGAAAGAGAGAGGCAAATCATGTTATAATTCCTAAATGTTACTGTAAGTGCTGTTTTTCCATGTAACAATCTTAATCTTTTTTTTATTGACAATCATGCATAGGTCAACTTGTCAGAGAGCTGATTTAGATGCTTATTATTTATATGAGAGAGAGAGAGAGCGAGAGAAAGAGAGAGATAGACAGTCAAATATGTATAGATTTACTCATTTATTGAAAGTAACCATGTATCAGCTGTACATCAAACACCTTGAACGAACCTGACATGACATCAACAATAACAAATTATACTCATCAGACAATTATATATATAAAAAAAAACCATCAGTCCCACTACACTTGGAACAATTACTGCACTGCAATATGTGCAGAAAATGTCTGAATATTGAAATTATTACCAAATACATAAAAGTTCCATGTAAAGAGAAGTGGACAACAGTTTCCAATGATAGTATTGAGAGCAAACTGAATAACAATTTTATATAAAAACCTAGTCGTGCAATTTTAAACTAGCACGGTGGCACTCATTTTAAAAAGACGCGAAGAAATGTTTTAGAAAAATACTTATCCAGGATATAAAAAATAGCATACTTTGTCAAGTTTGTGTAGGCCTATCCACGTTTCTAACTGAAATTCAGATGTTTGGTGGTTACGTTGATGAGGCGGCATAGGCTATGTTAACTTAAAGATTTGCATAATTTTTCTTCTACATCTTGCTAACTCTCTCACACGGTAAACAGAGAGTCATTGGTACTACAACAGTAGATCTGATCACGGACTTATGCCCCAGATAAGGCAGAAATTAAGTTTTAATATGGTATTATGTTGAAAAAAAAAAATTTCCAAACAGGCCCGAGTAGAAATATACACGTACCAATGTCGTGGTGTTATTTCAGTTGGTCCAAGTTCATGACTGAGATTTTCAAAAATATAACATATACTTAGGCAAAGTGATAATGATGGGCCTCACCTTTGATCATAAAATCAACGCTTGCACACAGCTCAGTAGCAAGCCCTAATAACGGTAAAGCTGAACTAGAGCATGAATTACTGCATAAGCATATGGTGCATTTTAATCAGTCATATTTTGGAAGAAGTTTGTGATGTGGAAAATGCAGTATCTAAATAAAATAAATCTCTGTGTCATTTCAGGGAAAATTTACAAATAATTTTAGGCACAATTCAAAATTCATTTTAGGCACAATTGAGACTATTGTACATCTATATGCAACATCTGAATGCACAAGGTCTTGTGAGAACCCAACTTTGCCCTTAATTGGATTAAACAGTTTTTACTATAAGAATGTCATGGTAAGTTTTGCTACGTGTGGAACATTTTAATGCCTTGACAGATCACAGAGTATACCGATTGAAAGTAAACGAGCCATGTAATAGATGTATATTTTCTTTTTATGTAAAAAGGAGCTTGTGGTTTGTGTTTTGAAACTAGGCTGTTGTGAACCAGGTGTTCATTTCAGCAAGAATGCATGATTATATAAGTGATGCATAGAAATAAACATGTTATACATGATGTGTGCCGTATCAAGGTGCCAACTATTTTTTATCAAAATTGATTACCAGATACTTAAAGCAAGCTGATTCATCGTACATTCAAACCACTGAAAATTAGATGTACATCACATGGCTTATTTGTATTAAATAACTTTGATTGAATCTGATCCATTTTTTTTTTAACCTGTGGGGATCAAGCAAGCTTGAGCATATGTAACACTTACAGATGATTCTGGCCACCTTGGCATAAAAAATAAGAAATCTTAATGTATATGTATTTGCCTTGCTTAACAGACAATTAATGTGCTTTCTGCACTACGCTTGTGTGATTAAATTAGGCTTTGCATATTTATGAGGCAAATACTTTATTTCACGTATTATTCACATGATGCCTAAAAATACCAATCAGCTAGAGCTTAATAATGTGCATACCCTGTTTTTAAGGCAATGGAAACAGCATGACCCCCCACCCTCACCCACCCACCCCCAAAAAACAAAAGCAAAAAAACACAAAAAACAAAACAAAAAAGACACAAAAAACAAACAAATAAAAAAAAAAAAACAACAAACAAACAATAAAAACAAAACAAAACAAAACAAAAAAAACCCCATGAAAATGAGGAGGTAAAATGGAATGTTGTATTATAGCAAATTAAACCCTAAAACGCATGTTGAAATCTGGAATAATATTGACACGGAGTATAATTAATAGATTTTTCTTTGATTCCCCTTTTTAGGGGGGGGATCCGTTTTCCCTTAAAAAGGATATCTAACTATGCTTGCATCACATATACATGTATGTGGTTTATATATTGAACCCTTTGAAGACAGTTTTCATTTACTTCTTTATATTGAAAAAATACGAAATGTGGACATATATCTGGACTGACTATTTTTCAGCAGAAGTGAATCTAAAGATATTTGAAAATATAACAATGAGCATAAAATGGCAATTGAGTTCAATTTCTATGTTCTTCGATTTATGTTTAGAAGTGAATCTAAAGATATTTGAAAATATAACAATGAGCATAAAATGGCAATTGAGTTCAATTTCTATGTTCTTCGATTTATGTTTACTTTATCCTGTGTGCTTAGTGTCGTGTTAATATTCAAAGAGTGGTTATAATTGACATTAAAATTGTTCTTGTTTGAACAGACCCCTTAGTCTTAGTAGTGTTTTTTTTTTCAAGTTTTGTTATTGTATAATAAGCTCAAAGTACAGGCCAGTTTGGAGCATCGGCTTTAAAATTTATGTCTTAATACTTAAATGTGTTTCACTGTGTGGCAAGTTCCAGGTCAAACAAAAAATTAAGGCTTAAGCCCATATAGGCCTATATCTTAGCATCTGACTAAAATTGCCAAATTACGAAAATGGTTACAATGTACATACTTATAATAGGCTTGGTGATGATGATGATGATGATGTTAGACCCCTAAAATGTAAACAAGCCTCTAACTGTAAATTCACATTAAGCTTTAAGTGTCAGACCGCTAACTGTAAACAGTAACTCTAAATGTAAACGCAATTTTGACGAAAAAAGGGGTGCTTCAAGCCCAAATTGTAAACACACCACTAAATGTAATTATTTGGGTAGGCGGACACTAGGCCCCTAATTGTAAATGTAATGATTTCATAGTGTCAAGAGTCTCGTATCGTGGTTGAGACTAGCTGACCAGTGGAGCTCTGTCGGGTATCCCGGTACTCGAATGGACAGCTATTACCCATGGACTCAACAGGTATTATATATATATATATATATATATATATATATATATATATATATATATATATATATATATATATATATATATATATATATGTATATATATATGTGTGTGTGTGTATTTATGTATGTATATATGTTTATATATATATATGTACATATATATATATATATATATATATATATATATATATATATATATATATATATATATATATATATTAGAACGTAAATGGAACTGTTTTAGGCTCTGAATTAATCTCAGGCGTTTCAATGACTGATTGACTGATATTCAGTACTCCATACGTTTCGACCGTGCTACAGTTATAGGCATTTTACTTGGCATTACAGACGAGTCCCAAAACATATTGAGCTCATACTGAAAATATTACTCCTAAACATGCTAAAGACAATGAATTCAGTCCTCTTCGACTTGGGCTGAACAGGCACACTCTAGTTTGAAGGGGACTGTGAAAAATTAAGATTTAACCAGAAAAGTAACCTCCTTAGTTGTAGCTAGTGCTCATCATGCAGGTAAATTTATCATCTGTTTATGGAAAAAAAATCCAATATTTCAATCTGTATGAATGGAGCATAAAAGATGTGCATAAGAAGTATTCTACAACACACAGTCAAGGAATTGCATCTCAAGTACGCGTCCTGAGGAAGATTGAAGCAGCTTGTGGAGACAAATATTTACTTTGTAATGCCCAAGGAAAAACGTTTGGTCTTTCCGGAATTAAAAGAGTATTTTGTGTCTGCTAATAGTCCACACACGAACACACACACACACACACACACACACACACACACACACACACACACTCACACTTTGTTTTGACAATGTTGTTCTGTAACTGATCCAAATAGTGGAATTCGACCATTACGTGCCAAAAGCTAAGCCAACAAGACATACAGCAAGGTATCACAATGCAGAACGCCATGTAACACGGATGTTTTGCTAGGTATGGATGTTTTGGCTGTCAAAAGTTTAATATCTTAATGACATTCATACCACTCAATGAATTCCCCTTGTAAATTAAAGTGTGAAAGGTCGTATTCCAGTCATCAGAAATCAGTGCCGTTATTATAGAAACGTAACTCAGAGGTAATTTGTTGTGAATCTGTCGTTGATTTGTGCACTTGAGCTGACTGGAAACTTAAGAATGACTGAACTTGTATTTTGATACTGTGAGATCCAGACCTTTTACAGAAGCAGCTAAATGATGTAAAAACTCAGATCACACAAAATCTTTGTAACAAGTATGTAATCGTTGTCTACATCACTCCCTGTTTCCATTTTTGTACTCAATCATTGTTCGCAATGTACGCAAAAAACATGTATGTTGGTCTGTCTTGAAGGCAGTAATTTTCCTTTTTCCAGAACAAGCATTTGGGGCCACCTAGGCAAAAGGCATTTACAATTATACATTTGTATACTGCAAGTTGCTGTTCTTGCACGTTGGAATTTTGCATTAACACTAAGATAATCAACAGAGGTAGAGGTATAGGTCGACTTCGGCTATTCAAACCTTATGATATATCGTACTAGTGCTTCTTGTTTTTTGCATTACTAACACCAATGAAGTGTATGTTGTAGGAGTCTGAAGGTGGTGACAAACCTTTCGAACTGTTGCATCTTCAAGCATTGAATACAAGTGAAAAAGGTGTTCAATTCCAAAACCAAATACCAATTTCTGCAGACGCTCCAAATTATATTTCCGTATCTGCAGTAAGTTTCAATGCATTTAAATTTGTTGAGTGTGTTTTTATTGAGTATCAACTCTAATATTCAAACTTCTTCACAATGTTTCAGAGTGCTTAGAAGTACTCAATCTATTAATTTGTCCTTTAATTCGACCTAGTTTAAGAGTGCTTTCGTATGTACTGAATATTGCGGATATTTTTACTTTTTTGTTGTATATTTATCATACATCAGCCTTATGTCTTTAGACGTCTAGTTGTATTAATAGGAGAGAAGTTTTAATGTGCCTGTACTTTCGCGATATTTTGAAATTATATATGCTTCAACCAATTTTCTGCATAGGTCTGTAGGAAAAAAACTGTTGTTCTTTCAATAACCATTTGCTCATAGGTCTTTAAAATATATGCAAGTTAGTACAGCATTTGCTGATTGCAGCTTATTATGGTTATACCAGAGGTCCGTGTTGCTTGACTCTCAATTATCACGAAAAACATTCAGTTTGAAATATATTATGCAATGGAGACATACAGTGTTCATCAAAAAGACAGCTAGGTTTGGCCGTACATGAGGTAGTATATTTCATGACAAAAACAGTGTGTAAAAAGTGAAAATCGGTCAGTACTAAAAAGAAGAGCAAAGAAGAGGACGAGGATGACTGACAAGTCAATAATTCAACTATATGGATCTTTTAGTGGTCTGTGGAACTGGAATACTTCCAATTCTCATTTCCAGGCAGGTGATTGGCTAATATGCATACAAGAGAATTTGCGTGGCAAATCAATGATAGCCACTGCTTTCTGTCAAATATCTGTACGGTCAATTGTGCACATGCAATTGTATATCTGTGCTTGATATGTCGTCACAAAGATTGTAAACAAGTCCTAGCTGCATGTTGTTTTATGGCTGCTCAAGTTTCATGTGTACCTTTCAGGTCAAACAACAACCAATTTTTAGAATCATGGTTATCCATTTTATGTGACACATGGATCTGGTAATTGATATGCCAACATGACCCGGAACCTCTTCGTAAACATTCCCTCTGCGAGAAAACTGTTGTATCATTTATGTTCAACTTTTCGTTTCCCTTCATGGAATAAGGTTGGGCGCCGTCACACACATGAGTGCGTGCGTACCCGCAAATACACACACACACACACACACACACACACACACACACACACACACATATATATATATATATATATATATATATATATATAGACCCATATCTTTTACATGGTGTTACCGTGTGTACCAGCACGTATTTTCTAGTTCCAAAACCTTGGTGTTTTTACATGAAGGACAGAAAAAAAAAAGCAAGTAAAACGCCAAAAGTTAAACCCAAGTTTTTTATCTATTGGATAAATATTTGCTTTTTACTGCGTCTTTGTACCATTTATGAAGGACAGCCGCATTCCAAATAACCGGAACATAATGTACAGTGCATCCATCTAGCATTTACGAGGAATGCGAAACATCAAACAGCATTCAAAGGCATTTGTGTTTGTATGATATTTAGCGCTTTGCACATTATATTGTTTTCTCCCCGTGTTCCAGATGCATATAAATATCTTTACCACAACTTCACAACTATAACGGTTACTGTATCACTCCTTGCAGGTAAGCCTGAAGCATCAAATATACAAAGTCACATTATACACACCAAGGTAACTGTCAGGTATCAATGAGGAACATAGGACGATACCTGTCCTCAGCTGTGCCAACCTATTCAACAGCCCCTTGTATGTGGCAGCCGCTTGGACTTCTAAAAACACAATATGTAAAGAGCATTTGAAAATATCCGATGAATCTGTAGGTTACAATACAGCAGGGTATATAGGACCACTGATTTGTTATTGCATCAGTCGTTATCATGCTCTGTTATGTGAATGATCACATGCATTTGATGTCATCTTTGAGATGAAATCATTGGTATAAATAGTACAGGAACACATGATCCATATTCATTAATTCCAAACCCAACAATGACGGCAAAGAGATTTCAGACTTGCCAAAGCATCAACATTTCTTTTCCAATACCGATGTGAAGAAACAAATTTCACTCCTGACTTGAGACAGGCAGTCACCCATAAAAGGCAACTGGTGGTTTTACACCGGTCCTCTCAACCTTAGAAATATTCATCATTAACTTCAGACACTAGTTCTTTTTCCAAAATGTATAGGCCTAACCACCCAACATTTCTTCTGCCAAAAATAAAAAGAGACCTGTCAGGCCTATCACTTTTTAGTTCTCCCAACTTGTCAGTCAGCTAAGTTTAAAGCAAAAGAGTAAAGTAGGCCTACATCGTTTTTGTGACATTTATGAATCTGGAACATTATAAAGACACCCTACCTCCACTATAACTATGAGTCGGAGAACAAAGCCCACAGCACAACATAGCCAATGAAGTAATTTACAAATAGTACAGAAACAGTATAAGATTTTTGCTTGTAATCCAATACATGTGTTAGTAAACAATACCACAAACCATGCTTATCATATTATAACAACGAAAGAGAAATAATTTTAAATGCACCCCACCCCCACCCCAAGGGAAAAGAATGGCGGTTATGGACACAGTCAAGTCTTCGTTGTATGTTGGCCAGTGGATTTAGGCACGGCATCTCTATTAGGGGATATCGACTTCTGTGTAGTAAAATGCCTAATATTTTTTTTATCCTGAAATCTTCATGCTCTTTTCCAAGCACACTACCAACGTTCTAGTCATCAGCCCAGTGTCCCCAGTAGGCTGAATATTGATTGTTAGCACACCTTTCATATTTCTGAAAATCTCTGAGGAGTCTTGCCCTAAAGACAATATAGTTATGTGAGTGTAGACTATTGCATCTTCACGGGCTGGGATGAAGCAGAGATACTTTTGGGGTCCGGCAGAGTGTTCTATATATTTATGTGCACTCCAAACATGTCTGCATCGCTCCAAACATATTTCCATCATTCCTTAAAGATGTCCAACTTCCAAAATACGGAAAGGTGAGTGGGAGCCGAAGAACAGGCGGTACACAATTTGTGTTTATCAGTATGTATCAAAGCTTTTCTTCAACCATTCAAAGTATTGTAATCACTTTTGCTTTGGCAAAAGAATCCCATATCATCAAGTTTGGAGAAATGATTGCTTTGGTTATGAGTTATATACGATCTTCTCAATAGCCTTTTATTTCAGCTTAGTGTAATGGCTGAGGATATAGAGACATGTTAGTTCGCCGGCAAAATGCACAATATGTCAGGCCAAAGAACTATCTAATAAAAACCAAAAACCAAACAGGATTTGTGTTTCGTGTGTCAAGGCTATTTGACACAAAGGTAGAAATTAAATCTTATGTGCACAATTGGCCATAAAATGTGAGAAAACCATTTGAAGAAGATCCCATAGAAAAATTGCACAAGTAAAAAGAATAAAAAAACAAACTGTCAGACAAACAATGCAATCAGAAGAGATGGCAGAAAAGTGCACTGTTTTTTGAGAGAAATATCCTAGAACTATATCCAGCAACAAATGCCTTGTGTCGAAATCCTTCCATTGACGACCATGCATGCTTTCATGGTAAGGTTCAAATGAACACAGTATAACGTAGTATGTCTGTCATTTGGGGATACCTCATTTGCAATGGATCAAAATTTAACATAACCAATACAACTGAAAAATGTGGGGGGATGTTCTTAATAAGAAATATTTACAGTGATTCAACACCTTTTCTTGAAAATCATGGGACTCAATGCCCTCAGAGAGTGCCTAGGACAGTAGTTGCATTGAAATAGACAGTGTCATTACCATATCCAAACTGTAGTCCTAGTGCAACAGATCCAAGTCAATTCCGACCAAAGGCAATGTTTCTTCGTATGTATGGCTGAATCACACTGAATTTATAGTTTGTCTTTACCCAAAAGAGTCCAAAACGTATGTGCAAAGGTCCATAGAGTCAAAAAAGCCATGTAAATTTTTTACATGACAGAATGCAAAATGTTTTGTTTTAAATTATAGGCTTATTTCAGTAAATGGGCTTGTACAGGAGCATCATTCATGTGCATATATGACCGTACAATTCATGAAAAGGGATCAAAATTTGCAGCACATCAGAGAATCTGCCAGACAGGTTCCTACTTTTTTGCATATATCAATAAAATTCAGCATTTAAAAGGTACTAGTTGCAACCACCATCTCAACAATGATCATCATCCATATAGTCCACAAAAACCCCCTAGGCCTAAAATGACCATTAACAAGAATCCAAACAACATGATCATACAATTTGATGTGTTTTAGACATGTATTTAAAGGCATGCTGTTGTTTCAAAGGAGATAAACTAAGAGTATTAAAAAAAAAAGAAAAGTGTGTGTATGTGCAAACATGGTGGTCAAACGTCTATACATTGTCAGAGTTTGCAAGTACACTGATTCAAATTTTAAACATCAGCCAAAAACAAGTGACATTGATATCAGGCCTCAAAACACAAAACTATAATCAAAATTGCATTAAAATAGCCAAAATTTGTAAGCATAGCAGTCACATTTAAAGAATGTTTTCCAGAAGTATTTTGAAGGGAAATTTAAATGTTCAAGAGAGTATAAAAATCCCACAAATAATCTAATAAGTCATTTATTGAGGTAATGATTTAGAATTTAAAAAAATATAGTATGCCATTGTGAGTCATTTGCAAGTCAGCCACGCATAATGTACATCTAACCCATGATTCTATAAAGTTCAAAAGGTCAAAATGTAAAGCAGTCCTAATTATTGTAAAACTACACTGCATTTATCAGTGAAAGAGGTTTTATGAAAAGAAAGAAAGAGAGAGACAAATCAAGTTATAATTCCTTAATGTTACTGTAAGTACAGCTGTTTTTCCATGTAACAATCTTAATTTTTTTTCATTGACAATCATACATAGATCAACTTGTCAGAGAGATGATTTAGATGCTAATTATGTAAACAAGAGAGAGAGAGAGAGAGAGAGAGAGAGAGAGAGAGAGAGAGAGAGAGAGGTAGAGAGCCAAATATGTATAGATTTACTCATTTATTGAAAGTAACCATGTATCAGCTGTACGTCAAACACCTTGCACGAACCTGACATGACATCAACAATAACAAATTATACTCATCAGACGATTACATATATAAAAAAGACCCATCAGTCCCACTACACTTGGAACACTTACTGCACTGCAATATGTGCAGAAAATGTCTGAATGTTGAAATTGTTACCAAATACATAAAAGTTCCATGAAAAGAGAAGTGGACAACAGTTTTCAATGATACTATAGAGAGCAAACCGAATAACAATTTTATATAGAAACCTAGTCGTGCAACTTTAAACTAGCATGGTGGCACTCATTTTAAAAAGAAGCAAAGAAATGTTTTAGAAAAATTCTTATCCAGGATATACAAAAATAGCATACTTTGTCAAGTTTGTGTAGACCTATCCACGTTTTTAGCTGGAATCCAGATGATTGGTGGTTACGTTGATGAGGCGGCATAGGCTATGTTAACTTAAAAATTTGCATATTTTTTCTTCTACATCTTGCTTACTCTTTCACACGGTAAACAAAGAGTCATTGGTACTACAACAGTAGATCTGATCACGTACTTTTGCCCCAAATTAGGCAGAAATTAAGTTTTGATTAGGGGTTCAACTACTTCCGGGGAGGATTGGACGTTCAACTAAGCCGGCACCAGGGCTTGGCAGGTTTAGTCCATGCCCGACGAAGGAGGGCATGGAAGGCTGCCAAGCCTTCATGGTGCAGGCTTAGTTGAACGTCCAATCCTCCTCAGAAGTAGTTAACCCCATTCTATCCCAGTTTCCGATAACATAGTAATGTTGCAAGAGACAAACAAGCAAACCTGAACAACCGAAATATCAAAAAACGCCTCAAGTGACAGACCCATCACCCCTTTTATTTTTTAAACGGAAATAAGCTTTGCAACTTTGGTTATCACGCGGTGTGTGCGGCGCGTGCTGTTCTAACAGCAGACTTCACGTTATACTTTGTTTATGAGAGCAAGATTTATTTATTTTTTTTATTTATTTATTAAGCTTCAATCAGCAGTAGTACATAAAATGACATAAGATACAATAAAATGTTTGCTGCATAAAACATACTGCCAATTAGGAAGAGTCAAACAGGTGAACACACCTATACAAGTTGACTCCCCGTTGGTGATCTGATGAATGAAATGAGTACAGCTAGTGCTGTGTAATAACGATGTTCATGGAGATAAAACCAATTTACTACACTAGAATGATGTATAAAATGTCTGGAAAGGCATGATAAAATCTGAACTTTACAATATATAGAAAAGCACCACTTAAAATAGTCAATTAATATCATTTGGATGGTGTGTCAGATTACAACTAGTGGAGTGGGTTAGATTGGGGACCCCCAGCAGAGTGACGGGGGACAAAGCCGCGCAGGTGTTCCTTGAACACCGCAGCAGACACCGGCTCTGCTGGTTTTGCTCCACAGTTGATAACATATTGGTTAAAAAATAAAACACATATTTGGATAGACACACTGTAGTAGCATCAGATACATACTGTCACTGTACATAAAGCTGTCACAAATTACCCTCTGCATTTAGCACAGAAGCATTTACTTCTCCATGTGCATGTATTAGAATCATCAAAATAATTGTTTCTCAAATTATTGTAATGCTGCTTTAGTCTGGATTTGAACATGCCAATTGTAGTGGAAGCTTTTATGTTATGTGGCAAGTTGTTCCACCTGTAGATTGTGCGATTGACATATGAGTGTCTGAATGTTTCTGTGCCGCAACGGGTGGCCTCAAAACGGATAGTATTGTTGGAATTTCGTAGCTCGGAAGTATAGGTTTGGAGTGGAAATAAATCTTGTAAATTTACTGAATAGTATCCATGATTGATGAAACACAATGTGCTGGCTGATGACGTAACACGCAACGTCAGCAATGCAGGAGAGGGCATAGTTGCTGGGATTTGTTACAAATTTATGCCCGGGAAAAAAGGCGAATTTACCTTGCGCGCGCATGTGACTGGGATAGAATATTGTATTATGCTGCAAAAAAAAAAAAAAAAAAAATTAATATTTACAAACAGGTCCGTGTAGAAATATACACGTGCCAATGTCGTGGTGTTATTTTTAACTGTTCCAAGTTCACGACTGAGATTTTCAAAAATATACTCTATGCTTAGGCAGAGTGATAATGATGGGCCTCACCTTTGATCATAAAATCAACGCTTGCACACAGCTCAGTAGCAAGCCCTAATAACGTTAAAGCTGAACTAGAGCATGAATTACTGCATAAGCAAATGGTGCATCTTAATCAGTCATTTTTTGGAAGAAGTTTGTGATGTGGAAAATGCAGTATCTAAATAAAATAAATCTCTGTGTCATTTCAGGGAAAATTTACAAATAATTTTAGGCACAATTCAAAATTCATTTTAGGCACAATTGAGACTATTGTACATCTATATGCAACATCTGAATGCACAAGGTCTTGTGAGAACCCAACATTGCCCTTAATTGGATTAAACAGTTTTTACTATAACAATGTCATGGTAAGTTTTGCTACGTGTGGAACATTTTAATGCCTTGACAGATCACAGAGTATACCGATTGAAAATAAACGTGCCATGTAATAGATGTACATTTTCTTTTTATTTAAAAAGGAGCTTGTGGTTGGTGTTTTGAAACTAGGCCGTTATGAACCAGGTGTTCATTTCAGCAAGAATGCATGATTATATAAGTGATGCACAGAAATAAACATGTTATACATGATGTGCGCCGTATCAAGGTGCCAACTATTTTTTTTTCAAAACTGATTACCAGATACTTAAGGCAAGCTGATTCATCGTACATTCAAATCCACTGAAAATTAGATGTACATCATTTGGCTTATTTGTATTAAATAACTTTGATTGAATCTGATTCATGTTTTTAATCTGTGGGGATCAAGCAAGCTTGAGCATATGTAACACTTACAGATGATTCTGGCCTCCTTGGCATTAAAAATAAGAAATCTTAATATGTATGTATGTATTTGCCTTGCTTAACAGACAATTTATGTGCTTTCTGCACTACACTTGTGTGATAAAATTAGGCTTTGCATATTTATGAGGCAAATACTATCTTTCGCGTATTATTCACATGATGCCTAAAAATACCAATCAGCTAGAGCTTAATAATGTGCATACCCTGTTTTTAAGGCAATGATTACAGCATGACCCCCCACCCCCCAAAAAACAAAACAAAACAAAAGCAAAACAAATAAAAACCATGAAAATTGGGAGATAAAATGGAATGTTGTATTATAGCAAAATAAATCCTAAACGCATGTTGAAATCTGGGATAATATTGACATGGAGTATAATTAATAGATTTTTCTTTTTTCTCCTTTTTTGTGGGGGGGGGGGAGGAGGGGAGGGGAGGGGGCTGCCGTTTTCCCTTAAAAAGAATATTTAACTATGCTTGCATCACATGTACATGTATGTGGTTTAAATATTGAACCCTTTGAAGACAATTTTCATTTACTTCTTTTTATTGAAAAAATACGAAATGTGGACAAATTTCTGGACTGACTATTTTTCAGCAGAAGTGAATCTGAAGATATTTGAAAACATAACAATGAGCATAAAATGGCAATTGAGTTCAATTTCTATGTTCTTCGATTTATGTTTAATTTATCCTGTGTGCTTAGTGCCGTGTTAAGATTCAAAGAGTGGTCATAATTGATATTCAATTGTTCTTGTTTGAACAGACCCCTTAGTCTTAGTAGTGTTTTTTTTTTTATCAAGATTTTTTATTGTATAAATAGCTCAAAGTACAGGCCAGTTTGGAGCATCGGCTTTTAATTTTGTGTCTTAATACTGAAATGTGTTTAACTGTGTGGCGAGTTCCTGGTCAAACTAAAAATAAAGGCTTAAGCACATATAGGCTTATATCTTCGCATTGGTCGAAATTGCAAAATTAACAAAATGGTTACAATGTACATACTCATAAGAGGCTTGGTGATGATGATGATGATGATGATGATGATGATGATGATGATGATGATGTTAGACCCCTAAAATGTAAACACGCCTCTAAATGTATAGTCACATTAAGGGTTAAGTGTCAGACCCCTAACTGTAAACGCAGTTTTGACGAATAAGGAGTGCTTCAAGCCCAAACTGTAAACACACCACTAAATGTAATTATTTGGGTAGGCGGACACTAGGTCCCTAAATGTAAATGTAATGACTTCATAGTGTCAAGAGTCTCGTATCGTGGTTGAGACTGGCTGACCAGTAGGGCTCTGTCGGGTATCCCGGTACTCGAATCGACAGCAATTACCCATGGACTCAACAGGTATTATATATATATATATATATATATATATATATATATATATATATATATATATATATATATATATATATATATATATATATATATATATATATATATATATATGTATATTTATATATATATGTGTGTGTACATATATATATGTATGTATATATGTTTATATTTATATAAATATATATTTATATATATATATATATATATATATATATATATATATATATATATATATATATATATATATATATATATATATATAGAAATACTCAAACTGTCAAAACACAGGGTAATGTAATCAAACGAGTGTGATATAATTAAATGCAAACACCGAGATTTGCCACTAAGTAATAGCTGGGCAAATCAGCCCCCCAAACCCACAGAATAGGTATGTGGAGGCGGGTGAGTTATTGGGAAAAATTATTTAAATTCATGGCAACTTGGCGATCAATATTTAATCTATGCTCATTTGTGGCTGAAAGATACTGCAACACACATAGACTCTGCCAATCACCACACTTTTGAATATTTTGGATGGGTATACCAATAGAACTCATGTACGACGCTGCTCCTCGCCGAAGAGAATGAAATCCAATCTCTTTGATGATCCCCGCGCAACTGCACCAATATTTTAAGGTTTTTAAAGCATAAGTATAATCCAAAGTACAAACTTACCCTGCACTATTCAAACCAATTAAGGGGTCAGCCTGGCACCTCGGAAATCTTTGCAAGTAGACACGAAGATGAGTAGCCGCACACATATACCCTCCACAATATGTAATAGGCACATTATATGACCTTTCTTTATGCTGAATGGTCATTGAACTTTTGATATTAAACATAACACACCAAGGGTGAAATTTGACATCACGTACTTTTAACAGATGTACCTCGCTATCATTTGTAGTGAGAAAATGGCCTTTTCTTAACATAGATCGAAAACATAAAACAACAGTTAGCCACACCGATAGTTCACGTGGATCGTCTAAAGTAACAAACTCAAAAATTCTCACCAAGTCACATGGAAATAAAGGATCTTTAGGGCTAGACATATCTCCTAATAACCTCTTCAAGCCCAGCAACGTTAATTTGACTCCATAATCTTGCCTGAGATCCATATCTTCTCTGTTTAACTTACACAAAACATTTAGCGCGGAAACATAATTGTTTAACGTAATGTATGACACACGCGTAGCAGAAAAGACCAAAAATCTGCACACATTATCTGGTGTAACTGGAAAAGCGTCTATATTGTAGCACTTACAAAATTCAAAATATTTATTCCATTGAGACTGTCTTGATCGCCTTGGCTTATGCAAAAGCTTCACTGCGAACATGATCCACTTGACTGTCAAGATCTAGAATTGAGGAGAAAAAAAATCAAATTAAGTCCCTTGAAAGCGCATCTGCGTGTACATTGAAACGTGAGCATATGTAACTGGGAGACAAATATATATTATGATATGCACACATCCAAAAAATTGAGCACAAAACGTAAGCAGCAAAGTCATTTTTGGATCGGTCTTTTTGTAACATGTATAACACTTGCATGTTGTCGCAATTTGCTATGACTCTGGAAGAGGCCATCTTATGTCCCCATCTTTGAATTGCGACGTACACTGCCAGTAACTCTAACACGTTTATATTGCCCATATGCTCCACCGGCACATAGAGGGGACACGTATGTTCATCCTGAAAAACATACTGCAGTTGGTCACTGTCACTTGGACAAAAATATCCTTTTATCCAATCATCCTGGCACACACATCCAAACCCCGATAAGGTAGAATCTGTATACAACTCAAATTCTTTGCTGCACTGGTTGATTATATCGGTACAACCATTAAAAGCCCCTGCAAATTGTTTCCACCAAAGTAAGTCCTCGCAAAAAGTAGGCGGCAATTTGAGTCTTTTTCTCTGCTTGAATGCCCTGAGAAAGTCCAACATGTAATGCATATACAAACGTCCGCCGCGCACCACCTTGGCGCAGTTACTTAGTATACCACACAAGCGTTGAACTTGCTTTTTAGTAGCATATATCCTGTTACTCCAAAACTCTAGTTCTTTGTAAAGTTTTTCTACCTTATCTGCAGGTTACCGAAGTCGCATTGACGAGGAATCAACCTCTATACCAAGATAACGACACACTTTGCTGGGATTCGTGAGCTTTTCCCATGCTATGTAAAAACTTAACGATCGTAAGAGGCTGATAAGCTGATGTTGCGCATTGACACAAGGATCGTAGTCTTCAGACATAAGTATATAATCGTCCAAGTAATCGTAACATATGATACCTCTAGACTGCATCATACGTGAAACAGAGTCGGATATGCGGCTGAAAACGAAAGGACCAGCCCTAGCTCCAAAACAAAGAAAATTATCCTGTAAAAAAACAGGGGTGTCCGCAAAGCACCCTGATAATCCGAAAAACTGACGATCATGAGGATGTACTAACACGGATCTGTATGCTGCCCTTATGTCAATGACGCACATGTACATGCCTGGCTTTAAGCTGGACACTACATTGTCAATAGTGATATGTGAAAACTTGGAAAAAACATTTTCTGTAAAATTGTTCACAGAGCGAAATAAAGGACGCTTGCAATCCGTGATGGGTCTTATGTCCCCACCTGGTTTTTTCAAAACCCCCATGGCATGTATACATCTTGGTGGAGTTGTCAATATGGTTAATTTACCATCGTTTGATTCATTGATGAGAAGGTCGGACAACTTTCTATCATTACTGTCAATATAACAAGACCGATAATTCCTACAGTCGTAAATAGGAATTTCAGCATCGGGGTCAACGATATGAAACCCATTGTAAACTCCATCGAGTATGAAGTGGGCGTCATGATCCCACTTACCGTTGTAAAATAAGGCTGTAGCCCATGCGGTCGGTTTTAATTGAGCGTGGACGCCTTCCACGAAATGATTATTACTAGACTGGAAACAGTTTTGTACCAAGATATCAAAATTTTTGTCTGTTATCACACATGAAGGATCACTAGATGCAGCGGGCATATCATGCGAAACTATTCACTTTTTTTCTTTATCGCTTTGTTTTGAGGCATCCGAAGATCCTTCCTCCGATCCACCACAAATCTTGGCCATGTGATCGACAGCTCGGCATTTCCCACAAATATGTTGCCGTTTACAGTTTTTGAAATAACATTTCTGATAATTAAACAGCCAGCATATATCTTTGGGCCAATTCTCAAAGTCCTTGAATGTGAAACGACTACTTGTAGTGCGATTACGTGTCGCCGCGGACTGCACTGCATATGTAGCGTCCACTCCAAGATGCATGGCAACTGCTTCGGGATCAGGGCCAACCCAATCACTCAATTCATTGTTGATCACCTCTCTGGTGACATGAGCATCATACCTGTATAATGCTTCAGTGACATATGTGTTCATGGCCGCTTTTTTTGTAACAAAAGACATGTGAGCACAGTAACCAGAAGTATCACATCCTAATGAATTCAGAAACTGTAGAACTCTGGTCATTCCATGCATTTATTGCCTATAGGTCATTTTTTCAGGCGATTTCATGTCATCTATGTATGATTCAGGCTTCAACTTACTGAGTAAATTTGTCTTTGCCTCCTCCTCACGTTGTGTATTCCTGACAAAACTCGCTCTGCCTGGGTTAACTGAAGACCTACATGACAAAACACTGGTCAACACCGAATTGTGCCTTATAAACGCATTGTCGTCACTGATGTCATCTGGTGCACTGGGCTGACTTTGACGCCCCAGCAGACTGTGAAGACAAATCCAAATTCAATTTCAGCAACTTTTCTTCTAATGTTTCCACTTGGCGAGTATACTGTAATTTTTCAATTTTGTCTTCTTTGGTCTTCACTTGATCTTCAAGAAACTTTATGTAGTCCTTGGAATCCCTGTCAGGTATATCACTTGCGTCAACACCTGGGAACAAGCTTGCGTAATCACTGTCCGTTTTCCCAGTGATCAGTATGCCTTGGGCCATGGCGGCTTTTTTACTGTCCTCACCCATGTTCAAATACTTGCAATAACGACCTCCAGGGCGTTCGTGTTTTTTTAAGCAACTGCTGCACTGTATTAGGTAAGCTATGAGCAGTACCAAAAAGCCAACAGTCACTAATTTTCCAGAAGAATTCATATATAGTCTCTTATGGAAGCCGCACTGTCACACAACACTGTAAAACCTCCGCTGGCCAGGCTGTATGTGAATAAATCGTCCAACTTATATATTCTATATATATCAGAATGTAAATGGAACTGTTTTAGGCTCTGAATTAATCTCGGGCATTCCAATGACTGATTGACTGATATTCAGTACTCGATAAGTTTTGAGCATGCTACAGCCTCTAGGCATTTTTCTTGGCATTACAGACGAGTCCCAAAACATGTTGAGCTCACACTGAAAATAGTACTACTAAACATGCTAAAGACAATAGATTCGACTGGGGCTGAACAGGCACACTCTAGTTTGAAGGGGACTGTGCAAAATTATGATTGAACCAGAAAAGTAACCTCTTTAGTTGTAACTAGTGCTCATGATGCAGGTAAATTTATCATATGTTTATGGAAAAAACAATCCAATATTTCAATCTGTATGAATGGAGCAAAGAAGATGTGCATAAGAAGAATTCTACAACACACAGTCAAGGAATTGCATCTCAAGTACGCGTCCTGAGGAAGATTGAAGCAGCTTGTGGAGACGAATATTTACTTTGTAAGGGCCAAGGAAAAACTTTTGGTCTTCAGGAATTAAAAGAGTATTTTGTTGCTGTTAATAGTCCACACAGGAACACACACACACACACACACACTTTGATTTGACAATGTTGTTGTGTAACCGATCCAAATAATGGAATTAGACCATTACGTGCCAAAAGCTAAGCCAACAAGACATACAGCAAGGTATCACAATGCAGAACGCCATGTAGCACGGATGTTTTGCTAGGTATGGCACACAAAATCCGTGCAAAAGTACGGTTGTTTTGGCTGTCAAAAGTTTTATATCTTAATGACATTCATACCACTCAATGAATTCCCATTGTAAATTAAAGTGTGATAGGTCGTATGCCAGTCATCAGAAATCAGTGCCGTTATTATAGAAACGTAACTCAGAAATAATTTGTTGTGAATCTGTCGTTGATTTGTGCACTTGAGCTGACTGGAAACTTAAGAATGACTGAACTTGTATTTTGATACAGTGAGATCCAGACTTTTTACAGACGCAGCTAGATGCTGTAAAAACTCAGATCACACAAAGTCTTCGTAAAAAGTATGTAGTCGTTGTCTATATCACTCCATGTTTCCGTTTTTGTACTCAATCATTGTCCGCAATGTACACAGAAAACATGTATGTTGGTCTGTTTTGAAGGCAGTAATTTGTAAATATATTGATATTACAGGTGGTTTGAGCCAAAAATAAGGAAAAAAAGTGAATCCATGACCATAAGGCTGTGGAAAATGTTTGATGGTTTCTTACCAATGACCCACTTTTGAATTCATTTAGCTGTTAAGTCTTTATTTTATCTAGATAATTGTATCAAGCATTAAATATAAAGTGAAGTCTAAGTTTAGAAAGTTGTGACTGGTTTTGTGGGAAATACAGGATTATGCCTTTTGTTGAAAAATACACGGTGGCTCTGTTGTCCCAGTCTGTGATCTTTAGGTCACAAAGTATTCTTTAATTCCGGCATATTTCTTATTACATCTTTATTTTTTTTAATATTATATGTTGTGTATGTGCAATTGATATTTGAAAAACACTTACGTCAATAAACAAATGATACGCTACTCCCTGGCTGTTCAGATTGTTCAACCATTATTCAGCATTTTGTTCCCTTAGGCAATATGCATCGCTAATTTGCCTGTTACCGAAGTTGGTAAACACAGTTTTTACCATGTGTGTAGGTCAATCCACAATTCCATCTTCATATTAGTAACTTTGCCTTAAGATGGATTCCCCTTCCTCTAAATTTTGTTCCAGTAAACAAGATTTCAAATAAAATTGCTCGAATAATTGGAATAATAAAAAGGTTGCATTTTTTTCTTACCCCAATTGTACACTGCTCCTCATTTATAATTCCTGGTTCTTGCCCAACGCAAATCATTCTATTCTTGCGAGGGGATATGCCTGTGACCGAATTTTTAAATAACAAAAATATGCTATACGTTTGATAAGTTCTAACCAGTATAATGCCCACACGGACCCAATGTTTAAAACTTTAAAGATTTTAAAAGTGTCTGATTTCGTCAAACTTAAATCTCTCAAATTCCTCTTTCGGTACTCTAAAAAAAATTACCTCGTTATTTTGATAATAAGTTCACTTCCATACCCAGTACGTCCTACTCGATATTGTGATGTTCCACGCTACACTATTTCACTTCATGCATCCACCGAAAAGTGCATTCGACACTCTATCTCCCAAATTGATTCAAAACTCCCCTGTAACTGTGACAAGCAAAATCCACTCTCAGTCTTACTCTGGTTTCTCACAATATGTCAAAAACTTCTATATAAGTCAATATTCCGAAACATGCTGCATTTCTAATTGTTTTGTATGTGGTAATCATCAATAATTAGATTGTTTGCATGAAATTGTATCACACATTATCTTAGTTGATATGTGCATATATATATGTATGGTTGTTAAACATGTTTTCCACGATACTAAAGGGTGTGAACCAGCAAAGTTATTATTTTTTGTTTAGGTGGGCCATGGGAGAGCGGATATTTTTTATCCTTCTGCTGGGTCATCCTGGCAATTATGATTTCTTTTTTTTTTAGCTATCACTAACAAAATTGTTATATTTATCCACTTATATATGTCAAATAAATGAAAATATGACTATGAGAAGATATATGGTCATCGGAAACTAGGCTCGATGCTCCATGCAATATATCTGTGAAATGCTAGGGACTTGATGTAGACACAAATCCTGGTTGCAGGGCAGGCAGATAAGTGTGTTTCGACATTAATTTTCTTTACGAAATTCCAAAACTCCAGCACGAAGCACTAGACACGGACCTATTATACATTTCAGGTTGGTGTGAGTTCATGTACAGCGAATAATCAAGACAATGATTTATGTGAATACAACCCCCTAGCACGAATAAACGCATTGGACGTCCATGAACTTTTCCATCAGCCACCCGGTGTTCACCCCCTGGAAGAAACTAATGTAGCAATGCAGGTGCTGATTGTGCTACAACGTCTCAAAGTGACAGGTACACTAGTAAGTTCAAAGACACCGACGAGTACCTACGATTTACTCTCTGAACCTCCAAATATAAGGACACTTTACCAACGTCATACAAGACGATGAAAAACTGAAGTGGGCTCACAACTGCCACCTGGCTATGAAAACGTAAATTAACTTACATATGAGTTCCTACATGTATTTACACATCGATGCTCTGGAATCAAACGTGAGCTTACTGAGAATTTGCTTGCAGATGCTAACTCAAAGATTGAGTCCTTTGAGTCACTGTCTGACAAAATAACCAACCTTAAAAAAAAAGTCATTGTCCTAGAAAAAGGACAAGTTGAGTTGGAACAATATGATCATAACACGCTCTATATCCGTGGTTAAAGTATGCTGAGCGTGATGGTGAGAACACTGGTCACATTGTTCTGGATGTTGCTAGAAACACCTTAACTTCCAGCTTGACCATAGAGATATAGGGACATCTCATACGGTCGGAAGAACGCTAGGTTTGAAGCTGCGAGCTATCATTGTTCAATTGATTTCACACAATATTAGTCAAAAAAAGTTCCAGGCCCGAAAGAATAATGCTGATATATACATCGGAAAGGATTGCACCGCGAAAAAAGGGCTCCCATATAATGTTCCAATAGTGTTCCATGCACGAAAGCTGAAGAGGGACAAGAAGATCCACTCATGCTGGACGGTCGATGGCCGTCTACATAATTGCTGAAATAACCCCCCCCCCCCCTTACTGAGTCCAACAGAAATCACGAATCAGGACTAGTTGTTAATATTTTCGAAAATGAAGACATAGACGAGTGTCGGACATAGACGAGTGATCAACGTGTGTCAGAACGATCAAAGGTCATGAACTATCATGAACTTCTAATTGTTGTGATTTGTATGATTTATCCATATCTAACAATAAAATTGTCAGACACGTGCAGCTTGTCGCCATACACGTATATATGTATATTCAGTGACTGGATATGTTTACATCTATTCAGAAGGGCTACAATATCCTAAAATTTTAACACGCACTTCCTGTAAACCAAGTGACCCCCCCCCCAGCCAGGACTCATATATACAGTTCATATACTTTATTCATGGTCTCAGCATTGTAAACTTTGTCACATAAACAAGTTGCTTTCCAGGTGCATTTGCCTCACAAGTTCAAGTAAACTGATTTACTTTTTTATAACCTCCTTTATTATGTATATGTCTTGCTCCATTTGGATTAAAACAGCCCGTGAAACATATTTTAATCGTCATGAGACACACCCCTGCAAATTTGTTTTTGTTACAATCATAACATGTATTGTGTTATCTTCTCATGGTAAAATATAACTGAGGTTCTGCAGTTTGTACCCTTCGCTATTATAATAGAACATATACACTTGTTTCTGAAAACTGCTTATTCATTGTGTGTGAAGGCACAGTTTCAATCCAAAACATTGCCATAACCAACCAATCAATTAAGTTCCTTCTGCCAGTAAACGATATTAGTGTTTGGACACTATATAGATCCTATAAAGTATTACACCAAATGGGTTGTAACTTAGGTCAGTATAGGGCAGTCATATGTACATTTAATACAAGGAAAGGATATTAAAGCTCGAAACAAGTCCTCATTAATACGATGATGTGTAACCAGCTTTGCATTCCCTTGCTATGATTTTAAATGTGTTATTCAGAAAAGTGTTCTCAGACATATAATATAAATCATATGTCTCCAATGGGATACAGCTTCTGACATTTGCACTGACCCAGGGCCCTGTTGTGCCAAACTACATTAAAATTTGTCATGCCAACATCAGAAGTCAAAAAAGTGGTCATAACTATTATTGGACGAGCTATCCCTTTTAGCTCAGACTGAACATTTTGGTAAATAGTGCTATCCAAAAGCTGGTTGGATACTAATAATCTTGACGAATTCTGGCACAGAGAAGGTTTTGAATGTCCCATACGCAACGACAGACAATCAGGATATGGTGCAGGTATCACTGTGTATCTACGGGACACACTGCCGTGTTCTTGGAGCATCGACCCAGAGGATGAAAATACTGAATGTGTCCGAATTGAATGTCAACCTCGCCATAGGAAAATTGTCGCCAGGATCTATTATGGTCCACCTCGTTACTCCTTTCTTGATAATTTTTCAAGTTGCAGTTCTTAAGCATCAGAAAAAAAAAGAAATACTACTTTCATTGATAATCACCAGTGGCTTGAATGGCAGGAGCAAAAAGTGGAACTCGGACCATGACAACAGCGACCCGGGAGTCAGGTTATTAAATTTTATCACTCGAAATAACTTATTCCAACTTATAACAGAGCCAACCACAACAACTGAATATTACCAGAGGTTATTTGATCTCGTAATTACTGACTCCCCATGTTTTATTCTTGAGCGTGTGGTGGTTCCACCTCTTTTCTTCTCTGAACATCCTGTCACTTATTGTACCTTATCACTGCCTTCAGTACGAAATACCTTTTTGAGGAGACCCGTATGCAACTTTACAAATGCAAATTTGACAAGCAAAGTGATCCACTTGAGCATGCCCTGTTGCATACTGCGTTTGGTGTGTTTGAAAATATTGATGATATTTTAGCTTATTGCAGTGACTTATTTTCATATATAACAACCCTTCCCTTTTAAAGATGTTAATATAAGACAACAAAACAAACCCTGATTGAGTTTCTTATAAAAATGTTGTTTATAAAACAAAACAAGGCTTGGAACCTATATAAACATACCTGACTCAAATTCCATGACTATATATAGATCAACCATCGGTTTGTACTATCCAAAAGTAAGAAAAAAAAAAAGAAGAAAAAAGGAAAGACCTATACAGTGATCTGAACCCCATCAAATGGTGGCGTTTAAGGTAGTCCATTCTTGGAAACAAAATGTTGTTATCGATTCAACCCCTTGTTGAAAGCAGCCACATTGTCTCTGATAACTGTGAGAGGGCTGAAATTCTCCACACCTATTTCGCAAACAAACTTAAGGCACGCTGTGAGGCATATCCCACCCCCCCCCCCCCCTTTTCCCACTTTCTAGTACAGAACCGATAAAAAATTGCATATGTTTCCAGTAACAGAAAATTATGTCCTACAAATGTCGCAGGTACTTAAGAGCAGCTGTACAATTGGGTTTGACATGATCAGAATTGCCCTACTCAAGAATACTGCACCCGCTATATGCAGATCCTTGAGAAAAATTTACAATTTCTCACTATGTACTTCATCTTTTGCCGATAGTTGTAGGAGATTTTACGTTTGTTTTGTATTTAAAAAGTCCCACAGAGATGTCAAATCAAATTACTGGCCCATTTATCTATTATGTTATGTTACCAAAGGCTTCGAGCAAACGTTTTTAGATTAGATTCTATGCTAATCTCCTAGGAAATTAGTTGCTTACTAAACTTAACTCTGGTTTCACTGAAAAGGACTCTACCATCAACCAGTTACTTAATATTTTCTGTAATATTTATAAAAGTACTGAGTTAAATAAAGAAGAAACAGTGGTCTTCCTTTATATAAAGAAGACATGGGGAAAAGGTTTGACATATCGGCCTTCTATTTTAAATCACATTGGTCGGGCTTTGGATCATCCCTAGTGGAGTGGGTACATGACTTCTTGCACAACATACAGCATCATGTGGTGCTACAACATAACAGTTCATTTTGGCCGCCTGAGGAACCAGGGGTATCCAAGGAATTCATTTTTGCCCCACCCCACCCCCTGCATTTATTCATAGTTTCTAGTATTGATGTACCCCTACAATATTTCCTGTGACATCAGAATATTTGCTGATGGCACTAGTGCCATTGAAATATTTCAAAATCCCAACATCGCATGAAGGCACACGAAACGTGACCAGAAATTAAATAAGAATGGGGTAGACTCTTGCACATTATGTTTATTACAAGCATATACCTTTTGGTCTTATTTTCAGTGAAACACAACAGTAACGAACACTCACTACTTTTGCCTACTGGAAACACAATACTGGAAGCCCCAAATCATACTCACCTGGGTATTATGCTGTTTTCAGACCCAGCTCGGAAAACCCAAACTGAGAGGTAATATGTAGGGCACTACAACGCCTGACCCTATTTAAAGGCTAAAATACTCGTTATCAAGAAATGCACTCAAAAATGGTATCTGTGGGACCAATACTTGAGTGCGAATCCTCGAATTTATATCATTGTGGATTTAGCTTATCAAAAGCCCAATAGGCCGTCAAGTTTGGGACAGCTAGATTATGCACTATAGCACTTATTCACTCATCCCGGAGCAAGTTTTTTTTGGGAAATAGGATGACCTCTGCCAGATACCAGACGCAAATAATTCGAGCTTTTCATTTTCTCTAAAAATTGTATGAACTGTGCTCCTTGCCTTTCTAACCTGGTCCACTCTGCCCAAACAACCTGCAGCCCCCTTAACTCCTCAAACATACGACAACTTGTGTGTCGAACAAATCTATACAACTTTTCCTTCATACCTCCTATAATACTCTGGAATATTATACCTTTGGACCTACGTATCGCATCGATTTCTAAATTTAATTATATGTAAATCAAACACTTTTAGCAAGTAACAAAATACTGCCCTACTACTCATGCGGAGACCGCTTCACTAATATATTCCAAACCCGGTTGTGCCTTGGATATACTCCTCTGTATTTAAACCTTTTCAGATAACCATATTTATATCCCCTATGTGCAAATGCGGTAAAAAGGAAGAGGTAACCATCCCATATTTTTTTTACTGTACCCTATCTGAAACTCAAAGACGTAACTTAGTTGCTGTCATATGAGACTGATTTGTACCTGGACTTCATACTTTTTCGCTTGTAGATATGGCTCCTGAACGTCTAACATATATGTTGTTATGTGGAATTATTGGTCAGCCTGATGGTATGGATGAATATTTAGTTAGGCTGGTGCAAACCGATTTCGCTGAGAGGAACAGATTCCCGTATTAGTATATCACGATTCAATCAATGTGTAAATGCTTCTTTCTCTGGTGGTAAATAGCATTTTTGTATTTCCTCCACTTTTATGTACATCTTTTTATTTTTGCGAATCATATATATAATTTGTGTCTTTCTGTTAGCGGGACCTTTTACTTACTTTTAGATTATCCAGGTTGAATGGTCATATCTGAATATATATATATATATATATATATATATATATATATATATATATATATATATATATATATATATATATATATATATATATATATATATATATACATACATACATACATACATACATACATACATACATACATACATCACAGTACAGAAAAAACATGACTCATATTCATAAATTCCAAAACCCTCAATGACAGCAAAGAGATTGCAGACTTCCCAAAGCATCAACATCCATCTTTCGATACTAATGTGAAGAAAAAGATTTCACTCCTGGCTTGAGACAGGAAGTCACCCATAAAAGGCAACTGGTGATTTTAAACTGGTCTTCTCAACCTTTGAAATATTATTAATTAACTTCATACTTTGGTGTTTCCAAAATGTCTAAACCCAATAACTCAACACCCAAAGTTTATCACTGTTGCCAAAAAAGAAAAGGGACCTGGTAGGCCTATAACATTTTTAGTTCTTCTGATCGTGACTTGCCAGCCAACTGAGTTTACAGTAAAATAGGAAAGTAGGCCTACATCGTTGTTGTGATATTTATGAATCTGGAACTTCATAAACATACTCCCTCTCCATCATAGGAGAGTGAGAGAGAGAGAGAGAGAGAGAGAGAGAGAGAGAGAGAGAGAGAGAGAGAGAGAGAGAGAGAGAGAGAGAGAGAGAGAGAGAGAGAGAGAGAGAGAGAGAGAGAGAGAGAGAGAGAGAGAGAGAGAGAGAGAGAGAGAGAGAGAGAGAGAGAGAGAGAGAGAGAGATGTACACACTGGAGCTATGATGAAAATATACTTTATACCCCCATTTCCGGGCACTGATCACTCTTAGCCAGCCTGTTTGTCATTTTTTCTTGATATCATTATTACTAAAAACGCCGCCACTATCCCTGTTTCCTTTTGATTTCAATCACATTTGGCACTTTCAACGGTCAAACCAACCACCATGGCGTCCGTTTTATTCAGGTTCCCTGGCTGCAACGGCACTAGGGTGATTTCCGTTGTACTGGTTGGCCAGGGTTAAGACTAACGGAGGTCCATTAAGCTTAAAAATGAAGGGAGGGCCTTGAGAATATCTGCCTTGGTGAGAAATTTGTCTTATACACACACACACACACACACACACACACACACACACACACACACACACACACACACACACACACATATATATATATATACACAGAGAGAGAGAGAGAGAGAGAGAGAGAGAGAGAGAGAGAGAGAGATGTTTGCTGTATTATATATGAAATGATTTCACAGTTCAATGTTTCTGTCCTTTATATAATTTTCCTCTTGCCAATCACAAGCTGAATTCTTTTCAAGTTTAGATTCAGATTCAGATTCAGATTCTTTTATTCGACAATAAATTCAGTACATTTCAATTGTAAGGTAATAATGCCAGAAATAATATATATATATATATATATATATATATTACAAATGCAAAACAAAAAATTAAGAGAAATAGTACATTAGTAAGTTATTACCACAGAGAACAGATAGTCAGGATAGCCCAGCTAAGGATGAAAACATCCGCTCTTGCATGGGCCACCTAAATAAATTTACTTGGTAAGTTAACACCTTACTTCAGAACAAAGCACCATATGTGTGTTAGGTCAGGTGAACTGACTGAGCCATAGATAACATAATTACACACAAATATAGTTTATAAATCCTCATTAGAAACAAAGCAATTTCGAATAGTACATGTTTCAGAGTATTGGTCTATGTAGAATCTTTTAACATATTGAGAAAAACCATTGTAAGAGTGTGTATGAATTTTGTCTTTAACATTTCCAGGAGTATCAAGGAGCAATTTGGAAATAAAATAACGAATGCACTTTTCAGTAGATATATGTCGGGGGGGGGGGGGGGGGAGAGGGTAGCATAGCGGGGAATATAACGATGCCTGGTAGGATAATCATGAGTAACTGGTAAGATTGCGAAAGTATTATTAAAATAGGCAGGCAATTCGTTTTTAGAGTATTGATAGAAAAATTTCAATGACTTATTTTTGAATAAATCAGGGGCTTTTAGAGCTTTTAGTTCTTTAAATAATGGGTCTGTATGGGCGTTATAACGTGCGGAGCATATCAAACGAATGACCAATTTTTGTAATATGAAGATATGGTAACCAGCATAACCCCATGCAAGTAGCAAGTATTCCATAATTGACATGCGGCAAAAACAGGGAATTATAAATTAACAATAAAGTGTATTTGGGGAGATAATGACGTAATCTTTTTAAGATCCCAATTGTTCGGGACATTTTATTTGCAATTTTATTTACATGAGAACTCCAATTTAGTTTTTCATTGAATGTTACTCCCAGGAAATCAAAATCAGTAGTCCTTTCCAATCGAATACCAGTTATTTTAAGATCGATATCTAAATGTAACTTGCGTTGTGGAAAGGAGAATAACATAAATTTTGTTTTTGATATGTTTTGGGATGACGTGTTTGCTGCAAGGCAATTATACACTTTTTCGAGTTTGGAATTAATGTTCATTGAGGCATATTCATTGTTGACTTGAGGCCCGAAATTGAAAGTACAGAGTGAGTTGATCAGAGTTGTATCGTCAGCATGCAAAATGGATTCAAAATTTGGAGCAGCAAGATAAAGATCATTAACATAAATTATAAGCAGAAGTGGTCTTGAGGATAGAGCCTTGGGGCACACCAGTTGTTACTGGTGATACAGCAGAAGAGACATTATCAAATTGAACATATTGGTATCGATTTGTCAGATAACTTTCAAACCATTTTAAAGATATGCCAGAAATACCGTAATGTTTTAATTTATATATCACAATTTCATGATCTAGTGTGTCAAATGCTTTTTACAAATCTAAAAATATTGTTAAAGGAATTTCACCATAGTCAAGAATCTTGTATAATCTATCAATGAGCTCCAAAGTAGCAGTTTCTGTGCTATGGAGTATTTTGAATCCATGCTGACTAGTGTAAAAATATTATTAGTTACAAAGTAGTCATGAAGATGATGATAAACAACTTTTTAAAAAATTTCGGAGAAAACAGGCAGTAAGTAAATAGGTCTGTAATTATTTAAAACTTTGTCATCGTCTTTTTTGAGAATTTGGAATCACTTTGGCGAGTTTGAGTTTGTCTGGAAAAATCCCTGTGTTTAAAGACTGATTGATAATAAGTGACAGAGGTTCTGCTAAAGGTAACTAAATAAGTTTAATAAGTCGCGTTGACAAGAGGTCATGCCCTGTACTTGATTTAGGTTTAAGTTTATCTATGATAATTTTAATCTTGGCTGAAGTGGGATTATTAAAGAAAAATTCATTTTGGCGTTGCTGGTTTAAATGTGTACTGAAGTGAGGCGTATGCCTTTGATCTATTTTGACTGCCAACTTTGGACGAATATTTGAAAAAAATGTGCTTAATCTATCTGCTATTTCGTGTTTATTGGATTTTTTAAAATTTTCAATAACAAAAAAAAGATGCGAAGTCTTTTTTCCTTTTGTTAACATTTCAGATTGTCTTTATAACATCCCAGGTCTTTTTAGTATCATTTTCAAAATTTTCAAATTGAGAATGATAATAGGATCGTTTCCGATGCTGAATTACTTCGTGAAGTATTTCATTTTATGTTTTAAGATTCTGTTTTAATGCAACATATTGAGGGGGATCAGGGTGAGTACATTTCATTTGTTCATACAAATTGTCCCGAAATTTTATTAAATTTAAGATTCCATTTGTCACCCAGGGTGACTTTTTATGTTTATATTTGTTGAAGCAGCCAGTTTTAGTGGGGAGATGCTTTTCCTTACAAATATGCAATATATTAACAAGTTTATCATAATTTGAGTTTGGATCAAGACCCAAATCATTATCTAAAGCTTGCATAAAATCTGTGTCATTCATCTCATGCACAAAATTTTGCGTAGATACAGGATCTCTAGTTTCAATTTGAACATATTTAGGTAAAGCTTCAAAATTCAGTTTCTGATCCAAACATGTAAAATAGGGCAAATGATCAGACAAAGTTGTCATTATGATACCTGATAAACAAACCTTATTGCTCCGTGATAGACTGCCAAAAACATTGTCAATTAATGTTGCATTCCTGTCGGAAATCTGGTCGGTAAGGTAATTTTTGGCAAGAAATCGGAGTTCATCATTTCATTTAAGAAATCTAAATATTTTTTTCTTATGTCACATTTCAAAAGATCAATATTAAAATCACCAAGAAGTAATTTCTCAGACCTCTCCCGAGACAGAACAGATAATATATGTGATAAATCATTTTTAAAAGATTCAATATCTTCATTTCTGTCACAAGGAGTTCCGTAAATATTGCAAATTGTAACTTTTTGCGTGAAACAATTTCCAAAGATATCAATAAACTGTCCTTCCCATAGAGTTTTAGGAGTATAAAAGTCCCTAATAACAAACTGAAAGTCTAAGTGCAAATAGATTATTAGTCCGCCGTGCGAAAAAACAGGTGGCGCCAAGAGGAATAGCTACGTAATTATCTAATTCATAAAGAGAAGTGTCAGGCTGTGTACCTTCAACCCAGGTCTCTTGAAGGCAAATAGCACTAAATAAGATATTTTCATGTTTCAATTAATCTAATCAAAATTTTAACTCGTCAAATTTTGCATTCAAACACTGAATATTTAAGCCCAGCACAGCAACATTTTTTGAAAAAGGTCGCATGTAATAAGGAAGATTTCTAGTACCAATGTAAGGGGTATCTGAAGCCACTGAAATAGCATGTTGAAATTCATCCGGGTTATCAATTAAATTATTCAGTTTATTCCTTATGACACCACCAAAATTCTGGAGAATATTATTCACAAAGCTCTCTGTATTCATGTATTACATAATGTACACATAACAATTATGGGTAAAGTAACACATTTAAGAATGAACACACTGGTTTTGAGTGCATTCATCAAAATACTGGTGTAAATAAACCAATATCGACAATTATGCGTTAGCAAATTAAAGCTAATATACATAAATAGATTGAGAAGAATTTGAAAGAGTAAAACTATATGCAGAATTACTCGTTCTTGCATTTCCAAAAATAAATTTGTGATCAAACAACACAAAGCAAATTGCAAATTGCAACAAAATCTAAAACCATACACTAGAAAAGGGATCATTTCAGATCTATGAATTATTGTAAATTCTATGATGGTCCATAGTAAAATATGTCGTATGAATGTAGGATTGACAAAATGACAGAACAAAAGACGAATCTGAAAAATTCGTATTTTAAGGAAACAAAAATCGAACAAAATCTTGGGGAGTATTCCATAGGGAGTACTTTGGTCAATATATAGAGCAAGAACCAAGATGAAAGCAACCAAATAATAGATTTGGTCACTGTATAGGTGCATCATTAATTGTCACCAAAAGTGTATGTATTGAAAAAGAAAAAGCAATACAAAAAACCAGGGGCATAGGCTATCCAAATTCATGACATGATAACGTATACATATATATATACATATGTATACATGAAGATGTACAGTTACATTTATTTCCACCCAAAGTGTCCAGTTGTTATGATTGCCTTCTATAGGTAATTGGTGACGACTTCTTAAGCTCAGCTGACCTGTCAGGCAGGAGAGCTTATATTATAGTCCATCATACACCTTATGTCCGTCGTTTGTCCCTCCAAAATTTATATTTTAACTTCTTTTCCAAAAATCGTCCCCGCCACATTCATATCAAACTTGGAAAAGCTGTATTTTGGGTAGGTCTCTGCCATGCTCCTGTGGTTTCTTGATTTTTTATGTTTTTTTTCTTTTGGTGGAAAAAACAAAAATCCTTGGACTTTGTAACCACTCACCTAATTGCTTTGATATTAAACAAGAACATTTTTTGGGACTGCTTGTATTTGATTTGTTCATCAGGCGGCTTAGGAAAATGTATATATATATTTCTCTATTTCTTATCATTTGTTGTGTGCTTTCATTATTTTCGACTTGTCCTCCAGAGATTGAGCTGAAAATTGGTTGATATGCTCCTTGCGGTAGGAACAATCAAAGTTCTTGACTAGATGGGACTGCAATGCATACCTGTTTTTTAACGATTTCTTTGTTTTTTTTTTATGTTTATATTATTTTTAATGTTTATCTATTATTTGTTTGTTTGTTTGTTTGTTTATTTTCCTTTTTTTCCTTGTTTTTTTTTTCAATTTGGGTACTTATTAGTAAATAGCCCTTCCCATTGATTAATACATAGGTCAGTAGGCATTGTAATGCTGAATCACATTTTGCGTTTCTCCAAAACGGTCAGCTTTGTTGATTACAAACTTGGTGGAGATGTTTCTTATGTGGTTCTATATCCAGGCGTGTTCAAATGGTCATGATCCAGTGATATTTGGAGGTTTTTTTTTTTGCAAATATGTAGGTTCTTTTGGGGGTACATTATATACAAATTTTCTCCAAAACCGTTCATCCGATTGCTTTGATGTCATACATGGATACTCTAACAGACACTCGGTTCTTAATTTGTTCGCTATGGGCACTGCAATTTTACACATTTTTCCTGATATTTTTTCTGCTGTTCTTCACTTGTTCAGAGCCGTAGGTAAGATTCAACTGAAAGCTGGTGGATATGTTACTTGTGAAAGGGTCAAACTATCTGGTTCAATAGGTGGATTTTTTTTTAATTCAGGCACTTATAGCTTAACGCACCTTTCCTATTGATTACAATGTACGTCAAGGTCATTCTAAAGCTAATTCACAGTTGGGACTTTTATGAAGAAACTGTTCCGCACATTGACTTCAAACATCATGGCAATGGATCTTGGGTGTGTCTCTATCAACTTCGTTCAAATGGCCATGCTTCACCTGTGTTTGCATTTTTATGATTTTTCGGGGGCGGCGGGGGGGGGTGTCTTTAAAAAAATTTAATGCGTAAATTAAACATGATAATTTGTTGTAATGGTTACGAAATTAATAGGTTTTGCGTGATTCATATCAAACTTGGTAGGGAAATACCTTTGATAAATGTCTACCTTTATTGTGTAAGTGGTCGAGCTCCAGTGATCTTTGGACATTTATTTTTTGATGGACCGTGAGGTTTCATCTGTCAGTCTTATTCCATTGAGGTCTATCTTTTTCAGTACATGGGTGACAATAGTCCTACCCCAAGTTCTCAGAACCGCAAGTGTAATGAATCGCTTGGTCAGCTGAGCATGGACTGTTCACACACCCCTCTTGTTTAATTATACAATAATATGTTAGTAGATGTTTGTAGGGCTAACATAGAAATACTGGTGGACATGCATATGTATATTGTATTCCCCAACAGAACTGATCAGATCCATTTTAGAATTTCCCAAGAATGTTATGTGGTAAATTATTAAATTACTTCACATGGTCATATGATTTTCTTTTCCCCCCTTGTTTTTTACTCCGCGCCACCAGTTGGCCATGGAGAGATAATAAAATCACAGGAGTTAGTACTGCGTCATCCTGAGATCTCAAATTTGGAATTTATCTGGCGTTATGTGTGTATGTTCTCGGAGAAAGCGAGTAATAACAGGGTTCAAGCACTTATCAATATATGCCAAAACGATCCGTTTAGACAGACAAAACGAATGAAATAATGAAATATGGGGTGGGTGCGATGGGGTAGAACGTGTTTGAATTTATTTTCAAAACATAGACTTGGCCTCTGACGTTTTTCAGGACAGGTATGAATCAAATAATGAATCAAATTGACAATGACAAATTTAGGTTAAAATTCTGACGGAACTCTACCCTTCTGTATTATGCTTCTTTCTTATGGACACTATTGTCATTGCGATGCCAATGGGACCCCTTGCTGCCCATTCAGTGAAGGCTTCACATAGCCGGCAGGGCTGTACAGTCCGGGTGGTTAGATTCAGATCTTTTTGATTTTGTCTAATATTTTTTTTTATTATTATTATTATTTTTTTTTTGCTTTGTTTTGTTTTCTTTCTTTCTTTTTTTTTAATTTTTTTTGTTGTTGTTGTTGTTTTTTTTTCTTTTTGGTTTTTTATTTTATTTTGTCACAAAATGCTGCCTTCATATGACTTTGAATTAACTGTTACTCCATATGTCCATATTTATTGTGATATATTATTTCACTACATGATCAGAACACAACTACTTACTAACAAAAACAAAAACAAAAACAAAAACAAAAAAACAAAAAACAAAACAAAAACAAAAAACAACAACCCCCCCAAAAAAAAACAAAAAACAAAAAACAAAAAAAAAAAAAACAAAAAAAAAAAAGGAAAGAAAAAACAAAACAAATACCAGTCATTTTCATGTTACCGAATATCGTATTTGAACTCGGTGTCATTGTTAACATTGCTTTTGCACTTGCACATTAGGACATCTCGGCCCCTCTAAAGCCATGTCATATCACTTCGGAATCAGTAAGCCAGTCAATCCAACCTAATGAGGAATGGCACTCCAATACATTGTTAGAAAAAAAATACGCATCTCTTTCAACTTTTTTAGATGCTCCATACCAGCTTCCTAAGCTGCTCATCATGCAAAATTAAATCGACTGTTGCTGCCATAATTCATGCTGCACTTGGCCCAGTACCAATTTGTATCGCACTGTATAGTGGAAAATCACCGTATTGTCGACGCCCCCTTTGGAAATTGGCAGATTTGGTTGGTTGCTGAAACGAAAGCCCCCCAATGTTGACGTCATGGTAGTCGAGTTTTGAACAAAGCTTTGCCATTTCCCACATGATCTTATATACAGCAGAACACTGCGGATATTATACAGCAGGCTGATGGTGACTGTGTCTTGCAGGACTGCTATTGATGTAAGTAGTGGGAAGATTGACAACTGTTTGCCTGTAGAACTGTCCTTCCTGCCTAGCTGAGAGACGGATACATTTTTAAGTGCAAGGCTGCATTGCCTGCAGCGCCATGCTATTTAGATTTGGAAGAGCATTTAACTCTGCTTGCAAGACTGCCCTGTCTGTTGTGGGAGGCTGGCATTCTTGGTAGGTTGGCCCCTCTTTTGAGAGACCACTGGATTGGAATACCACATGTTATTTGTAACCATTTTACCAGGTCCCAATGTGAATCTTAATTTCACCTGTGTTGAGAGACGGCCGGGGATGCTGTTATTCTGGCCTTTTGGCCTCTTGGGGTATTGGTCTCTCAATCAGTTAACTACTCCACTTATCAGATGAAAATGACAGAAAAAAGATGGATGTGATAAGAAATCGGTCTATTTGTGAGTATGTTTCAATCAGTGTTTTTCTTTTTTGGGGGGAGGAGGGGGGCATTTAAAATTCCCTTATCTGTTTAAACATCTTTATGATAATATATCAAAAAGGAGTTTTTAGCAGAAATGTTGAGCATCTCTGCTGCAGAGACAGTCAAATGCCTATACTTTTGCAATTGGTTATATCCCATGGCTATCAAAAAATCATCAACAGCAGGAATCTCTTAGTGATGATGGATACTCTAGTGTTTCTAATTTTTAACACCTGTTTGAAATTTACTTGCAGCTATTGTACAACTTTAGCCATTGACAAGAGTATAAGGATAATTTGGGATCCAAATGTTTGAAGGTTTGAAATGATTTTCTAACACGATGATTGAGGATGATCAAATTGTGTTTACCACATTTCAAAAGTTTAGGATCAGTAGATGGGTATGACTTTTTTTGCAGCCAAATGCTTCTTTTTAAAGATCTTGGGCATGCGTTTACTCATTGGAATAAATTTCAATTTTGCATTTCAACTCACCATAAACGTGTACACTCATTTGATAGAATTACCTGACATCCAAGATTGTGCTTCAGGTGTGGTTTAATAATCATGCAAATGAAAAGCGTAGAAATAAAGGAATATGGTATAGTTGATATATGATATATGAGATGTTATTTGAAGCACACATCGTCATCAACTGGAATAATAGTTATATAGTAATTATCCCCAAGCAGTGAAACGTAGACGAAACTTATCACTGGCATTATAGAATTGTTGGCAAACTGCCTAATGGCCCTTTGTGTGTATTTATGACTGCTCCAAAACCTCTGTTTCACTAAAACTTAGGTATGTGGATTAGGTTCCGCTACTCAGTGTTCAATGGATGATTTAAGTTTTTTGGGGTTTTTTTTCTGTTTTTTGCCTTTTTTTTGTTTGTTTGTATCTTTGTTTGTTTGTTTGTTTCGTTTTGGCTTGGTATTGTATTTTATTTTTTTATGTTTTGAATATGTGAGCTTGCTGTATGGTCCTCCATCCGTTGCATGTAGCTTTTCGTCAATAATGCACATTTTAGACCTCTTTTCCAAAACCGTTAGCCATATTTACTTGAAATTTAGTAGCGATGGACCTTTGTGCAAATCTGCACCAAATGTTATCAAACTGGTGTGGTTTAGTGCATGAGTCTTCTTGTTCAATTTCCGCAAAATCATTCCAAATAAATCGTATGATCTGAAACCTCCAAGCCAATTGCTTTAAAAGTGCAAAAGGGCACGTCTAGACATCATTTTCTTTTCAGCTGGTGGCACGTGGATTTTACTATTGGTTTAAGGTACCGTTGAGTGTGTACCTTCTTTGATTTATACTCATTATCACAAATTTTCACTCAGATTGTTCTAAAACTTGCAAAAAAGGTGGCTTATGGTAGAAGAAACAATCATTCATCAAGTGGTGATATTTTGGACATATGATTTGGAACAATTTTTTTTAGTCGTGTTCCAATAAGTTTAAACCTACATACCTATTTTTTTTTTTACTTTGTAATTCACTGGAATTGCTGTGGAATTTTATATTTTGGACTTCTGTTTCAAACCAATCAACACAATTCACTTCAAACCTGCTGGATATGTACCTCATATTGCTCTCTACCATATTTTTAATGACTAAGCCCTATAAATTTTTGAGTTTGTAACGCTTTTCCCACAAGAGTTCAAAAGACATGATTGTAACCACTTCGCAAATTGCGTCGAAACTGCATATTGATACATCTAGGTAACCCTAGATCTTCACTTATTTAACAGGCTGGGCTGTGATATTTTCGTTATTTTTGTGTGTTTTATCTATTTCCAATCCTTCAAATGGGTCGTCAAATTATTTATTAAGTTGTTGGAAATATAGCTTGTGGAAGGATAAAACTTCAAATATTTGCCAAGTGATGATACTTTGGATCCCTGAATTTTAACGAATTTTAAACTTTGGGTACTTATCAGTTAATGTACGCATTTGTATTCACCAATAAAGTCATTCTGGAAGGTGACGGAAATTGTTATTTGTTACCTTTTCTTCAAACGCGTCAACCAGATTCACTTTAAAATGGGTGAGTATGTACCTTAGGCGGATCTATAGCAAGTTTGTTTAAATGGACACGCACCAATTGTTTTTCTTGTCACAAATTTGGTTGTTTATTTTTCAGTAAAATCTCTAAAAATATTTTCCTAAGCTGGCAAGTTAAATGCTTTGGAATTGTATAAGTACACTTCTTGGTACCTCTGAACCATAACGATATTTTGTTTTCTTTTAAAAAACAGTTTTCCATTTTTAATATTCTTGGCTTTGCCCCAAAACAGTACGTTTAAACACTTTCAAACTTATTGGGAATGTACGTGGACTTGATCTCAGCAGGATCTGTTCAATTCAGTTTGTTGTTGTCACTTCGATTTTTTTACAAATTATATGTTTAGGAACAATCAATACATGTGCATGTTAGCAACGGTGATTATGATCTTAAACAAAGGTTACCAAAATAAAACTGGCAGCCGGGCCTACGATGGTTAGTTGTTTGTCATCCATCCGCCGTATATTGTCAGTCCATCCTTAACCCATCTTTCCTTCACAATTACATTTTTAACTTTTCAGAAACCCATCAGCAAGATTTGTTTTCTTCCATGTTCAAATGTGTTGGAAAAGTACATATGATACCTCTTTTCTAAGTGGTACAAAATTATTCATTCCAGTGTTATTTTCTCCACACCCTCTGTACCAATTACTGAGGTATTAAAAACAGCACTTCTGAAAATCAATGGACCATAATTTGAACAGCAGCTACCGCTTTATTATTATTATTATTATTATTATTATTATTATTATTATTATTATTATTATTATTATTGTTATTATTATTATTATTATTATTATTATTATTATTATTATTATTATTATTATTATTATTTTCATTATTATTATTATTATTATTATTATAAATATTATTGTTATACACATTTTTTTTATTCCATACTAATTGCTTGCGAATTGTTGGGAGTCAGAAATGTAAATTAGCATTAGAATGCCCGTTGACTCCCCTAGTAGTCTATGAGAAAAGTAGGAAAGGTGCATCAAGCTTTAAGTGTCCAAAAAATCCCCAAAGAACTAAATCAATGAAAACACGTTAAATTGGTTGAGCAAGGCAACTGTTTAAGATTTTTAATTATCGACGATAAATAAAAGATCACAATGTCATACATATTTCTTCCCGTTAGATGTATTGATAAATGCGTCTCACAGAAATGGTTAAGAGTGGTGCTGTGTGCTTGTAGAAGAACTAAATGGAATTCCATGTGAGCATCGGCAGATTTTCTACAGCACTCTTTAAATGATATGTAAAGGCGGGAAGGAAAGTATGTCAAGGTTGTTATAATTCAATGGGAAACATTGTAAAGTAGAGTTATTACCGCAATTTATATATGACAAATAAACCATCTTACAATGGAACAATCAGCCGCTTTTTGGATATGTTATTTTCTTCAAGCTTGTTTTAACATTGTGGCCAGAGAGCATAGCTTCATCAATGGCAACTGTGCAAATTACAAATGCATCTTATCTGGAATATCAAAATGGGGACTAGAAACATTTTTATCTGACATTAATACAGTTTATCCCCTTTATTACATAAAACGTCCGATTGGAATTGTGTATAACTCTGATATGGCCAAAGTAACGACAATGGGGATCCAGCTGCAGTCTTATCTACCGAACAGATGGTTGCTTGAGTTTCATATTCTATACTTTTGTGCCTTAACTTACCAAGCCAGCGTGCAAATAACTGACGATAGTAAACACATCTACATTCACGAATTGGCTAAACAATTTAGATGCGTATCTTTTGAAAACCTCACTATGATGTCAATAGATAATAATCTGAAAATAATTATGCGTAGGGTCGAATATATACCACTTAGGTTTGATATGTTTCTCTTTTTCCAAACTGTGGGAAAAGAAATTTATTCTGAATGTTCTGGAATATTATGGCGGTCCATAGTATCATTTTGCCTTTTTGAGATTCCAAATATCTTGATTCTTCGTTTGAAGTTTCTGTGGAAATGTTTCAGTGCGTGCAAAATGTCTGTATTAATTGCCAGTAGCAGGGGCCTTAAAATGTATTTCCAAAACTATATGTCAATGTTCCATGTATCCAGCGATGGAGTCTACAACTTCTATTCAACCCTGTCATCTGACTGTCATGGAGCTAAATTTCTAAGTTCACAGTGTTTGACAGGTATCCAATATTGGGGAGAGTCTCTTAAGAACTTACCAGATGCAGACCAATGGTTGTCTCCCATTAGTTATATTTCCTCATCGGTCACTATCAAGTTCTGGACTTTAGTCGCACCATTACACAAGAAGATACAACTTAAATTTCGACAATTTGAATTTCCATTCATGTTTAAGTGTAGATACATTAACGTAACTGTGCGAGGTACATGGATGCAAGATGCTGGGATGCCGTTGATTTTATGTTCCAATCAATGTATGCAACCCGTCACTTCAGCTTCAAACTATATATTCATCCAGGTAAAAGTACAAGGGTGGATCCAGCTCCTAATTAAAGCAACACTTTCGCTGGTCTACTATTTCATCTCGTCGCCAATTTACTACCACTGCCAAAAATTGAATACTGCAAATGGCTCGCTACAAATATATAGATTGTTTAACCCGTCACATTCAGTTCACATGGAGATGCAAACTTGCATGACAATATTAATGCTCAACCGCATAGGGCTTACATATGAAATGGTTTACAGATCTCATTTGGCTCCAAATCTACTTTTTATCCAACATGTATATGAAGGGATGTTACATATAATGTCTAGCCTTAAGTTGTATACTAGCTGGGGTAAAACCAGCCATGTAAATAAGGTGATCAGATGTCATGGCCATACAATCAATATTGTAACCTGCTGTTTTATCCTCCAAGTAAGTAGCAAACTGCATATAGAGTATGTAAGCATTCCTGTGATGTTCACTTCATTTTCGTTACGATATTATCGCAACTTAAGAGAACACAATGTCACATTGCTTGAAATTTCAATTTTACCCTCAGTTAAACAATATTCACATTTTAGAATCCAAGCTGTAAATATACTGACCTCCTCTGGTTTATTATTCAAGACACATATAATTGACATATCATGGCAAGGACTATTAAATGAATATTATCATAACTGTCCTCATGGTGGTCTTGCACTGCTGGATAGTCAAGTGTTCCAGGGGCCATTCTGTTCAAGCTCTTCTTTTGATAATGTCTTTCCGCGCCCCTCTGCATCCCCAGCTACTATGCCAATTATCACGTCAAATAAGCTGGTAATAGTTCTCTACATATACTCCTCAGAATACAGCTTATCAGTAAGATTGACATATCACGCAATTTACTGTGTTGCCATTTATCATGTACAAGGAAATCATAATACATACAAATATGAGACAGGTATATACAAGGAAGATAAGAGAAAAAAACGGGAAAGAATAATTATATCACTTTTTCGAGAAACGTGCTACTGTATGTTCCTAAGCACCTGTATTGACAGGCTTATACATGTTAACGTCCCTGACATGAAAACATTTTTTTCTTTGAAGTTAGTTTCAGATCAATTAGTGTTTCACGATACAATGTTGATGGAATTTATCAAAAAAAGGGCACTGCTACCTCATACTAGAATAGAATTTTATGGAGGTGGTGGAATTAAACTAACAAATCGGAGAACGTACTGCATTTTAAACAGAGTTTATACTGTTGTTACTATAGAACCTGAACATTGTGCTTCAACAACACCTATAGTTCGCTATTCATTTTTACACCACGCTAAAACATGCAAACACCGAATGTACATATTACTTCCTCATATGATATCATTTCATTTACTTATTAGAAATAAAGATAAAATTCAGAGGAAACCATCTTTGGGGCACACAGTTTATCTGAGCATTAGCTCAAAATGTCATCAGATTTATAATCTAGGGGTGTCAATCTGTTCGTATCATAAAAACAATACATGTGCAACTACATTACTTGTACACAAGTCATCTATCTGTCGATGTAAAATATCTTGGATGTTAACAAATATTTCTCATAAGCATTACCATTGGAGATGCTTTATGAACAACCACCCTGTGCTTCGAGATTTAATGATTAGTATTATTCGGCCATGTGCGTATTGTCTTCCATGCCCAATTATCATGAATGTAACCAATATCTCTCTGCCTTTAATTAACGATATTGTATTTTTGTATAGACATAATAGATTTTCCATTAGTTTACCCGATGGCCATTCAATAAAAGACGGTCCAATATACCAAGCCATTAATTATGATGGCACCTTTTACATGTTTCCGAAGGTGGCAAACAAATTAAAATTTAACTGGGAAGAGGCAAAATGTATATGTCGCAAAGAAAGAGGTAGTCTGATAACAGTACATAACCAATGGCAGCTGGGTATATTCAAGTATGGCCTTCTTTTTAGAAACACAACCTGGGCTAGAATTACGGCGCTTTTGATGAAAATAATTTTCATTGGCCTCAAGTCTGTAAACGTATGCTGGCATTAATATTTCCGTATTTCCATTATACACTTATGGTATATAGTTGACTTTAAAAAAAAATGTCTTCCACGGTATAACGTCAATATCAGTTTATACATTTACGAAACATGTAATACATGCACATAAACGTTTCAGCTTAGATTGTGCGTGCTTGACAATGCAATACAAGACTTTTTCTTTCTGAATCATCTCTCCGTTTTTGTCACCCATTAGCGTCTTTTTTGTTATCTGTGCATAATTCATCACATTTCCCTTAAACTATCATTCATGCTCATTCCAAAGCAATAACACTGCACTTATGGAAAGTTCAATGTAAACATTCTGACCAGATGGCATTGTCTGTCGCAATGATTTTTTCTTTGCTGAATAAATAACATAAAAAAGATTTCAAGTTTTGCTTTGCAACTGCTAAGAAATCACAAGGATTCCTTCAGATAAGCTGGTGTATCATTTGCTTTTATCACAGTGGTCTTTTTCAGTCATATTTAATGTTATTTCAGCTTATCAAAATAAAAAACAAACAAACAAACAAACAAACAAACAAAAGAACAATGAAACAAACAAAGCAAAAAAAAAATAAATAAAAAAATAAACAAAAGAAAGAACAAAAAACAAACAAAGAAACACACCACACCATTAATTGCTGCAATTTCCTGATATTGGTGGGTGATTTGAGGGAAAATCACATCTACCGGGCAGTTGTAAGATTTTGTTTTCTACTAAGCAGTTTTGAGACGGGTCTTGTTTGGCATTGATGCTGTTATCACATTATATATTGACCAATAATAGTACATGTGAACAGTGTTTTTTATAGTAATGTGGTTGTACAAGCTGTCACTCATAGCTTTGCTCGTATGTCTTTGGCTTTCGTTGCAAGTACACATCTACTTGGTCTGTTGTAGGATGGTCGTTACGTAGCGATACTGTTGTTTGCAATAAACATATTGATAAATTAGAGTATATTTTAGCACTGTTATATATAACTCTTATTGTACAAGTATTCACTTACTGCCCTATTCATGATACTTAGGTGCTGCACTTAACAAGTTGAATGAATCAGGCATAAATCTGATATATATATATATATATATATATATATATATATATATATATATATATATATATATATATATATATATATATATATATATATATATATATATATATATATATATAATTATATACATACATATTTCCACTACGCACACCTGGATCCTCAAAAAGCTTGGCAAGGACAAGCCTTGATCAACAAAGGACACGTTTTGTGCTATTGATGCATTTTCCAGTTTGTGATAAAGACCATAATGGGATTTAGAAAGCTAGTCAGTTTGAGATAGTAAAATATAACATTGACAATCTAAAACATTAAGTTGAACCATTTTAAAATGATATACAAATTAGTTCAAAACTATGTCTCATTGCTTGTTCCCACATTATTGGTTATGTCATTGGCAGAAAACATAAATTGTTACAATATTTAGGAAATTTAGACTAAGACTATATGTCATAGACACACATCCCTGTCATCTGCTATTATATATTCAGGAAATAGTACAGAAAAACATGATCAATATTCATTAATTCCAACCCAACAATGACAGCAAAGAAATTCCAGACTTGCCAAAGCATCAACATTTCTCTTCCAATACCAATGTGAAGAAACAAATTTCACTCCTGACTTGAGACAGGCAGTCACCCATAGAAGGCAACTGGTGGTTTAAACCGGTCCTCTCAACCTTAGAAAATATTCGTCATTAACTGCAGACACTAGTTCATTTCCAAAATGTACAGGCCTAACCACCAAAAACACAAATTTCATTACTGCTGCCAAAAATAAAAAGAGAGACCTGTTAGGCCTATCACCTTTTATACATACTTTCTGACATTAAAGGTAGCAAGTCAGTATTCAAATTTAGATATGAAGGGGCAAAGGTATTACTCGAATGAATGTCTTGCCTGGTAGTGTTCTTCCCAGTGTCGTATTTTCAACCCCTGGGATAACTTTCTTTGCTGAAGGTATTGTAAGCTTTGTTACTATCTACCCACACTTCATATTTTACCTCAGTTCGCAACTACGAATGTCCAGCTGAAAATGTACATTTCGTCTTGTTTGGTGCAAAATTTGTGATTCCTACATTATAATGCACGCTGACACGATCGACCTGCAACCTGCCTGCACCTGCTCTAACCTAACGGTAACCCAATTTATCCAAATCTCCAAAAATATTTAGAACCCTAGAAGATACATACAGAGGATTTCACAACTAGGGAATGTTGTGGTACCGGTATTATGATAAATAAATAGAATTTATAGTACTTTAAATATCCTCACGACGTCGAAAAGGAGGCTTCATTTATAAAGTCATCTTTTTGACCGCACTGAAGTATTTTGTACCTGAAATGCCTGCCATTGTTTACTGTGCTGGTGCTTTTTAAAAGATAATCTTACTTGTCACATACCCTGTGTTGCGATTTACCTCGAATTTTGTCATATGCAAACAGATCAAACGTTTAGTCCAAATCGCCACAGACAAGGCAAACTCTGACTCAGAAAATGAAAACGTCACATTCGTGACTAAAGAAAAAAAAAAGAAAAAAAAACATCAATGGAGGATAAAGTTCACATGAAAAATGGCACACGCTTGGATATAGTTGAAATTACGTCACATAAAAAAGGAAACAAGAATCGTGGAACTTCAAACTAAAAGAGACTGTCTAAAAATCCCAAATAAAGAATCTACAAACGGAAGTACGCATTAATACAGATACACTGGGGACATTGACGAAAGAAACCAAACGAACCTTCTGCTCGCAATAAATAATTACCAGCACTGGTGTAAAGGCTCGCTTCACTTTATTTATTCCTGTCAACATTTCGGGAATTGAAGAAAACTGCAAATCTTTACTATGCAGTACAATAAACTCAGCTGATATGGATCTCAAAATCAAGGAAAAAATTCGAAACGTTGCTCATCTTGTAGGCAGAAGGAAACACGTGAGACAAGCTATACTTCCTATCTTCTTTTATCGAGACCTTTTGACAGCTGACCTTAAATGCAGAAAAAAAAAAACATTTTACAGGATCAGATACATCTATAGGTTGATATCTAAGCGAGGCCAATCTCACATTATTGAACAGATGGCAGCCAGATAAATATAAAGATCTAATCCTTAGCACTTGGCCTTGAAATGGCAATATCAAATGCAAAGTGAAAAACAAAAACAAATAAAAAGTTGAATACCCAGATTCAAGCATGCAGATACAGCAGTTCTTCCAAGTTGGGAAACTTGGTCCCAGATGGCAATAACTATAACTTCTAGTTCCTCAAAGACTTGCGTAGAGAGTAGCAGTTGACCTCTCTGTATTACGCCAACGGCATGCAGTACACATGCGCAGATCCCAAGGAAGTTGTCATAATCCTAAAACAAGGTTTCTTCCCATCCCCAAGAAAAGGTTTGTTTCAAAATTATATTTGGGGGAGAAGATCTATGCATTATTTATGCTGATCGGGTAACGAGACGTGAAACACAAACCAGGCTGTTGAAGTGCGTCATTCTCCCTCAGATTTTTGAGTCAAGTATACCGCTATAGTAACATCATAGCGTACACATAGGAATTTCCCTTTCCCTGATCCGAACAGGATTAATAAATATGTCCTTGAGATGTATGTGGCGAATCGACAGATCAAATATTATCATAACTGAACTGAGACCCGGATCAGCCAAAAGTTATTAAGATTCCTTAAATCAGCAAGCAGAAATGAACCTTATCAATTACGTAACTAAATTTCGCAAGCTCGCCAAAGATGAAGTAAAGTAAATATTAAAGTCGGGATTTTCTCCCCACAAGATAGACCTAATTATTCAAGGAAACGTTGCTTGTCCTACAGAATTTAAAAAAAGAGTGGATGTTATGGGGGGGGGGGGGTGCTCTGATCACTAAATATTCCTGACAAGTACGTTGATTGAGCTTCAGTGTCTCACCTAGTAATGCATTTGGCAGTTCCACCTGATATGTTACTTGAAAGAGTTGGCCTATGAACCTGATATGTAAATTGATTGAGCAGACCTCTGCACACGCTGGCGACCTCCATGTTTTACTGGAACACAAACATCGGACAAACAGCGAATTCTAGTTGTGTTTTGTTGAACGCTGTGTAGAACTCTCCCTGCGGTTTTTTTCAAGCGACATGGGAGAAAGACTGTAACTGTAGTTGTGGTATGTGACCTTCAAATTAGGCTCAGCTCTATCCTGCAGGTTCAGTGGTCGTTGTAGAACACACTACCGAAAACTTGTCCACATCTCACTGTATCCTCAAGCTGACGTGGGAAAAGAAGTTAAGGTGGAAGGTCTGAAGCCGCACCTTTGGATAATCTTTAATCACTTTTTCATATTTTGGATAGTCTGATACTTAAAATACATGCTCTCAAAAACTCAGATATGTGAACATAAAATTTATATGTGATAATGGATCTCAAAAATTTTGTTTATGATGAAAAGTTTAAACAGGTATGGACACATGGCTTTATTTGCATGGGCACGATAATGAACTATGTTATTGTTTTCACAGTCATTAGTCCATGACCACTGGAAACCAATTGATCTATTGACAAGGGTCACTCACAGGGAACTATTAGCCGTGCAGAGAAGAATGGGCCAGTCCCGACTAATCACTACCATTGTTTTGATTACTTTGAAATTCCCAATTGATGTAAAAACAAATTAGCACAATCCACTTAGTGGCCCCCAAATATGAAAGCCTCATGTGAACCCACGCTCAAACAAACCAAGTGTGGTGTTCCCAAGTTAAAAAATGTCAAGATTTAAGCCACAAAATATACTTTGGTTTAATGACAGCATCACAAATGTAAAGGTACAAGCTTATTTCACACAATAATTGAAACACAGGACAGAAGAAATGAGTATGTTCCATATTACAGCCATAAATGCGTAAGAATAGACAACTTTTTCTTTCAATGCGATTTTCTCGGAACTGTTTTTTGCTCAACCTTTGCATTTTGTATCTCGCCTCAGAAACGTACAAAGTGCCCTGTCACATTAAAATCAACAGACATTATCAGAAAAATATTATATCCAGGAACGGTTCCCGGGATTTTTTTTTTCTGATAACCCCTCTCGTGAATTTTGGAGCATTTTATTGAAGGAAAAATGAACAACCTGTCAGGATAATATTGAAAAGTGTATAGCTTTTTATTTTTTGCTATTTCAGGACTAACCATTGAATTCGATCCTGGACATGGATACATATTTTAAATTTCTTCTTATTTCAAGTGAAAAAAAAATTGTGTGACTTCTGCGGGAAAAATGTGAAAATCCTACCAAGTCAGAAAGAACGCTATAAATCTCAAAAAATTTCCAATCCTGCAAAAAAAAAATAAAAAATAAAAAAAAATCTATGGATACAAATATATGGATATGTAGTAATCAGAAAATATATAGGTTTAATTCACTTGTGAAAAAAAATAAATGGGTAATTGCAATCCAAAGTTGCCAGTCTCACTGCGCGCTAGCTTCACAGTTTCCTCCTTAACTGTAGTTGTGATATGTGGGCCTGAAATGAGGCACTGTCCCACAAAACTATGTCACATTGATTACAGTTATAGTTCAATAGGTAATTTAAGTTCAGGTGTGTCATATCCTGCATTTGACAAACTTTAATCTTATACCAAGAGGCAAATCTTGTAACGCTCGAGGTGGACTTGCCATTTATTTAAAGGAAAAATATAACTACGAAATATTAGACGTCTTTGAAGGATCATGGATTTGGGAAGGCCTGATTATCAAAATTACTATGCCAGACACAAATAAGAATGTAATTTTGGGAAATGTATGTCATGCACCCAGAGATTTATATGACAACCATGAGCCTTCCATACATGAATTTTCCTCAATCTTATGCAAATTACAAAAATCTGGACAGGAAATTTCAATAGGTGGGGACTTGATTGTAAACTTATTAAAAACTGAAGAAAAGGTCTTGTACGCCACTTTTCTACAAATTGTCAGATCTATACACTTATATAACAGAGTCTGGTATTAGCTCTTCCCGTATCTCTGATCACTTCCCGTATTTTATAGGATTAAATATCCTATCCCCTTATTAAGATCCCTTACCTAGTATTTTAATATTATATCTAAATACACCAATTTACTTTCTTACTTCAGACAACAAATCATTGTTCTATAATGACTTGAACGAGGATCTTGAATCAGATCCTTATAAATCATATATGAATGTCCTTGAGACAATAACCAATGCAATAAACAGACATTTACCTATTGAAAACGTTATATATAAGAAATGTAAACATAAAAAATAACCATTTATGACTCAAGCAATCATTAAATCAATGAAGAGAAGAGATAACATATATAAGGCATCAAAAAGACTGAATCCTGGGAGGATATAATTCGAAGCGCTTAATACCAATGTACATACTCACAATGATATTATTTAAAGTCCATTTTCATCATCAAGAGAAATACTATAAAGGGTGTTTCGATAAATATTAAAATGATATATAATTCTTGAGTAATAACAGAGAGTATATTTAACGGATCAGAGAAATAAAGTGAAACTCGATACTTTTAAACTTGATGGCAAAATCATGGGTGTCAAACAGACATAGCACACGGTTTAATGTTTGTTTGTTTTGTTCTTTTGTTTATTTCAATCGGTCCCATTTAGTATCTGAAGTGTGTATATCAGACACAGGAACATTTAATGACTAACATGAGTTTCCACCTGACCATCAATTTAAGTTTACTGCTGCAACCGGCAAAACTGTAATAAACATTGACTCTTTAAAAGCAAATTGTAGCTAGAGTTTTGCAACACTGTCAACAAACCTTAAAAGGACATTAAATCTGATATCTTTAAGGCAAGCACCCTTGTTGTGAAGCAATCTCTAAAAACTGGAATTGATCCAGACTTGTTCAATATGCAAATGCTATTCCTGTGTACGAAATGGTGACTTAAATGCTTTGGATAATTACAGGCCAAATTCTATATAACTTGCTATGTTTTCAGTATTTGAACGAATGATCTTTAACCAAATTTATTATTATTTTAAACAAAACGACTTATATTCTGATGATCAATATAGCTTTAGAGAATGTCATTCAACTGAATACACATCCTATGAATCAGTACAAAGAATGCTCTTACACATGGAAAAGGGTGAAGTAGCAATGAAAATTTATATGGACTTATTCAAAGCATTCGATACCCTTGATCATAAGGTCCTTCTTCATAAACCTATTCACTATGTCATAGAAGACTCTGCTTGAAATCTAATTGCCAGTTGTCAGTAAAATCGTAAACACTATGTCGTGATTGAAGGTAATAAATCTAACTTCAATAATGTACTCACTGGCTCTCCTTATGGTTGAATTCTTGGCTCGTCGCTATTAATCATTTGCATAAATGACATACCATCTGCCTCAACACACTTTAACTTTGTTATATGCGCTGCTGACACAACTTGATTTATTACACTGAACGCATTTGAGTTACTTAATGGCGGTGACATTTCAACCATTATTAACTCTGAACCAGACAAAATTTAAACTTGGCTAAAGATAAACAAGGTATCGTTTAAAAAATAATCATTTTCAAAACGAGCAACTGCTCCAACCCTTCAAAACTATAATGTACAACCAAACTCTGTTGATGAGTACAAGTTTCATGGCCTTTTCCTGGATAAACGTATGACTTTGAACTAGCACATCCAAACAGTTACATAAACACTGTAACAATTAAATTGTATCACGAATAAGTTAAATACGTTCTTCCCACTAATGTTCTTATTTTGCTATTCAACTCATTTATTGCTCGTCGTCTATACTATTGTTGGATTGCATGGAAATATCTTTTTGGTGGAACCTTTGTAGTACAAAAAAGGTAATATGAATTGTAAACCATAGTTTAGGTAATGCTCACACTAGTCAAATATTTAAACAACTGAAACTTTTGAAACTAGAAGACTTGTTTAAGTACCAGCTTTTAACATTGCATTATAAACTAGCAAATAATATTTTTCAAAGCTATTTCACACAGTATATCCGTTGTCCCTGTATCTAATTTATATGCACATTTTACCAGAAGAATAGACAAAATGTATGTTCATTGGGCTGGTCGTAGCTATACTACATCATGTATATGTTCCGAACTTCTACAATACTTAAATGGTGTGCCTGACCTAATCAGAGATATAGAACATACTCATAGTCTTAATGCTTTCTCATTGTACGTATAGCACTATATCATGGGAACATATGACATATTGTCAACTACTAGACTTGCACAGGTCCCTGGTGCATGACCTTATTTTCCCATCCCGGGGTCCCACCCAGAAGTGCGATACATTTTCCCCTCCACAAAGGCAACTGAATAATAATATGCCAATCCGATGGTGTTACTGAGTAGGTCCTACTGGTTTTTTTTTTTTTTTTTTTTTTTTTTTTTTTTTTTTTTTTTTTTTTTACCGCCGCCGTGTCGGTTTCAACAGTAGCAGCTATTGAGTCCTAGTCAGTTCTAATCCCATTATCATTGTGATAAGGCTGAGGGAAAGTGGTCTTCGATGAATGCATGGCTGGTCACTGGCCACTCAAGCGAGACAAAGCTGACCGTATCTCTCCCGCTGCCGACACCAGGGACTTGTTAAACTTGCACAAGCCCATTCTGGACTACCTTCAATTCGGTGGGAGTGATGTCACAACATCCGGGGTTTCGCGGGATCTTAGAGGTCAAATCAGTGCCACAACTTTTTTATTTTTGCATTAATGCAAAATGATCCACGTCATGATTTAAGTTTTGTTGAGTAAGACCTCTACATTTCTATGTGGCTCTTTTGTCAATTTAAACAAAGACTCTTGCTCTACACCCTAACAAAGGAAATGTATCAGTCTCAATCATGATTTGGCCAAAGCGGTCAAAACTGTGTGAATACAAATGCATGGGTACCGGTCCGTGCATTTTTCTTGGCTAGCGTCACGAACGATGGTTCCTCTTTTATTTTTTTCTCAAGATCGGTAGTGTGTTATAATTGCCATTAAATTATAGTGGTAGAGCTTGTTGCTGCCGTAAATAGTCCATAAACACACTTTATTGCAGTTACTGACAAACTATCAACATGATAAACACAAGCGGCAGCGGTATTTTCACCCGAGCCATGTTTACCTGGGGATGGCATATTTTACTCTCTTTCCGTGAAAAAATTGGACCCTCTGCTCTATTGTACGCAAAGACTAGTACAGTGGTAGTATTTTATCATTCTGACCAATTTACAGCGTTAAATTTTGTTTCTTGCTTTAATAAATTGTGCTTCATTGTCACTTGTGTTCACATAAATGTCATCCATCTTTCAAGCCAGACTTCTCAACACGAGGCAGCGAGTTCTACCGAACGAAACAGTGGTAGAAAAATTTTTGGATTGGACAGCGAACACCATGTGATCGATTATGGGCCCCCGTAGTTTCCGACTAAAATAACGACACAACTGTTTGAAATAAAAGTGCAGTTTTGAAGGGGTTCCCGCTAAAATACTTTTGTTTCAGCCAATGGGAGAGCTTGTTGTTATAATACACAAGGTTCTGAGCATTCTAACGATGTAAAAAACATGGCACAGAGCCAAAAAAAGATCGAGATCGAGACAATGAAAACCCTATTTTTGCGCAGTTTTGCAATGGAACATCATTCAAATATTCACAAGTAGCGGCCCGATCATTGATTTAAATCATCGTAGAAGAGAAAGATTCATTTTAACGCAAAATCGAAATAGCCATCGGCAAGAACTGACGTTTCTCTACAATAAAATGTGTGTGCTTGCATGTAAATAAACAACAGTCAACACAAGGAATTTGAGACGGCCTTGCTTGAATTGGTCACATGCTGACTGTTTATGACTAATTCATAGCAGCGACAAGCCGGCAAGTTTTACAAGTCTCACTCGATGCCCTCTGCCTGACACGGTGCACTGCAATTAATGCTTCATTGCACAGTAGCTCAATTAACAGCTTCTGAAGAGGGTGCGTTATGACCGCTCACTTGTCTGTGTGATAAGAAACACAGTGCAGAACGCCCGGCGCTAATCATCTGGAGTCAATGTTATCTGGTTATATTCACGTTCCACGCCAATTAGCTGGGTAACTTGAAGGGGCTACCTGTATTGTAACAGAATAAAGCTACGACGTGTGTTTACTTAAAATTTTATTTTGCAATGAATTTGATTTTAAATAAAATACGGAAGACAGTCCAGTGAGACTTGAGCAAGTCTTGTCAATTACCAATAGCGATATGTGTAGCACAAACACATTTTTTTTTCCTGTCAGGACGATTGTTGCAAGGCAACATAGGATTTTTTTAACACATATTATTTTTCATATTTTCCTCATTCTGTCATCCCTGACGCTACTGTTTTAGACACTCAAAATATAATTGTAATTGTGACTTAAGTAATCTTTAAATGTAATATGTTATGGTAGATCCATTGGTCTTATTTATATTCTTTTGATTATCGTGTTGGTGGCCAATATGATAGCGATGAAAAAATGGGCTTTATGTGTGTGTCCAGTCCAGTGTATTGAAGCCAAAATCTGTACAATTGTATTTTCTTGTGGAAAAATAAAAGGAATCTTGATTTCTGATTCATAAGAAGGAACGAACGAACAGACGACAAACAAAACAAACAAGCAAGCAAACAAATTAATGAACAGATAAATAAATGGATGTAAATAAGGCATCCTACATTGTGGTTAACCCATCGCTGCTTGCTCATGTAACTGGTGACATTGTAACTAACTCTCTACCTTATGGCAGTGACTACTTGGATGCTGATCCTAATGCGTGCATTTTCCACGAAAAATGCAAGTATTTTTCATTTAAATCTAGGATGGCGTAATATTGATACATAAATCACGGTTAAAGATGCTGACCTTTATGCACATATCTCTTTGGGATTCAAGTCTAAATATCCAAAGCCTATGGGGGTATCAGCATCACTATATCATGGCATATAATTACTTTTTTTCTTATAAATATATATATATATATATATTGTAATTACACACAGGCTAAAACTTTGCTTCTTTGGAAATATGAAAATCGTACAGATGTAACGTGTTGTTAGGTTTAGCTCTTCAATCCAACTAAAATTTAGAGTCGACTCTTTGGAACGGTAAGAAGGGAGCAGTGAATTCATTGTACTGACGTGCCAGAAACAGTACAAATAGCCATAATTCCAATTTGTATGATTTCTACTAGATCGTTGGCTACAGAAAGGAACTACAATATAGTCAGCTTCATTATGGTATCCCAGAGAATTGCTCCAGAGAAATGGCCCTATTAGGCCCTGGGATCATAATTGGTCTGGTTGGAACAGGATATACTTCAAGTGGTCTTATCAACTTTAAACATTAAAGCGAAAATATCGATGCAAACGTCCGAGAGCATTATCAGGTGTGCTTTTGGGGCGCTATTTAGGACTCTGCCAAAGATGCACCTTTTGCCTTTTTGGGGTATAGGAAATTCATTCTATGTACTGTGTATGCATGTACATCAATCTATCGATACATCAATCTATCCATCCATACATCCCTACATCCATATATCCACCCATCTGTCAATCTATCCATCCATCTTTACATATATATATATTTATATTTGTGTGTGTGTGTGCGTATATATATCTGTGTCAGGGGTCTGTCATGACGATTGTTTGAACATAGGTTATTATAAAATAGGAAAATAAGTATTTCTTTCTTTTTTTTTAATGGGGCAGTTTTGCTACAATTTTCTCTCTGATGCGCATTTAAGAATGGACTAATCATAGTAAGAAAGCCCCAGATACCCCTTTGCCCTCAAGATTTTTTTGGACCAACAAATTTCTTGTTTAAAGCCATGATATATCAACGTTAGACAGACGTTTTGGTGCAGATATCAATTGCCTGGAATCAACATCAAAAGCTACCGGGGTCCATTGACTGACATGTTAACATTTAAGGTATTCTGTTCAGCTTCTGCAATTAATACTGAGCATATTCATGATAACAAAAACAATCTAGAGTATCCAACTCGTATGACAATAATAATAATAATGATAATAATTATAATAATAATAATAATAATAATAATAATAATAATAATAATAATAATAAATAATTGATGATAATATAATTATAATTATTATTATTATCATTATTATTATTGTTATAATTATTATTATTATTATTATTATTATTATTATTATTATTATTATTATTATTATTATTATTATATTAACTCATATGTTAAAGGATAAAATATCCTGACGTAATGGATCTACCATATGGAAATATATGCCTTGCGCCCAGCAATCCAAATTAGACAGTGTCATTACCATATCCAAACCGTAGTCCTAACGAAACATATCCAAGTCAATTCCGACCAAAGGCAATGTTCCTTGGTATGTATAGCTGAAACATATAAATTTATAGTTCGTATTTACTCAAAAGAGACCAAAACGTAAGTGCAAAGGTCCATCGGGGGGGGGGGGAACTTTATCTAATTTTCACATGACAGAATGCAAAAAGTTTTGTTTGAAATTATAGGCCTATTTCAGTAAATTGGCTTGAACAGTTGCATCATTTATGCATATACAGGACCATACAATTAATGAAAAGGGACCAAAATTTGCAGCACATCAGAGAATTTGTAAGTGGAGGTTCTTAACTTGTTGAATATGTCAATAAAATTCAGTATTTAAAAAGGTACTACTTGCAACCACCATCTCAACAATGATCATCATCCATATAAGTCCACAAAGCGACACCAACACCAACATCAATGCATCAGAAAAGCCCTCTAGGCCTAAAATGACCATCAATAAGAATCTAAACAACATGACTTGTCAGTCAGTTGATTTAGATGCTAATTATTTATACAAGAGAGAGACAGAGAAAGAGTACATTAAACACTTTGAGCCAACCTGACATGACTTTCACAATAACAAACTATATTCATCAGACAATTATAAAAAACAACATCAGTTTCACTACACTTGGAACACTTACTGCACTGTAATATGTGCAGAAAATGCCTGAATGTTCAAATTGTTACCAAATATATAAGGGTTCCATGAAAAGAGAAGTGGATAACAGTTTTCAATGATACTGATGAGACCAAACCGAATACCAGTTTAACCTTGTCAGATCCAGGATCATTTACGAAATAGTAAGACATGCTAGTGTTAGTCGTCAGAAGAATCCATGACCAACAGTAATGAAATTTAAAGGAATGAGAGTATCTTCTACCTGACTTGGAACAGGTTACCATTGTATTGGCAGTGGGTTAAACCAGTTTTACGGGATCCCAATCCTCCCACTTCGGAAAACACTCACATTCATTTAAAGTAGGCCTAAAACAAATTTAGCCCTTAATGTTAATGTACAGTTATAAAAGGTTATTACTTGACCATAGTTCACAGACATTATCCAAACAATGACAGGACAATTAAGAATTTTAAGTCAGACCACTATATTTACATTAAAATTGCGTAACATGTCAAATTTGAATTTAAACACCAAAACATTTTCCACGTGAACACAGGATAACTAAATTTGATGCTAATATTATGTTTATTATGAGACATGGTTAAGTTCTTCCATGTTCCATTCTCACTAGAAAAAACAGCACAATAGGCCTAAAATTCGTTACAAAAATATTACTCACATCAGCTGAGTAAGTATTCCTTACATTTTGTCACTATATTCAAAAGGATGAAAAAATAGAAGGCCTGTATTGTTCAACATGATGCCTGAGAACTTAAATGGTCCTTCTTTCATTTTATATTTGTTGTAATTATAATAAATTTTATGTTCCAGTATTGAAAATTCGATCAAGCTCATGGTAAAACAATCTCAGCTACAACATTAAAATACATAAACATATTTCTATGTGTTTACTGACACTCAGAAAATACCTTATTAATATGTTCATATAAATCAACATGATATTTCTGTAGAACATATTGATATTTATCTTTAAAGTTAAGGAAAACCTTTTTTAATCTCATTTTGGAAAACCCCTGTTTAATAAGTCTTCCAAAAAGTGATTTATGTCTATCAGCAAAATCTTTAAAATCAGTACAGTTTCCTGCGAAAGCAGTTAGTCTTGAGACATAGACACCATAAGCAGGATTGATAGGAATATTACTACTTATATATGGATAATTTACTATATCAAAATTGAAATCATCTCTTTTATCATACACTTTTGATTTTCATATACCACCATTATTGTGTAGGAGTAGATCTAAAAATGAGCATGTTATGTTCGATTCAGTGGTTTCTTTTAGTTCCAGGTTACTAGGATAAATTGATGTAATGTAATCTTTTAAATGTTTGTTGTTGACACTTGATAAATCATCTATATATCTGAAAGTTAAATTAAATGATCTAGCATGGTAATTTTTATCTTTTGCCATTTTCATTAGAAAATTATACTCGTGATAAAATAAATAAAGATTAGCCAAAAGTGGCGCACAATTTGTACCCATGGGAATTCCTATGACCTGTCTAAAGACACTGTCACCAAAACGAATGTAAATATTATCTATGAAATATTCAAACAGTTTTATAAACTCATCAAAGTCAAATGCATGTTGACCATTCTTAGCAGAATCACCAAAGAAAGCATGTTTATGACCAATTATAATTTTCTGAAATTTATTTTTCTCAAAAACTTTAAAAACCAAAGTTTGAATGCTACGTTTCAAATCTGCATGAGGTATTGTAGTATAGAGAGTAGAAAAATCTCAAGATGATATGTGCCTGTAAGGTGAAACATTATCTGTTTGTAAAGCGTCAAGTAAACTTACAGAATTCTTTAATATCCAAAACCTATTAATTCCTGACGTTGATTCAATTCTTTTACAGTAATTAAACCAAAATTTCTGTACCTTTTCTAATCCTTTAGCTAGTAGAACTGATAATTCTTTAGTAGAACAGAACTTAGATCCAGCAATAAAACGGAATTTATATGGGTTTTTATGTAATTTTGGAATTGCAAAAATCCTTGGTAAGTTACGGAATTTATCGCTGAAATTTAAGTTGTACTTTTCTAAATATTTAAAGTGACCATCCACTAAATGTTCAACAGAAAGGTTAACCTTTTCATAGGTAGCAGAGTTAACTGTAGAGTTGGGTAGTCCTAATTCTTTGACAAATACATCAAGATAGAACCGTTTACAAATGATAATAACATTATTGGCAGCCTTGTCAGCTGGAGCAAAAACATACTTTTCATGTAAATCATGTAGACATGCTTTAACGTCAGGTTTATGAAGGACAGGATCAGGTGGTTGTTTAGTTTTTTTCTTCAGTTTATCAATTTTTCTATCCACTATACTACCAATCTCGTTAATCCACTCAGATAAAACTGAAACATCACAATTTTCTTTTTTAGCCCATGTTTTAGCATAATTCTCTATAGCTTCTATTACTATTTGTTTATCCTTTTTCCATGATATTTTGTTCTGCTCTCTAAATTTAGGACCTTTTGAAATTAAATCTCTAAGTGCTTCATTGGAAATAATGGAAAGATTGCCTGTATTGACATGACCATGATGAGTTGATAAAAATGGGGACTGACCACATTCATAGGGATATTCATTATGACAAAACCTATCAACCTCAAATTCTGACACTGTCTTCACATGATTAAAAATAGAAAATATTGTTTTTGTGTATTTATAAGATATAGTGGGAACACTTGTGTCCAAATAGGGTGGGATAAGTGTTTGAACCTTTTTGTTGTGAAGAATATTAGAAAGATTGATCAAGTCAATTCCTCTGTCTTTGTATATCATTTTAATGAAAGTTCGTTTCTTACTATCATTAATAGTGGAAACTGGCTTAAAAAGTCGATGATTAGATATATCAGTCACAATGAGGAAAATGGGTTTTATAATCTCCTTTCTAATGAATAAAGCTAAAATATCAGACTGTAATTTAGAGAGAAGATTAAGAGGTATAGAATAGAGTAGAGCGCGTAAAAGATGAAGGCCATCAGTTCTGCCATAAGTATCCTTAATAAGGTCGACAGTAACATAATCAGAGCGTAAAAGATGAAGGCCATCAGTTCTGCCATAAGTATCCTTAATAAGGTCGACAGTAACATAATCATGAAATGATTTAGTGTGATGTTTACGGTGTCCATGGCTTCTATTGGGGCGGGTATGTGTATTAATCAATTGGGAGGAATTACCTATTTTTGAGTATATCTTTGATACATTTCCAACACCTTTAATTCTATCATTTAGGCCAAAAGGCCAAATGGTACCTAGTTCTTTCTGCCAAAAAAGTTTCTCTTTCTTCTCTCCTTGCTGTGAAATCTGTGATTGTTTCACCCTGAACCGGTACCAAGCGTTCAATAATTTTAATGCGAAAATTGTGGCCTTCTTTTGCAAAATGTCTACCACGAATACCTTCTTTCTTACGAACAGTAGTACGGTGACCGTTGAGCCTTTGATGTAACGGTCTACCAGTCTCACCAATATACTGAAATCCCCACTCTTGACATGAAAGTAAATAGATGATATTTCTCGATTTACAACCTAAAGGAGTCACTACATCAGGAGAGAATGTGTTGTATTCCCTGTGAGTCAGTGAAGATCTAAATTTAGTTTGAGTGTCCAGAATGGGACATGTTTTACACCTCAAACTACCACAATTCTGAACACGTAATTTTTTGTGTAGATGGCTGTTATTGATAAGGCAGTCATTCAGATTGATTGTGCAAGGTCTCAAGCGTGGTCTTATAAGATGGTTAGCATTATTGGACTGTGGTGATTGAATTATTTCTAAAACTACACTACAAGGTTGCAAGGCATTGCTGTTTGGTGGTGCCTGATCATCAACAGGATTGATATGACCAGCACCCAGAGTCAAGTTTCTCCTGAGGCCCTTTAAAGGAGGCTGCCTATATCCTCTATATGTTTGATCCGTTATGGTAAAAGTTATGTATCTCCAATATAATTTCCTGATTGGAGCATCTGCCCACATGCATCAAGAGACCAGAGGAGTATATCCAAATTAGACAGTGTCATTACCATATCCAAACCGTAGTCCTAACGAAACAAATCCAAGTCAATTCCGACCAAAGACATTATGATCATGCAACTCTTGAATTAACTTTTGAAACGATGCATAAAAATGTATACTGAACCCCAATGAAAAGTATCCACATGCCAATTTTGAAGTATTTTATTGTTTATACTTGAAACATTTCATACCTAGACGTGCTTAGAACTTAACAAAGCATTCACTTTTCTGGCGTAAAAATAATGTCACGCTCTACCGACATTAACGTCACTTACAGGCAAAAAATGTCATTAACTGCCCTAATTGAAAGTCACACAAATTTTTCTGTTCAATATGGGATGTGGCCACCTCGAGCATCAACACATGCTATACATCTGCGGCGCATACTGCTGACCAGGGTTTGAATTCTGTGTTGGGGAACATTATTCCATTCTTCCTGCAGAGCTTGGATCAGCTGGTTTCGGGTAGTAGGCCTAGGTGTCCTCCGTTCAATACCTTGGCCTAACTGATCCCACAAATGTTCAATAGGGCTCAGATCGGGTGAGAACGCTGGCCATTCCATGACATTGATGTTGTTCTCATTGAGAAAGTTCATTGTTAATCTTGCAGAGTGTGCACGTGCATTGTCCTGCTGAAAGATCGCCAGATCTTGATGCTGCTCCATAAATGGGACCATGTGCGGCTCCGGCACCTCATCAATGTACCGCCTAGCATTGAGGATCCCTTGAATGACCACTAGGGGTGTCCGGTAGCGGTTGCTGATGCCTGCCCACACCATGACAGAGGGTCCACCCCATCGATCTGCCTGACGGACACAGGCATCTGCATATCTCTCCCCAGTCCGGCGCCACACACGTTCTCTGCCATCTGCTCTGCTGACACAAAAACGGGACTCGTCAGTAAAAAGGACGGTATTCCACTGCTGGCGAGTCCACCTGGAGTGTGCTCTACACCACTGCAGTCGTCTTTCTCTTCTGGGTTGGGTCAGCAGGTTACCCCTGTAAGGTCTTCTGGCTGTTAGGCCACTGCTCCTCAGTCGCCTCTCCACAGTAGAACTACTGACAGGACGGTGATTCACCCCTTGAGTCTCACGGGCTGTTTGGGCTGCTGTACGGAAACGGTCTTGCAGGTGCATCAGCCGGATGTGACGGTCTTGGTCAGGTGTTGTCACTCTTTCTCGGCCAGGCCTAGGCCGATCATCTACGGATCCAGTTTCTTGTTGCCGTTCAATTAGTCGTTGGATGGTGTGCCGAGTACACCCCATTCTTTGTGCGATTTGAGTGATTGGGACTCCACCCTCTGCAAGCCCCAAAGCATGGTGTCTTTGACCTTGGCTCAGACGCGGCATGATCGCCTCAACACACCTGAGACCACTGGCTTTTTTCTTGGCTGAACATCCCTTTTTAAAGCCACTGAAAACATCAGGTCATTTTAGCCATCCAATAGGAGTGGTGGTCAGAAGCCATATTCGGTGCACAAAAGTCACATGCATTATGTAACAACCCAGCAAAAGTTAAAAAGTTGTCCTGAATGACCCTGATGTAGGCTCCAAACCATGCATATATGCACACACAGTACTTAGTAACTTACAAAATTAATGTGTTAATTTTTTTATGTGGATACTTTTCATTGGGGTTCAGTATATTTTTCATATGTAGGTCAGATACTGATACAACTTATTTGCGCTTATACAAAACAAATAGGAACTTTGAAGCTATCTGCATGATTTTGCATCCTTTGCCCTGGTTGCTGGAAGATGCAAGTGTAAATCTTCAAAGCCCGTATGCATAAAGGTGGTTTAGCTGTGGTTTAGCTTATTCCAGGGAGCAACCATGGTGTAAACTCAAATCCGTATGCACAAAGGTGTTGCAAAGTTACCCCCGGTGTAAAGTTACACCTGGTGTAAGAGGCAGTATGCAAGAAGGAAGTATAGCTTAGTCCATGGTGAAAATGGGATTTCAACTACCCCAGATTTCTAAACTTGCCAGTGGGGTAGTTTAACGGAAGTGTATGTCCCAGTGGAAGTCAATTTTCTTGTATACGAGGGAGCTCTTATGATGTGTAAAGTAAATTATCATTCCACTGTACATTTAGTGAAGGTTCAGATATGGTTAAATGCCAAATAGTGATATCACCAGCACAAAAGATCAGCTCCATTTTCCATACCTTTTGCTGTTACCATTAATTAACAAAATTGTACTGTGTGTACATTATTCAAACATACCAAATGGACGCACTTATCCAATATGAAATGTGTTTGCTCCACTGCAAATCTACCCACTAAAATACTGTTATTACAGAAATCCAGAGTGTATTCATTACTAGTATGAAAAAGAATGTCCGTTGCGTTAAAACTAAATATTTAATTGCAAAACTGTTCTCGTACTCATCAAGGAATAGATGAAGGCACTATTCTTGTACTTTCATTGAAAACATTGTTTTGAGTGGAAACAAAATCAAACTAAGATTTTTAATTAACCTGGTTAAACAAATGAAAGCAATTATAAATATCATTTAACTGTTAAAAGACCGGACCAGTCACATGTTTACCAGCAGTTCAATTAACTGCAAAGAGCAAAAGTGATCTTTTCAACTTTTCAGCACCTTGTTCTGCTAAAAATAAAAAAATCAATTAAAAGTTTGAATATTTATATAAAATGCAATAATCTTGAAAAAAATATCAGTCAATTAATGTCACAAGTGACTGAATAATGTCGCGGTAAAGGTCACTTTCAAAAAGATCAAGTATTGCATAGCAAATACATAATCCCCCACCAGAGAATAGGTGGTACAATGGGCCCAATTTTGGTGTGCAACACACCGCTAACCTATAATGTGTCAACACACCGTGGTCGGTGTACACGTTACCGTATGTGAAGTATAGCCTGGACAAACTAAAACAATATAAGAGGTTAAAGATCAAGGTCACTGTGACCCAATTCAGCGTGCGACCCACCCCTTAGCCATGAAGTGTACCACCACTGAAAGAGGTAGAATCAATTCTTATGAAACAGGGAACATGGCCTGTATAGGACAAGGTGAAACGTTATGTGGGGTGAAGGCAAGAAATACGTCACAGTGATCCAGTTTTGGCGCATGACACAGCTATTCTATGAAGTGTTAACAAACAAAATTTGGTCAGACTTTCAATATATACACTCAAAATTTATTAACGATTTCAACTTTAAAGAAAGTTTCTGTAACGAGTTTTGTTTATTTATTTATTTGTTCATTCATTCATTCATTCATTCATTCATTCATTCATTTATTTGTTAATTTTTTAACTAAAAAATTAACATTTTATTACTGATTTTATTTTTCCATGCACCGAACACAGGTTTCCAGAGTTTCTAGGACAAATATTGTAATTCTAAAGGTTTCATCTCTTGCTTTTACTGGGTGGCTACATTAGCCAATGAAGGGTAACATTTATTGACTTTTGTTTTTTTATGCATTCGATTAAGACTAACATGGATATATATATATATATATATATATATATATATATATATATATATATATATATATATATATATATATATATATATATATATATATATTAAAAGTTGTGCTCGAAAGAGGTAAGGTTTATTATTATTCAGATAGGTTAACTGATTTTTGCATTTTGCATGCACAATAAGAAACATGGAAGCTACTTTTCATTTGCAAGGTGAAGGTTTTATGGCAAGATGTTGTGAACAAATACATTAACTCGCATATTCAATCATTTTTTAAAATTAAAATTTGACTGCTACGTAGTCACTCTGTCCGTGTAAAAGCAATTTTGTTGTTAAGTAGTGTGTTAAATGTCTTGTTAGTATAGTTTAGTAATATGGCTTGCACAAGCCGAAACTTCTTGTGGGGTTAAAGATTGGGACATAGGTCACAGTGACCTAATTTTGGCGCATGACACACCGGTATTCAAAGAAGCATGTACACGCAAAATTAAGTTAGCGTGGGCCCCAGGGTGTATGATATATGGCACAGGATAGCCCATGCGCAAGGACGGACAGATAAGCAGACAAGTCGCAAACATAAGAGTCCCCATCCAGTTCCTGGTGGGCAACTTCTTATCGCCTATCATAATATGACATGAGAGTTCAAGCAGAACACCATTAAACAACATTTACAAACATTCAATGAATATTGATTTATCTTTGTAAACCCTTTGTTCTTAAGTTGATATATGTCCACGGACCCTATATCCTGTGGTAGAGAACAGAATTATCAGTAGCACTTGTGCCAACCATGTGTTTACCTGAGTTTAGCATACAGTTCATGCGACATATAAAACACAGATTATGCTTTCATTCATATAAAAATTCATAGCAACCTGTTTGGCAAAATGATTTTCAAATATGTGAACCATCAAATGACCTTGCCTGCGTCAACATATTCTAAGTGTTAGCATACTTTTTTCTTCTTTAGCAATGCTTCTGATATTATTGCGAAATGTGTGACATTTCCTCAGATGTTGTAATATAATATTAGAATCTTTGCTGTAGAATGAAAAAAAAAAAAAAAAAAAAAAACATGTTTAACACTAGAGTCTACCGTCCGCACGTTTAGCAACCAAAAATAAAAACTAGGCATCTTCAATATGGAACATTGACGGAAGGATCCACATTAATAAGACTGCCGTTTGCATCAGGTGGTTTAGTTATGCCACAGTATAAGTGCAAAATCTTTTTTTTCTGGCTCAATAAAGTAAAAAGTGCGTATACAAACATATGCAAAGTATACATTTAATGAAAGGTCATTCACAAAAGAAAGTGTATTTTCTGATAAAACAAACTGTTATTTATGGGACAATTGGTGAAAGGATCATTTTTTTTTTACTTTTCCACAATCTACTGACTATTACTTGTTTAAACATGTATACATTGCATGTATCTATTTGAATGCTTCTTACAATACGCAGCTTACAAAGGGATAACGCACTTATAACACTGGGGCATAGCTAAAGAGCGTTTAAGTAAGTGTTCTTTTTCCTCATGTTGCCAATTCCTCTCCTCCTTTTGGGTTTGCTGTTCACGCCTTATAGAGCCCAGGTTGTTGTGGCAGTTGCACTTGGAAAAGGGGGTTATAGGGGGTAGATAGAAATTTTAATGTTCTATTGAAATTCCAATGATCACTTTAATACATCATCATGTTATCCATAACACAGACACATTTTGAGGATTACATACACACAGATAAGTTAATTGTTTATCATGCACTGATATTAGATCAGTAATATTTTCATTATTGACCTCTGTGCATCCACTCATTTTCATTTTGACAAACATAAATCTGTAGGCCCTTGCCCCTCCCCCCCGTAACATAATGAAAACTGTCAATTAAAGGGAACAGCAGTCACACGATTGTCCTCACTGTGCTTTCCTAGGACAGGTCAATTGGCCAGTGTCAGGAAAGGGGGTTAAAACTTATACCAAAATCTTCAGTTATACAGTGTTGTAGCTGCCCCATGGATTAGTTACCCCGGGTATAACTACACCAGCTTTTATGCATACTAAGTTTTTTTGACACAATGAACTAAGGGGTAACTATTGTTTTTTTTAGGTTATACCATGGGTAAGTTACACCTACTTTATGCAAAGGGCCCTGATGACTAAACTACTTGACCTTTCAGAATTACATGCAAATTACCAAAATATGCATTGTTACAATTCCTACACTTTGGGCCCAACATGGTTAAAGTAAAGTAAAAAAAAAATTAAAATACCACTTTATGTCATGACGTAGATCTTATCATGGCTAATGGCTTTTTCTCCTTTGGAGGTTACATGCAAGTTACAAAAATGTATCCCCAGATTTTGAGCCCAACATATATAAATTGGAGAGATTATAGCAAGTAGCACCCCACAAATCTTGACTGCATCCTAAGGGCAAAGCAGGCAATCCCAAACGATTTCCTATTTACATGAGATCAAGTTTGGATAATTTTCATCAAAGCCATGCATATCTTGCTCAAACGTTGGAAATCTGGATAATATCATCTATCTATAGTATATTTCATACAGGCTCACCCACACTACATCCAACTAAATGTGTATTCAATCTAGTTGGTATGATTTATGTCTAGGAAAAATGTTTGAATTCCTATGTGTGTTCAATAGATTACCGAGATATATATGAGGTAAGGCAACTTGTGTACTTTGGTGCACAATCTGTGTGCACTTCAGCTAAAGACACACGACTGGAAGTCATTCTGTAGGGTGCTTTTCATGCCTATTTCTCTTTGCAAGCCTTGGCTGTAGGGGTCAGACTTGACCTGGACGTCAAATCACACCTGGCAAAGCAACCTACGTGCTATTATGTAATCAATGAGATAGCACGTTAGTCAATAGGTTAGGGGCTCTAGTTAGCTATATCCAAAAACTTTTCTTTTCAAATTGTAACAAAAAGAAAAAATGGTGACGATGTTAGTTTTCATTGAATTCATACATTTTTCACAAAATTTGGCTGACAGAAAGTGAACTTGTATAACTATTTTTTACCACGAAGCAAAGAAAACAGGTCTAGCAGCAGTTGTTCTAGTAATTAAAAAAAAAAAAGAAAAAAAAGAAAAAAAAAATGACAAACAAGCTGGCTGAGAGTGTTGGCGGTTATCAGCGCCTAGCTTCCAACAGTGTTGGACTTCAGTTGGGAACAGAGGAATGGGGTAAACAATCTATTATCTTGGTAGCTGAGGTGTACATATCTTGTGATAACTTCACAGTTTAAAGTTGCAGAATAACACAAATGCTTGCGGTATCCAAACTACATGAAGAGAGAGTTGATTGAACTAAGCATGAAGACTTCATTGAGGCACTTTTACGGAATTCTGCATTTTCATACTGAAAATGAAGTCGAAAAAAGCTTCACTGTGAAACAAATCACAGGAAAAAGTGTTTAAAATGCAGCGCCATCTGGTGATCAAATGAAGTTCTAGGAGCACTCATAAGTTTTCAAATTCGAACTTAACTTGCCAGGCTGTTTCACAGATGTTTTCATTTGATTTTAAATTCGCCCAGAAATTTAAAACATTCATAAAAGCCTAGGCAAGTGTGCCGAAGGTAGTCGGTTCGAATCCCACACAGGTCGACATAAATTTATCGTATTTTTCACTTGATAATACTCTATTCGTTTCGAAGTGCTGTGGGCCATTGCTCCGACTTCGAAATTATATTAAAGGTGTATTTCATAAATTGTCGGTCTGTGGAAGTGCCCTACCATGTCAATGTACAAGCCACACCTGCTATAACATCACCCTGGGTCCTCGGTCAACCTTTTTTGGGGTTGCCCCGATGGCCTAGAGGTCAGCGTATTGGACTACACATTTGGCTAGGCGAGTGTGCCGAAGGTGTCGGTTCGAATCCCACACAGGTCGACATAAATTTATCGTATTTTTCACTTGTTAATACCCACAAAAGATACATTCTGGTTTGAGTGAATCTCACAACTTTCGGAAGACGTAGAAAATGGGAATAGGTTTTAACATGTTTTAATGAACAACAGGATATAGGCCTACATCCTACGTTTGCTGTAAACTCAGCTGACTGACAAGTCGGGTGAACTAAAAAGAAATAAACCTACCAGGTCTCTTTTTTTATATTGGGCAGAAGTAATAAAATTTGGGTTTTTGAATGGTCTGTAGGCATTGAAGAATATTTCAAAGGTTGGCAGGACAGATTAGAACCACCAGTTATCTTTCATTGGTGACTACCTGTGTCAGGTCAGGACTGAAATTTGTTTCTACACATTGGTACTGGAAGATAAATGTTGATGCTTTGATTACTCTGGAACTCTTTGCTGTCATTGCTGGGTTTGAAATTAATGACTATGGGTCATGTTGTTTTCTGTACTACTTGACCAATTATAAATGAAACAATTAGAAAAGAGGGCTAAGCCCTTAACAAATTCCTTTTGTGAGGGGAATTGGTGACGGCCGACGGATGGACAGATAATGGACCAAGCCACCTCCTAAAAGCTATAACAAAAAGCATGTCCCACCTCCTTAACCATTTCTGTTGCTCTGTGTTCCTGTCCTGCCCCATCAATATTGTGTTCGTCTCTTTTGCCGTCCCTGTCGTTCTGTATTTTCCCATCTGCCCCATTAGTATGTGGGTCCCTTTCGTCATCTCTGCCACTCACTTGATCCTGGCCTGCCTGTTTATGAAAAGTTTGTTCTTAGTGAAATGGGTATACCATCTTAGCTGATAATTAGTAATTCATTTTGGATCACCAGGGATAGGAATTTGGTGCTTTTGATGTTACGTACGTATCCTAATATCCGTATATTAGGCAGTTTTGCTTTTTCAGTACCAACTGCGACTACAGTCGAACTACTATAGACCACTTACTGTATTATCTATAATGCTAGATTTTTATTCTTTGTGAAAAGGCCATTCATGCATTAACCAGTGTGACTGCAGTTCCAGACTGATATGAATACTTGGAAGTCCAAGTCAGCAGCTGAGAGAATTGACCACAAGTCGCTGACTTCCGTGAAAGCCAAGCAAAAGAAACAAATGGATGCGGGCATGCACACTTTTGTACTCGGGTCAGTTTTAGGTCAGATGTTTTGTCCATGCATACATTCTTTCGTGAAGGGTACCAATTATGTGATATCTAACAGACGTATTCGTTACCAGAATTTTAATATATTTTTTATTCTATCAAGTGACGGGCATGATATACCCTTTTCAAAACGCAAAGCTTAGACATATTATGTATGAACTCGTACACATAGTGCTTGCTGAAGCTGATACATCAAGATTAGGAGGATCACTGTTTAGGTCTTGCCTTGTTGCTTCTGGTGCAACATACCTTAAATTCCTACAACTGCGCTTTACTGCTCAACTGATAGGCTTATATCAATAGCGTATAAATCAAGATTGGTTTTGCATCTCTATTTATAATAGTTTTGGGGTATTCATGATCTACATTTTGCATATGCGTGCTATTTACATAGATTAAAACCAAAGAAGCTTGCTTCACAGCTCAATGGCTTTGGTTTCATCAAAAATCTATGAATTGAAGTGAGAATGGTATCTCTAGTTGTGATAGTTTGGAAGATATGAAGCTTTAACAATTTCATTTACCCCTAATTTGCAACATTAGGTACAACATGACAATTCAGTACCTGGGTGCACAACTCCGCTGGTAGATAGATCTATATACCAAATATGGTGACTGTAGATTCAGCGGTTTGTGAGGCTTTGCGTGGACAAATTTGGCTGCTATGGAAAGAAAGAAAGAAAGAAAGAAAGAAAGAAAGGAAGGAAGGAAGGCAGGAAGGAAGGAAGGAAGGAAGGAAGAAAGAAAGAAGAGAAAGAAAGAAAGAAAGAAAGAAAGAAAGAAAGAAAGAAAGAAAGAAAGAAAGAAAGAAAGAAAGAAAGAAAGAAAGAAAGAAAGAAAGAAAGAAAGAAAGAAAGAAAGAAAGAAAGAAAGAAAGAAAGAAAGAAAGAAAGAAAGAAAGAAAGAAAGAAAGAAAGAAAGAAAGAAAGAAAGAAAGAAAGAAAGAAAGAAAGAAAGAAAGAAAGAAAGAAAGAAAGAAAGAAAGAAAGAAAGAAAGAAAGAAAGAAAGAAAGAAAGAAAGAAAGAAAGAAAGAAAGAAAGAAAGAAAAGAAAGAAAGAAAGAAAGAATGAATTGGCTCCCACACTCCATTATATCCGGCAACATGAAACTGAGTTATATGTGTTCAGGTTTTTGCGTCATTGGACTGACCTTATCTGTATAAACTTTATTCAAACCTATGGTCCCAGCCAACATCTGGACTTAACTACAGATTGTGTCCTGCTGCTATGCAGTAATGACCCCCTTTTTAGGCACAACAGACCAATCCTGCAGCCGGTGAAAATGATCAGGAATTTATAGGAAAATCAAGAAAGTGATTAGAGAAAAAAATAGAGTATACACTTGATATTTATTTGGATAATTAAATTTCCCTAGTGGTCGCAGAGACATTGAGGCAACCAAGAGATTTGCAAGGCCAGATTGTTCAATCAAGAGCAGAGCTTGCACAAAGGAAGCTAAATAACTTGATAGCAAAAATCTGGCAACAAACTATATATATATATATATATATATATATATATATATATATATATATATATATATATATATATATATATATATATATATATATGTATATATATATATATATATGTATATATATATACATATATATATATATATATATATATATATATATATATATATATATATATATATATATATATATATATATATATATATATATATATATATATATATATATATAAACGACAGAATAATATTGTACGATTTATAATTTTTTTCTTATAATGACCATGGACACTTGTGTCCCACGATTTATGTGGAACGTATGTGGGTGATAGAATTAATTATTAACTTGAATGATGAATGCATGAACAGACATGTGTATGGAGTCAAAAGAAGGGACGCAGAGACAACGATTGAAGAAGGATAGAAATGAAAGAAAGAAGGACAGACAGGCAGAGAAAAAACAGAAAGAAAGAACAATTGAGAGAAAGAAAAGAAAGTAAAAAAAAAGAAAGTACTTGAAATAATGTAATATGAAGTATAAAAAACTCTTACTTTTTCCTTTTAAGATGTAAAATAATTTTAAGAAACCAAAGAAACTGTACACAGTGTAGCAATACCCGGTAGATGTGATCCCTACGATACTTGTGCCCTGCCAACCACAGAATGCCTTTTCAGCCAACATTCGCTTTATGAACTTTTCACATGTCATGATATCATAACATGATGCAGTGGTAATACATGACCACGTTGGGTGATGATCAGATTTACATTCAACGAAAATACCAGCTTTCAGCTGATGATGAAGTAGCAATTTTGAAAATAACGAAATAGCATAAAGTCTCAAGTCCGTAAATAATTCATTTCATTTAGTTTTGTTGGTGGTCGGTTTCCTCGTCTTGAATTTAATATCATTGCAATTGTGTTTGCAGGATCAGAAAAGTTAACGAATGGTCAGTTTGCAACTACTAATGGATCACGCAAATTTTACAAACTGCCTGATCAGCCTGGGTGTTAATGGTTTTACACCCTGATCATTCCTGATCATTCAACTTTGCCTGTGCAGCACACACACAAAAAAATTGGAGAGCGTTCCAAGCACCCGAGCAGAGCAACATGCGTTTTCGTTGATTTGTCGTGTTCTTGGAATGTGCTCCAAAACTCCCCAGTGTACATCACACTGGTGTTTTCAAATCGGGGCTGGTGCAATCGGATTTGGAGGACACGATTACAGTCAGTCTGCAATAAGGTAGACTGTAGCCTGCATGTTTTGATGGCCTGTAACTACTTTTTAATATTTTTGGACTGTTTGATACTCAAACTACATGCTCCCAAAAACTCAGATGTGTGAACATAAGATTTATATGAAAAATTGAGCCCAAAACTTTTGTTTACACTGAAGAGTTTCAGCAATGCTTACCACATGTTGTTTATTTACATGTACATGATAATGGACCACGTCATTGTTTGCAAAGAGAAATATTATATCCACTTGTAAGGTTTTTCTTTTTCAAAATTTTATTTTGGCAACTCCTCGCATGAAATTTGGAGCAATTTCTAGGAAGAGAATAAAGAAACTCTCAGGACCAACTGAAAAAATATAGAACTCTTCATTTACGCTATTTTAGGGTTCACCGTTGGATTTGATTGTATGTATGTATGTATGTATGTATGTATATATATATATATATATATATATATATATATATATATATATATATATATATATATATATATATATATATATATATATATATATATATATATATATATATATATATATATATATATGGATACTACTTTGTCCCATGCCGACCATTGGTTTTTCAATATATAAAAGGCATTCCCGTGTGTAGCAACTGCTCCCCATTATTGGCAGATTGATATTTAACCTAGCGTGAATTCAAGTATAAGGATAAATTTATGAAACAGGGCTTTCTAATGGCTGCAAAATTATCAAACAGTGCAAGATATTTTGATGTCATTGCTTGTGTAAATGTATAAAATTTCAGTGAAATTTCTAAAGAAATTTCCCTTAAAGATATCACTGTGGAGGGAAACAATTCAGATGGTTTCAGAAATGTTTCTGGACTTATATATTCAGGTCATTAATGACAGGTTTTGCATAGAGTCTATCACAAAATGGATGAGATCAACATTCTAAATAGTTAACTATCCTTTCCCGGACAGAAATATTTCGGAAACTATTGTATACTATACATTTATGTCGTATTCGTTCTATATTTCAGGACTTTGCATCTAGAACCTAAAATTTTATTTACAATACACTCAAGTCAAGAGGATTGAAAGACGTACTTTGATCAAAATGTTTGTACAAATGTTGGTGTAATATCTAGAGATGGTTAAAAAGTTTGGCTTCAATAATTTTATAGGTTTTAGACTTGTCTGTCATGCTACTTTACTTTATATTTTGACATCTCTCTGTTTAATATTCACCGTTCACACACGTCAGGCTGGCTTGTTTTCTGTTAGGTCAAAACCCCAAATGGACTATATGTGGCAAGCTGTTGCCCACGACAGTTACAAGCTTGCCAAATTTAATTTGATATTTGGTTAAGAAATATCATACTTTGATTGCATTCTCTTGACCTAAATACTAATGACTTTCATTCTTTTCTGACCTGTCCTACAAATCTTGCTGCTAATATCCAAAGATCATTAGAAATATTGGCTACAATGATGTTAGAGTTTTTAGCCTAGCCTGCATTGTACTTAAGCTTTATCTTTGGCCATCATTCGGTTTCAATATTCACTTGTATACATTATAGGCTTACATGTTTTCTGTCAGATTAAACCCCCCAAGGGCTATCGGTAGCAAGCAACGGCCGACGACAGTTAACAGTTTGCCAAATTGTACTTAAAATCGTGTTAAGAAAAAATATGTTTTCATCAGATGTTTTTAACATAAGGGCTAATGACTTTCATTCTTTTCTCACATGCCTAAATGCACATTTACTCAATATTGAAGAATTACTCAAAATTGGCACTATTTTCTCAAATGTCACAAACCTGACACATTGCATTGAAACATGGACTCAGTAATGGCAGTGAAATACAGCTGAATTGTTTGGAAGCTTTCAAAGTGAAAGAAGGTATCGTCATGGGGTTTGTTTTACATATCTGGTGCCGGATGTCCATTGTTGCAGTATTTGTTAGGATTTTGCTTGGTTTTTTACAGGTGGTCTAGCTGCAACTGTTCAATTTACAATCACTGGGACTGAATATAATGCCCCAGTTTGTTTCTACTTCAGGTATACACTGGCAGGTAATTCAACTAGCAAAAGCTATCAAGCTAAAAAGGGTACACACTGGTTCAGGGGTAAGTCACATTGTTCTTATCTGAACCTGCACTATCCAAACTAGTAATTATGTTCTGTTTGACAGGTTTCCTGTTCTCATAATGAAGTTTTACATTCATAATAAAAAATTCACATATTTAGCTTATTCACCATTTGCCACGTTCATATTTATTCTTTATTATGTAACTTGCCTTTGTTGAATACTAAGCTTAGACAAGGAGCCCCTAATCAGAGAGACATGTACGGATAAAAGCTCCAAAACATGTTCTGAGTGCTTAATTGCTGAAGCCCTTTAACTTATTTGGGTTAATAGAGCCTATGTCAAAATTCTACAGAAGAATGGGTTCAGTATGGGCAATAGTACTTCAGTAATTCTATATAGGTTAGACAGTGACAGGTTAGCTTATGGGGAGTAAATAATCCGGACTGCGGAAAAGGGTAATGACTACTAGAAAGTGGCTCTTGACAAAAAGACACAAATATATATATATATATATATATATATATATATATATATATATATATATATATATATATATATATATATATATATATATATATATATATATATATATATATATATGTATATATATATATATATATGTATATATATGTGTATATATACATATGTATATATATATATATATATATATATATATATATATATATATATATATATATATATATATATATATATATATATGTATATATAGACTTACATATTGACTGATTTAAAAATAAATGGACGTGCTTCAGGCTTTTGATTAATATCCGCTGTTTAAATGGCTGATTGGCTGATAGGCAGAGCTTGTTTAACCCACGGTACTCAATCGGTTTTGAACATGTTACAGCCTTGACAATTTTTTGCTTGGCATTAAAGACGAGTCCCAAGACATAATGAGCCCACACTGCTAATACCACTGTATAAACATGCCAATCAATAAATTCGGTCTTCTTTGACTGTGGCAGATCAGGCATACTCCAGTTGGAAGGTCACCGTGCCAAAAAAAAAAAAATGATTGGAACAGAAAAGTAAACTTCCTTAGCTGTAACTTGTGCTCATCGGGAAGGTAATATTTGCAATTAGTACTAAAACTATAGTCCCTAATTTACAATAGCGAAATATCCCCACTGAAGGTAATTTTGTGTGATAACTACACAAGATATATAAATTTTCTCAAAAAATGGGAAAGGCCTCCAGGCTCAGAAAAAAATATTATACAGTATCAGAAAAGCTTCCAATCCCACCCACCCACACACACACAAGCACACACACACACACACACAAACACACACACACACACACACACATACAAACACGAGCTATGGATACAAATTTATGGATGTGTATTAATCAGAAAGTATAAAGGGTTGCAGTACATGTGAAAAACTGATATATGTAATATAAAACAATAATCCAAATTCTGACCATTCAAAAAATGTCACAGGCCCCACGTTTTAACGATGTTGAGTAGCTTAGTATAAGGCTACTTGCAGTAAAGGTGGCATGGCAACCACGTGGTTTCATGCAGGTGCTTTATATTGTATATCAGTATTGATGTTTTGAGAATTAAAACAGCTTTATAGACCTGAGTCATGTCTTTCTTTTTCTAAAGTGACATTTAACATAGTATGGGCCACAAGCTGGTGATATTTCGTTTGACGAAACTGTTCACTGCAGCCAAAGATGTCTTAATAAATACACATACTATTTGGTAATAAGTTCAGCTTGTCAAATACACATTAGCCGTATTTGATTTTTTTCTATGTGTTTAGGATTATAAACGTTAAAGAAATATTTGTTGTGTGGTCATTTGTTTACTTGGTATCTCATTAACAATAATTGTTGTTCATATATGTGTAAGTGAAATATTTCACTATATTCATCCTTTTATGGAAAAAACAATCCAATATTTCAATATGTTTAATCGGAGCACACAAGATGTGTTTAATAACCAAATGTCTCCTTTCTTGGAATCCAAGTTTACAGACACAAGGTTCAAGTATGAAGTCTTCATATTACTACGTTTACGTACCACAGGACACTTACAGCATAAGGTTGAAGTACGAAGTCTTCATATTACTACGTTTACGTACCACAGGACATTTACAGACACAAGGTTCAAGTATGAAGTCTTCATATTACTACGTTTACGTACCACAGGACACTTACAGACACAAGGTTCAAGTATGAAGTCTTCATATTACTACGTTTACGTACCACAGGACATTTAACAGCAAGTTTTGGTACCCTTGCACTCCTTTGTGGCTTAAAGTGTTGGAGTGCTGGTCTTGGAATTGTAGTTGTGTGTGTGGGGGGGGGGGGGGGGGGGGCGTACAATGCAGCCCTAACCATGGGCTTTTGGGACTTGTGTAGTAAATGTGAATCATTTGGCAGTAGGTAGTAAGTATGAGTATGCATTTGCTGTATTTTCATATTTTCTCGAATTAGCCATGCTGGGTTTGATAATTTCTGGGCCCTTTTCTGTCCACTGGTGTATACGCATATTTCAATGGTTTCATGGTAGAACACGTACAACATACATTAGGGTATATTGGATGCATTTTTTGTATGGTTTCCTCTTGTCCAAGATAAGATATCTTGGGACCCGTATTTTCCTGTTAGATGATATGAGTAAATGCCTATTTTACATTTGATAACGCATTCAACTTCCACCAGCATTACACATTATTGAATGCACGTCTGTCCTTTAACATGTTTCGTACATTGTTTCATTCTTTGTGTTGAATGTGATGCGTGAAGCCACGACATCTCTCGCATTGCAATATTTTATAGTCTTTAATAAGGAATATATATATATATATATATATATATATATATATATATATATATATATATATATATATATATATATATATATATATATATATATATATATATATATATATATATATATATATATATATACACATTTTTCAAATTACTTCTATGTTGTATTTCATCGGTTTGCAGTTTGGAATCCAGTGATAGGCCTATTGTGGTACGAGGGACACACAAACCGTTGACGAGCTTTGTCTGTCTTTCATGGTCAACCTGTATTAATTTTTCTTGTATCGGTGGAGATTTGAGTGACGCATTCGTCAAATATTGTGTTTCAAATATGAGAATAATGGACATCTTCTCTCATTAGTGAATCCAAAGAAGCGAATCCTTATACAGGCTTTCTTTTGCTTTTTTATTTTGAAATTTAAGGACAAGAAGAGTTCTTAATCACATAGCCAAACGATTGCATCTTAGGAACTTTTACTTAGGAGGACTGAGGCAGTTTGTTGAGACGAATGTTCATCTATTTTTTTACGGTCAAAGAACAATATTGGTCTTTCAGGAATTAAAACAATATTTTGTTGCTATTAATAGTCCACATACACACAATTGGATTGGACAATGGCATTTTGTACCTGATCAAAATGGTACAATTAGAGTATTACAACACAGAACGCTATTCAGCACATATGCTTTGCTAGGTATTGACACACAAAACCTTTGCAAAGGTATGGTTGTTCTGGCTGTTAAAAATGCATTTTATTGATAACATTCATACCGCTCAATGAAATTCCCTGGTAAATTAGAGTGAGAAAGTTTATATGCCAGTCATCAGAATCAGTGCCCATTTTTTGAAAAGTAACAAAATGGTTATTTGTTGTGAATCTGTCATTGGTCTATGTACTTCAGCGGGTTGAATACTGAATAATGACTGAATTTGTATTTTGAAATGGTGAGGCCCAGATCGTTACAGGAACCACAAACTGCTGTGAAAACTAAGATCATAAAAATAATTGTAATTAGACTGTATGCGTTGTTTGTATCCCCCCATGTTTCCATTTTTGTACTTAATGATTGCCCGGAATGTACACAGAAAATATGGATCTTGGCCTGTCTTGAAGGCAGTAATTTGCAAATGTATTGATATTACAGGTGGCTTGAGCCAAAATTACAAAACAAAAAAAAAAAAAAAAAAAAAAACAAACAAACAAAACGAAAAACAAAAAACAAAAAACCCCGAATCCATTATGTAAAGCTGTGCAACATGGTTGATGGTTTCTTTCCAATGACACATATATTGAATTCAGTTGGCTGTTAAGCCTTTAATTTTCTAAATGATTGTATGAAGTGTAAAAATATATAAACTGAGGTCTAGGTTTAGACAAAAACAGTGACTGGATTGGTCCGAAAGATAGTATTGATCCTTTTTTGTAGAAAGGTACATGGTGGCTCTCTTGCTCCTGTGTGTATAATTAGATCTTCACGTCACGAAATTTTCTTTTAAACCTGGATTTTCCTTTTTTTAATATTCTAAGTCGTGAACATGCAATTTATAAATGATAAACCCTTACATCAAGAAATAAATAATATGCTACTCCGTGGCTGTTGACATTGTTCACCCATTATTCAGTGTTGTGTTCCGTTAAGCAATATATATAGTTAATTTGCGCGTTACTGAAGTTGGTAAATACATTTTTTATCATGTCCATCAGTCGATCCACCGGTCCATCTTTATGTCTTTAACTTTGCCTTAAGATGGATTTCTCCCCTCCCTTCATTATGTCACTGCGGTGCACATCCCTTTGAAACTTTGTAATTTAACTACTAATATATTTACATTCTTTGCAACAATACAGAGCGTGCCGAAAGAGTTAAAAAATAATGCTAGTATCTTAGATGTTTTATTCAATGATGTCTTCGTTCTTGCTAAATGATTCCTCCATAAGTCTTATCAATAACGGCTCAGTGTGGTGGGGACTTGTTTCTGTTGGTCTCTACCAGATCCATGCAAAAGATCGGCTAAAAGACCACGCTAAAAGACGGACTTCTGTCCAAGACAGACATTCTCAGAGCCCTCCCTGCATTTTTAAGTCTTATGAACCACCGTTAGTCTGAACCCCGTCCAACCGGTAAAACAGAAATCAGTCTAAGCCAATGCAGCCAGGGAACCTAGGTGAAATGGTGACTTTAGTCCATGGCGACTCGTTTGACCATGGAAAGTGCCAAGTGTGATTGAAACGAAATCCCTGTAAAAACAATGCATTTCTACAATCTGTTGACCACTCTTACACAAAATTATTAAAACAATGCATAGGGTAATATTACCAGGCAATAAAAAATACCGTTAAGTAACCAAGGTGTTTGGTCATTTCAGGCGCAACCATATCTTTCTCTCTCACATACATACATACATACATACATACATACATACATACATACATACATACATACATACATACATACATACACACACACAAATATGGATTTAAGTCCCTGATTTTGAAAATAAATGCCGACTCAGCACTTAAACTGTAGAGCCCTGGTCATTTGGCATTCCAACATAACTACCTCTTTTGAACCATTCTTTTATGTATATATATATATTTTTCATATATATATATATATATATATATATATATATATATATATATATATATATATATATATATATATATATATATATATATATATATTATATATATATATTTATATAATTACCTGACATCCAAGATTGTGTTTTAGGTGCTGTTTAATAATCATGCACGTGAAATGCGTCGGTACCTAGAAATCTGATACATTTGATACACGAGATGCTATATGCACATATTGCCATCAAGTGGAATAGAAGTTATATAGTAATTTTCCTCGAGCAGTGAAACGCAACGATGCAAGTTATCACTGACCTAATAGAATTGTTGGCACACTATCTAGTGTACCCTTATGTCTATTTAGGACTGCTCCAAATATTTGTTTGGTTTAAACTTTGGTGTATCTATTAGGTCCCACTACTCACAGTTCGATGGATGCTTCAATGTGTGTGTGTGCGTGTTTTTTTTTGTTTTTTTTTTGTTTTTTTTTCTTTAGTTTTGTTTTGTCTTTTTGCTTGGTTTTATATTATATGTTGTTTATGTGCTTTTTTTGTTTCTGTTTTTTCTATGTGAGCTTGTAGTAGGGTCCTCCTTCCGTCGTCTGTTGTCATTTGTCAATAATTCACATTTTAGACCTCTTTTCCAAAACCGTTTGCCAGATCTACCTGAAATTTGATAGCCATGTAAGTTTGTGTAAAGTCTGCTCCAACTGTTGTCAAACAGTTACGGTCCAGTGCATTCAATAATTTTTTATGATTTTTTTTTAATTTTGTCAAAATCTTTGCAAATTAATCGTATAATCTGAAACGTCCAGGCTTTACAGGTGCAAAACGGTACTTTTAGACATTAATTTCTGTTGAACTGGTGGCACAAGGACATTGCTACTGGCTTACGGAATCGTTGATTGAACTTTTTCTGACCTCTACTCTCAAACAGTAACCAATATTGTCCTTAAACTTGTTAAAAAAGTGGCCTATGGCAGAAGTAAACAATCATTCATGAGATGGTGATATCTTGGATCTGATTTGGAACACTTTTTTTCAAGTCGTGTTCCTTTAGCTTAAAGCTTGCATACCCTTTTTATTACTATGTAATTCACTGACAATTACAGTGTAATTTTATATTTTGGACTTCTGGTTCAAAAGCATCGACACTAATCTACTTCAAACTTGCTGGATATGTATTTTATATGGCTCTCTACCATTATTGTAATGACAAAGCCCCACTGAATTTTGGGGTTTTAACAATTTCTCAGCAAAAGTTTAAAAGACATCGTTGGAATCACTCAGCAAATTGTGTCGAGACTGTATACAGATACATCTGGGAGACCCTAGGTCTTAACTGGCTCAACAGGGTGGGCTGTGTTATGCTGCTTTTTTTGTTTTTCATGTATTTTTGTGTGTTTTTTCTATTTCCAACTTCTTCAATTGGGTCTTCAAATTGTTATGAAAGTTATTTTATTATAGATTGTGGAAGGATAAAAGGCCAATATTTGCCACGTAGTGATACTTTTGATGCCTAAATTTTTAACGGATTTTAAAATTGTGGGTCCTTATCAGTTAGTGCACACATTCGTATTGACTACTATGTTTGTCTTTCTGGAAGCTGATGGAAATTAATGTTTTAACCTTTTTGTCAAAAACGTCAACCAGAATCACTTGAAACTGGGTGGGTATGTACCCTAGCTGAATCTATACGAAGTTTGTTCAAACGGTGACGCTTCAATTTTTATACTTTTAACGAATTTGTTTTTCATTTTTCAGTAAAATCATTCAAAATGTTTTTTCGAAGCTGTCAAATCAATTGCTTTAGAATTGTATAGGAACTCTTCTTCGGACCTCTAAACGTTAATCAGCATTTTTCTCTTTTGAAGAGTGTCTGTCCATTTTCAATATCCTTGACTTTCTCCCTAAACCGTAAGTTTGGTCACTTTTCAAATTTATTGGGAATGTACGTGGACTTGATATCATGCAAATCTATCCACTTCAGGTTGGTGCTGTCATTTTCGAATGTTCAACAACAAATTAAAAAAAATTACGAACTAGTCAGTATATGTGCATGTTAGCAACTGTTATGACGATAGTAAAGACAGTTGAGCTTAATAGCGACTGGCAGCTGGGTTTAGGATGGTTAATTGTCTGTCATCCGTCCGTCATATATTGTTAGTCCATCCTTCACCCATCTTTCCCACACAATTATATTTTTGACTTTCCGTAAACTCGTTATCAAAATTCTGTTGTTCCTTGTTTAAATGTTTTGGAAAAGTTAATATAGTAGCTTTTTTCCAAGTGTGATTAAATGATACATTTAATGATAAGCGATTTTTGGGGGGGGGGGTCTTTTTTTATTTATTTTTTGTTTTTTTTTTGTTTTTGTTTTTGATTTTGTTTTTGATTTCGTTTTTTAATTGTTTTTTGTTTTTGTTTTACAAAATATTAGAAACAAAATCCACACTCTCTGAAAACAAAAAGGGTTTAAGATCGGGAATCTGTGTCAATGCCTCCAAGTGAACAGCTTTGTTTAAATCCTCCACAAATACATATCCACCAGTTCAGCTTAATCTCAGTGACAGTTTTGGGAATGTAGTCAAAAATAGCAACAGTAACACACAAAAAAATCATTAAAATAAGTAAATGAACAAATAAATAAATAAATAAATAAATAAATAAATAATTAAATAAATAAATAAATAAATAAATAAATAAATAAATAAATAAATAAATAAATAAATAAATAAATAAATAAATAAATAAATAAATAAATAAATAAATAAATAAATAAATAAATAAATAAATAAATAAATAAATAAATAAATAAGAAAATAAAAAAGGAAAAGAATCACAGTGAAATCAGGTGAACAAATTCAGAACCCGAAATTCCAAACAGTAGCACACACCAAATAATAAAAAAATAGGAGGAAGCACCACCTGGTGAACCACTTTAGAACTAAAAGTCCATAGGAATGTTCTTGTGTGATATCAAATCAATGACGTGTGCTGTTTATTTATGGAAGATTTGACCTCCCCTTCCCCTCCCCCCCTCCAAAAAAAAAAGCGTGACCATTTGAACAATTCTGCTAGAAATTAAACCAAGGTACAGTGACACCAAGTTGAAGTCAATCTAACTGACGGTTTTGGGGGATATGTCCTTGCCTGAAGTCGATGTTAGTCTCTTTATGGTCTTAGAAGTAAAAATACTTGTTATTGCACACTTGTAAAAATATTCCCCCGGTTTCTCCCAACAAAAAGTACCCCTAGTTTGCTTCCACAGAGTGTACCGTCCCTCAAGATTGTATCGCCCAAGATAGTATCATTGCCCTCAAGATAATACAATATCTTCACCTGGATCTAAAAATAGAAATCTTCTTGAAACCGGTCAAACCTGGTCGAAAGCGGCCAATATTAAGAGAAGGTATGTGTGGAAGTGTTCGGTGACGGAATACAGGGTGTGAATTCATATTTTCTCACAACGAGATGCAAATAAATCTACCTGAAAGCGGTCAATGTTAAAAAAGTTACCTGTGCAAAAGTTGGAAGATAAAAGACAAGGTATAAATTCCTATTTTCTCATAATTAGACACCATTAATTTTGATTAAGTTTTGTAAAAACTTGGCAATATTAAGAAAGGTACGTGGACAAAAGTTAGGGTAAAAAATTTCCATAAGTAAAGTGTCGTTGCCTCTCTCTTCACCAAGCATCAAGAAGAAAGTCTAAAGTTCAAACTTCTAGGGAGCAATTTGCAAGCTACATATAAGTAAGTGTCTGTCTACATGTTTATACAGCACACTTCAGTAGGGTTACTGTAGTTAGTTTCACAAAACACACACTCCAGGCACATCCCAGAGATAGTTGCCCCAAAGCATACAATTGATTGGTAGTTGGTACCGTGCTTGAAATCACTCTGGCAAAGATAATAAGCATCCAAGCAGCTTTTATCATGAGAAATGCTCACACACACACACACACACACACACACACACACACACACACGCATTCAGTCCAGGATAACATAGTGACAAACAGATTATTCCTGTTGATGGCTAGAGACCAACGGTCTGGTCTTATTAAGGAAAAAAAATGCGCCATTTATTTTACAATATTTTGCAATCAGGTATCATTTCTGTGGATGCTGAAGACATCAACTTCACTCTCCCATCATCAGTATCCCTGTCCATTATGATCCCTGTGATCTGAAACCAGGAAAAGAGAGGCGATTGTGATACGATATGCCGAAATTACAAAGTTCAGTGCTCGACTTAGTTTGGTGCAATTGGCGTACTACCGTCATGCGATTAATTAAAATGCTCCAAAGCAGTTCTGTTTGAGGTACAGAGATAAGCACTGGTGTCAATATGAGGTAAAATATAATACGTTAAATGTTCAAACTCAAGCAAAAAGCTGGTGTTTATTTTGTTTTCTTTCTACGCTGGCGCAAAGTGCCGTAATAGATGCAATGGTTTCCCTGTTAAACACATATCATTATAACTTACTGATTAATTTAGTGCATTTTAATTTCACGAGCCAGATACGACCGTGAAAAGAGGTAGATGGGGACGAACGCAAAAAAATAATAACGTTAGAGAATTCCGCCGCTTCTTGTTCAAAACGTCTGCCTGCTGGTCCCACCATATATCTTGGACCCCTATACGCTACAATGAAAATTTGATATATTTATTTCACAGGTATATAATGATTAATATCAACAATATTGGCCTTTATTTTTTGAAAAAATAAAGCCCAAGAGATCAAAAACAAAAAAACCCCAGCTATTTTGGCTGATGAAAGACAAACTTAATGTACCATTGGTATATCCTACATTAGAACTTCACTCTCCCAGTGTGAGGAAACACTCCAAAATTTGTCAAAATATTTGCATTATGTGAGTAAATGATCACGATTTTAACATGTAATTCCATATGTAAATTAAATATTTATCGGAAAAATACATTTTTACTCACTACTTTACCATCCACCATCACTTCCTCTGCTAAAGCAAAGTTTTCTAGAGATGGCATTGGAAGATTTTGAATCTAATAGAACAAATATATTATAGATCAGACATTGTAGTCACCATTTTTATTGTCTCAAATATATATTTCACATAAAATAAAGAATTAGAGTCACGTTTCTGCTTACCATATCTTCATCGTCATCGTCGTCGTCATCATCATCATCATCATCATCATCATCATCATCATCATCATCATCATCATCACTAATGATGCGCTGACATACATTCTGTCATCATCATCATCATCATCATCATCATTATCATCATCATCATCATCATCATCTTCAGATGTATCCATTCTCGTAGGCGTGAGGCGCTTCGTAGGCACCTCTGAACTTGTTTGTAGTGCAGTATAAAAAAATTGAAATGTTGTTTTATTGAGTGGCGAGCGTAAAACATATAAATGTACACGTGAATCCCGTTCTTTATCACAGTGTGTAAATGTTTAAGTATAAGACGATACTCTATCGTATAGTTGTCTTAATATATCGTTTGAAATAATAATAATAATAATAAAAATAATAATAATAATAATAATAATAATAATAATAATTATTATTATTATTATAATAATAATAGTAATAATAATAAGAAGAAGAAGAAGAAAAAGAAGAAGAAGAAGAAGAAGAAGAAGAAGAAGAAGAAGAAGAAGAAGAAGAAGAAGAAGAAGAAGAAGAAGAAGAAGAAGCAGAAATATAATATTAGTAATAATAATACTAAAATTTATCATCACCATCATCTTCCGCATCAGAGCTATCATGTGAAACTGTTATTGGCTTGTGTAAATATTTATGTATCTGTCAGTATCTTGTGGTTTAGTAGTCTTAGTACTTCATATTAAAAGAATAGCAATTATAATAATTTCAGAATAAGCGAAAGATTAATATATTCAAATCACCTCAGCTTTATCAGCAAAAGTAGTAACAATCTTGCCTCATCTATCCCCGTCAGGAAACTAGACCTTTAACAGAAAGTAAAACACTTTTGAAGCACTCTTCCTGATGTGGACATTTTTGATCGTTTGTTGGGTTAATGAAATCTGGGATTTTATAAATGTGAAAACTTAATAGGTCATTTAGGGAAACCAGACTTCAGAGAAAAAGATGTTAGTTTGAATAAGTGTGAAGGGGAATTTTACAGGTATGTTATTTTTCACATAATTAAACAATGTGAAATTGTCAATATAGAAAAAGTCGTGATAATATACATTTGCGAAAATAAAGCAATGATCAGCATGGTATATGAACTTTGGAAAAATCATTCACTCACTGAGTATTTCGCTCATCTTGTGGGAAATATCTTCTGCCCTCTAGGGTAAAAAAGCCAGGAAGGGCTGGGGCGGGGCTTCATCCTTCCAGATGTACGAAGCAATTATCAAAGAACTTTGAGCTTCCACACTGACACTGAGAAAAAAAATCACAAGTCTAATGACCACCTAAAAAAATCATTTTCCATCAATATGAGCACAATTACACCTGAACTAATTAAACTCTATACACATATCAGGAATAATTTCTCAAATTCTTTCTTCAGCCATGTTGGAGCTTGGTCTTTTTTCTGTCATTTGCCAATGAGTGATACTTTCTGGTCTCTGGCTTATGTTTATATGAAATATTTTTTGAAGACCCACAGAGGTTCCCTCAAAAGGTGAGCAGTTCCCCTCAAGCAAATACACATTTTGTATTTAATTTTGCATAATGCATAAACCGGTAAAAAGCGGGCACAATTTCACAATTCACTGTCAATGGAAAAAGTAAATATTTCCTGCTAATGCTCATTGCATCCAAAACCGACTTGAAATAAAGCTTGAACGAGTGAAGACCTGTTACAGTACCGAATCAGAGTATAGTAAGTTATCACAAATACATTGTCTTCCGCGACTATCACAGGTGGGGGAAGCCCGCCAGTAAGCTTGAATGGTGAAACAATGTTTTTTCTTGTTTCTCTTTTTTTTTAACAACATATGTTAGCCCACCGATTATAACCCGATTTAAAGATGGCCACTTTTTCTCTGGTCCCGACATTAATGGCGAGGGTGCTTATGAGAGTGTTGGTCTGCTCATCTTTTTGCAAGGTTTTGAGTAACAGTTTTTGCGGTAGTGTTTCTTGTTTTATGCTTTAAAATACAACTCGCCCATAGGTAAACATGTTGTTAACAGAGTTTAATTTGCGATCATTGATCACATTTATGGATCATTCAACTGAGCTGATGTAATGTAGAAGTGAAATACCGCTTTGTAACACGCTAAGACGAGCATTTAAGGACAGGGTAGACAGATAATTAGCTTATGAAACCACATTTCCACTTGTTATAGCAAATTGCAGGCCATGCAAAATAGCACTGCGCTGCATGAGAACGTCTTACTAAGCAGTTACAATGAGCCTAATTAGATCCCCCAGGGTTGGGAAAGAGAAATTATATGCACACGAATACAAACGTAATTAACCAAACAATACAGTCCTAGCGTAAATAAAAATAAAAATCTCCATTAAAAAACATCACAACACAATAACAAAGTTAAACACTGACAGACCAGGGCTACTCATGAAAGAATGGAAGCACGCATAGCATCTGATATTCTTAACTTTGTCACACTCTAGAAATTGTCAGACTAAATACATACAAATACACTTTGTACACTGTAAACGTCTTTATTATCGTCAGGTGTTAATTGTATTGAAATTTGCGAGTGTGTCATAAATGCAAAATTAGATACCTCGTGAAAAGTGTGTACACATGGGTATTAATTACGCATTGGACAAATCCGAGGACTTAATTACTCGCGAACATAAGAAAATCAATAAATATGATCAAATGAGGCACACACACACACACACACACACACACACACATACATACATATGTATATATATATATATATATATATATATATATATATATATATATATATATATATATATATATATATATATATATATAAGGGTGATCTGTCGCATAATAAGGTGCCAATAAGCTTGGTTTTAATTACAAACCATGTTTTCATTTTTTGTTGTTTTTTTTTTTTTATTCTTTTTTATTACTTTAAATGATTTATACAGCAGCAATCAGCAAAATGGCTGATCAGTTCAAAAGTAGTGAGGGAACTAGAACAATGGACTGAAACTTTTGGTCTGTTGGACGACTCTTGTATTCAAAATGGCTTGATGCACTTAAAGTGGACGGAGCTTGAGCTTGAAGTAAACATGACAGGTTCACTCCAGAATTTCGTCAATGATCAGCTAGATACACTCTCGCAAACCTCACAGCTGAATGATGGTAATGGGGGGGGGGGGGGGTCAGAGGTAATTACTTTATTTCATCTTTTCCTGTATTGATGTATCAATGATCAATCAATCAATTAAAATTATAGTTCCTATAGTACGATATATATATATATATATATATATATATATATATATATATATATATATATATATGTGTGTGTGTGTGTGTGTGTATATATATATATATGTATATATACATGCATATCTGTATACAACTCTTTGTTTACTGATTCAGTTGAGTCAGCTTTAATGTAAGTATGTCCATGTACCTGTGCTATCTAAGTAGTACCTCTTAAATGTGTGAACAGTCTAGTCTAAATATCAGAACAAAAGTTGCATATTATCATTTTTGTTGTTGTTGTTTTTGTCTCATTTGTGCCGTATAGAATTTAATTTATTTTGCTCAGAAGATGAAGGACCTGTCAAGAAACAAGCTTAAATGGGTATGACCCCTCAGCCTGTGGATCATTGATCCCATGAACCATTCTTGGAGAAATGATGAAGAGAAACTATATTTTCTTGGATTCGTCAGACAAAAAGCCTGTGCCAAAAACATGGCTGTGGATAAAACCTACAAAATCAATTTCAACCAAGCATGGACAGGTTAAAAATTACATGACGTCATTGGTCAACTACAGAATATGCTCGAAGATGTACTGGAAGAGCTCAAGGGTGGATAAATCTCTAATGACTTTAAAGGATTATCATAAACCATGATGCTCTATATGGAGACATTGTTGCCCCCTAAAGACCAGTAGAAGAATAAGGTGCTAACTCAGTCATGACTGCGGTCCAGAATGCCTGAATAGTAAACAAGAATTAGACATTAACGATTTATTTGACATTACCATAGGTCTTTTTGACCTCATCAAAGGAGCAACGAAACCTTACCGTCTGCAAATAAATAAATAAATTACAGGGTGATGGAAAATCTATACATCGGAAGAAACTAATGGTCGAATGTTTTCATGATGACAATCTTTTCATGCCAAGAGCAAGTGCTGTTGCTTGGTGTATTCAGCTAAAATCACAAATGAAGGTTTGAAAGATCTGGAATATAATGGTGAATCCATAGAGCAAAGTATTTAAGAAGACACAAAAAAATCCCTATTGGTTTTATTCCAAGCTTCAGGACAAGAAATGTAAAGAACAAAGTAGATTGGCTAAGCTGTTACGTGACAGAGCAGGTGTATCCACCAATCCGGTAGCTTTAGTGACAGTCAACATTTGAACGGGTGTTGGATGTACAAATCTGAGTTCTGAGTTCACGAAAAGATACGAAATGCTGGGTTAAGGGTACATTATATATATATATATATATATATATATATATATATATATATATATATATATATATATATATATATATATATATATATATATATATATATATATATACAAACAAATATGAGGTTTGTTACTTAGTTTGCAAAAGCCAAAACTGTTTTGTGACTATATAAAGAAAGTGTGACAGCTGCAATAGAACATGCCGCAATCAGAGTTGTTATAAAGCACATCGTATGAAAAAGAAGACGATTACCAATTGCCATCGATCGTGGGAATGTCCTATTGGTTACAAAGTGGTTGCACATTTCAAGAGAGACCCAAAATTCCATCAATGTGGTCAATTTAAGTGTCTGTGTTGTGATTAGTATGTCATGGAACCTCACCAATTTTATCAGTGGGCTACAGTTCCTAAACCCCAGATTGAGATCTTAAAGCTTTCTTTTCTTTGATTTTGGAAGCCGCCAAGACCAGATCTTAGAGTATGAACAGGGTTATTTGCATACAGGCCATTGTAAATCCTGTCAAAATCAGAAGGTTCACCCCAAGTGCAAGAACTCCAATGAAACCACTTGTTGTAAATGTCATCATCCTACTAACTCCGTATTGGCTCTGAACGTATGTCAAGATTGCATAGATTAACCACTTCATCCTCATCCAAAATGTGAGACATAAGGAAACCTCTGTAAAACTTGTATCCCGACTGATAAGGATGAACAGGTGAAGCCACTCTGTGACAGTTGTGGTTATATAGAAACAATTTTTTCATGGGGATCAGGCTTTACAGCAATTTGGGGAATGATTGTTTCATGAACAACACTATGGTGCCACCGTGCTTGCTCACAATACGAAAGGTTATGATGAATGCTGCTGATGGATTATCTGATGAGTCAATCTATATACCCAAGTCTAATGTATACAATGGTACCACAATTATGTACATTTATTTGGGCAGAGGTCTAAACATGAAACGTTTGGATAATTATAACCATCTATGACAGAAAGTGTCCAGCTTACCTAAGATGTTAGGTTTAGAGACATACTAAAAAAACAGGTTTCCTCATTATTTTTATAGAAAAGACAACCAGAACTATACAGGACCTTTTCCTGACCCTGATTCTTATGGTGTGAAATACATGGCTAAAGATGCACGGTATGGATTCCTAATGTGGCACAGCCAGCAAGGTGTGAAAACAAATTGACTTTATATCTGAGACGGAAACATATTGTCGTTCTGATGTACACATATTAAGATAATCATGTCTCAAATACAGAAACTTATTGTTGAAAGAAAATGATGAGATGGTGAAGAATGAAGACATAGATGAATGGTATATTAAAAGATGGGGTGGATCCCTTTGATTACATTACAATCGCATCAGTCTGCATGGCTATATACAAAGCAAACATTTTTGGATGAAAACGTGTAGTGAAAATATGATATTCTAAAGGACCATTATCAGGTTGGTGTGAGACCCCAAAGAAAGCCAACAAATATTCCATTCTCTACCAGGTTATATGGATGGATGAGGCACAATTAACGACAGGATGATACACAATCAAAATAAGCAAATTTCATATATCATGGATGTCCTCTCTGCTATCCAGCTGAGCGAGAGAAGACAAAACATCCACTTACTGAACAATCTATTGCTGAACTCTAAAAAAACTAACTGGGAAGAAAAAAAACTGTATCCATTCAAGAGGTTACAAGTACATCTGTACTTGGGAGCATGAGTTCAAAAATGCTTTACAATTGGACCCAGTCATGTCACAATATGTACAATCATTAAATGTACAAACCCAACTCCAACCACGTAATGGCCCATATGGTGGTCGCACTAATGCAAGTAAGCTACATTACAAAATCAGGGATGGGTAAGAAATCAGATATGTTGATGTAAGTGTCTTCAAATTTTATACCTAATTTGGTATTAGTTTAGTGGTTACTCGAGTCAAATATGGCATGTATGAAAATATACAAAAGATATTATGAAAAAAATGTACATTAATTATGAACCATTTTGCATCATTAGACTCAAGTTAAAGCTTCTGATGTTTTTCAGTTCACACCTTTATACCTGTATGTTAACGAATACAGCTGTTTTCCTGTTGGTCACCCTGAAATCACCATGGAAAAAAAATAATGTCAAACTTCAAAGCTACTTTGGTCTTGCCAACGAAAACTTGAAAAAGTGCAACCAGAGATTGCTGTGACTAAGGCACCTTTTGATCTGGAACTGACCAACAGACCATGGTGGCCAACACAGAGTTTCTTGCCTTTTGAATGTTGCAGTAGGATCATGGTTAGTGGTGCTATAGGATCAGTTGAGACCCAGTGGGCCCACAGACCACTACAGAACTTGTCTGGTATGTTCGATCCCAAGGTACCTAAAAACATCATGTATTGTTATGAGATTTGGCAAGCAATGTTTGATGAGATGGAACACAGTATACCCGACTTAAATCTGCATCAAGGATTTCTTAGTCCAGAGAAATTTGACAGCTTTACATCTGTCAGGACACACAACATAATTATCTTGGATAATTCGATGCAACAAGGTGTGCAGAAACCTGACATGGAGTTGCTTCTTACGCACAGATGCAACCACAGAAACCTGTCAGTGATCTTGATTACACAAAACTTGTTTCAGCAGGGAAAGAGTAGTCAAACCGTTGCCTTCAACATGTGGTATTATGTTTTAATGACAAACATGAGGGATGTCTCCCAGATTTCTACTCTCGGGAAACAAGTCTTTCCAGGTAAAGCCAACACGAAGTCCACAAAGACTGTATGAAGGAGGAAGATCTGTCACCACATGCCCAAGACAAATACTGCATGTGATCTAACATTTTTCCTATGGAAGATCATGTTATGTACATTTCAAATTTATAAGTACACAAGTGTATAAGTAAGCTGAAAGCACGAGCTAACCATTTAAGTTGAATGGTCAGGAAGAATGCACACTTTTTGAGACTGGTGTTGACTACGCCATGAAGAACACTAGTCTATTGACAACGGTGACTCCAGATCAACTGCTGGCCATAGGTATCATAGCAAGCAGCCTACTACAAGGTAGTCTCCCTTTTATATCAAGGTACAAGAAGAAGTTGAGAAGTCACAGAGTTACCACAAGGCTGATTGCAAACAAAACGTTAGTGTGACAAATAGAAACAAGCCTTGCAGCCTCATGTGACTCTATTGCTATTGTAAACTGTGCCATCTATCCTTCTCTCCCTCTTAAAATGAAACAAGTTAATAAGAGTGTGCTGTTACCCTGGTAAAAAACAGTGCTTGATGAAGCAAAAACAGCACCCAGTCTCAGTGAAAATTAGTAAAAGCACCACCAGGGATGAACCAGAAGATGAAGGTGATGCCCTGAGTGGGGATACAGTTCTCAAAGCAATACCCAAAACACGAGGAACAGGGTACGAGCATTGTTATCCCACATTAAGAATGATGACAGACTGACATGGAGCAGACATGGGGAGATCCACTATGATGGTTAGACCATACCTCCTTCTCAAATCACTGATTTGGTGAAGGATTCTCAATACAAGCACAAACATTTTAAACGAGTGGGACATCAAATGTTTTACCAAGCTTTGAGGGACATGAACATTCCAAACGGATTGTTTAGGCATCACCAGAGAACACGAAATTCCTATTCTAAAAAGACACTCCCAGGAGTAGGGAACTACCCAGTTGCAAAGAAGAAACCTGGCATCAAGTGTTTTTTTTTTTGTTTTTTTTTTTTTGTATTGAAAAAAAATTGGCTGTGTGGGAAAAAAGATGAAGCTAAGCTTCCAGCCAGACAGAAAATAATGAGTTTGTTGTTGGGTTTGTTCACACACACACACACACACACACACACACACACACACACACACACACACACACACACACAATAGCAAAACACTGACAATTTTTCATGTTTTATTATCCCGTCACTACTTAGAAACACTAGGGTCAGAGAGTGATCCCTTGTTTTCTTTACCAATATTTATCATACCCTAATCTAATCACTCTTTAACAGTTATTGACTACATTTTCATCCAACTTGGTCTCAGTTGACAATCAGCATTGGTGTTGCTTAAATATCCTGGTCCAGAGATTTATTTTGATGATTGGCTATTTTGTGGCACACACTGTTCTCCCCAAGCATGTGAACACACACCTGATCCTGTCCTTAATAAACCTGATTTTAAAGCATGTTTACATGCTTTACATAAAAAGTATGTTTTTCCTCCAGCAAACAAGGCTGTCAATAATGTTATTATCATTTGTAAACGGCTCTATCTTGATGCAATTCTCAAAGAATTAGGGTTACTCGACTCTATAGTTAACTCTAATACCTATCAAAAGTTTGAAGTTTCCGTTGAACATTTAGTGGATGGTCACTTTAAATACTTACAAAAGTACAACTTAACTTTCAGTGATAAATTCCGTAACTTACCAAGGATTTTTGCAGTTCCAAAATTACATAAAAACCCATATAAATTCCGTTTTATTGCTGGATCTAAGTTCTGTTCTACTAAAGAATTGTCAGTTCTGCAAGCTAAAAAGGTACAGGAATTTTGGTTTAATTATTGTAAAAGAATTGAAAAAACATATGGAGTTAATAGGTTTTGGATATTAAGGAATTCTGTAAGTATACTTGACACTTTACAAACAGGAATGTTTCACCTACAGGCACATATCGCCTTGGGATTTTTCTCCTCTCTATACTACAATACGTCATGAAGATTTGAAACGTAGCATTCAAATATTGGTTTTTAAAAGTTTTTGAGAAAAAATAAATTTGAGAAAATTATAATTGGTCATAAACATGCTTACTTTGGTGATTCTGCTAAGAATGCTCAACATGCATTTGACTATGATGAGTTTATAAAACTATTTCAATATTTGATAGATAATATTTACATACGTTTTGGTGATAGTATCTTTAGACAGCTCTTAGGAATTCCCATGGGTACAAATTGTGCGCCACTTTTGGCTAATCTCTATTTATTTTATCAGGAGTATAATTTTCTAATGAAAATGGTAAAAGATAAAAATTACCACGCTAGATCATTTAATTAAACTTTCAGATATATAGATGACTTACTAAGTATCAACAACAAACATTTAAAGGATTATATAACATTAATTTATCCTAGTGACCTGGAACTAAAAGAAACCACTGAATCGAACATAACATGCTCTTTTTAGATCTACTCTTACTCAATGATAGTGGAATATTAAAATCAAAAGTGTATGATAAAAGAGATGATTTCAATTTTGATATGGTAAATTATCAATATATAAGTAATAATATTCCTATCAATCCTGCTTATGGTGTCTATGTCTCAAGACTAATTGCTTTCGCAAAAACCTATACTGATTTTAAAGACATTTTTCATAGACATAAATCACTTTTTGGAAGACTTATTAAACAGGGGTTTTCTAAAATAAGAATAAAAAAGATTTTTCTTAACTTTAAAGATAAATATCAATATGTTCTACAGAAATATCATGTTGATTTGTATGAACATGTTAATAACGTATTTTCTGAGTGTCAGTTAAACAAGTAGAAATATGTTTATGTACAGTAATGTTGTTGCCGGGATTGTTTAACTTTGAGCTTGATCAAACTTTCAATACTGGAACACAAAATTTATTATAATTACAACAAACATAAAATGAAATAAGGACCATCTAAGTTCTCAGGTATCATGTTGAACAATACAGACCTTTTATTTTCTCATCCTTTTGGATATACTGACAAAATGTAAGGAATACTTACTCAACTCATATGAGTCATATTTTTATAACGAATTTTAGGACTATTGTGCTGTTTTTTCTAGTGAGATAGGAGCATGGAAGAACTTAACAATGTGTCATAATAAATATAATATCAGTATCAAATTTAGTTGTCCTCTGTTACCGTGGGGACCTTGTTTTGGTGTTTAAAATCAAATTTGGACATGTTACGCAATTCTAATGTAAATATAGTAGTCTGACTTAAAATTCGTAATTTTCCTGTCATTGTTTGGATGATGTCTGTGAACTCTGGTCAGGTGATTACCTTTACATTCACGGCTTAATTTGTTTTAGGCCTACTTGAAATGAATATGAGTGTTTTCCAAAGTGGGAGGATTGGGATCCCATAAAACTGGTTTAACTCACTGCAAATATGTTGGTAACCTGTTCCAAGTCAGGAAGAAGATACTCTCATTCGTTTAGATTTCATTACTGTTGGTCATGGATCTTTCTGACGATGAATACCAGCATGTCTTACTATTTGGTAAATGATGCTGGATCTGACAAGGTTGAACTGATATTCGGTTTGGTCTCATCGCTATCATTGAAAACCGTTGTCCGCTTTTCCTTTCATGGAACTTTTATATATTTGATAACAATTTGAACACCCAGGCATTTTCTACACATATTGCAGTGCAGTAATTGTTCCAAGTGTAGTCAGGCTGATGTTTTTTATAATTGTCTGATGAATATAGTTTGTTATTGTTAAGGTCATGTCAGGTTGGCTCAAAGTGTTTAATGTACTCCTCTCTCTCTGTCTCTCTCTGTCTCTCTCTCTGTCTGTCTATCTCTCTCTCTCCCCCCTCTCTCTCTCTCTCTCTCTCTCTTGTATAAATAATTAGCATCTAAATCAGCTGACTGACAAGTTGAGCTACGTCTGATAATAAATGAAAAACAATTAAACTGTTACAGGTAATCAGTTCTGCTTACAGTTACCTGTAGGAATTTCAACATAATCTCTCTCTCTCTCTCTCTCTCTCTCTCTCTCTCTCTCTCTCTCTCTCTCTCTCTCTCTCTCTCTCTCTCTCTGTGTCTCTATCTCTCTCTCTCTCTTTCTTTCTTTTTTTCTTTCTTTTCATAAAACCTAATTCTTTCTTTGATAAGGGTAGCAAAATTCTACAATAATTAGGACTTTTTTACATTTTGACCTTTTGAACTTTATAGAACCATGAGTTAGATGAACATTATGCTTGGCTGACTTGCAGATGACTTACAATGGCATACTACATTTTTGAATTCCAAATTATTACCTGAATACATGACTTATTAGATGACTTCTGGGATTCTATGCTTTCTTGAACATTACAATTTCCTTTCCAAAATAGTTCTAGAAACCATACTTAAAATGTGACTGCTATCCTTAAGAAATTTCGGCTATTGTAATGCAATTTTTGGCTAAGTTTTCATGGTTTGAGCCTTAATGTCACTTGCTTCTGGCTGATGTATAACATTTGAACGAATGTACTTACTTTATTTGCATATTCAAACACTTTGCTTTTTGAAATACACTTAGCTTATCTCCTTTGAAACAACATCATGCCTTCAACAACATGCCTGAAACACATTGCATTATATTATCATGTTGTTTGGATTCTTGTTGATGGTCATTTTAGGCCTAGGGGGCTTTTCTGATGGATTTATTTTGGTGTCAGTGTCATTTTGTGGACTTATATGGATGATGATCATTGTTGAGATGGTGTTCGCAAGTAGTACCTTTTTAAATACTGAATTTTATTGACATTTTCAACAAATTAGGAACCTGCGCTTACATTTTCTCTGATGTGCTGCTAATTTTGGTCCCTTTTCATAAATTACATGGTCCTGTATCGCATGAATGATGCACCTGATCGAGCCAATTTACTGAAATAGGCCTATAATTTTAAACAAATCTTTTGGCATTCTGTTAGGTTAAAACTAGACATGGCTTTTTCAACTCTATGGACCTTTATATATACGTTTTGGTCTCTTTTGAGCAAATATGAACTATAAATCTACGTGTTTCAGCTATACATACCAAGGAACATTGCCTTTGGTCGGAATTGATATGGATTTGTTTCATTAGGACTACGGTTTGGATATGGTTATGACACTGTCTAAGAGGGCATTTTTGATGGGTCACTGGTGCTTGTTGTAGCAAAATGTACTTCCTTTACACTCTTATATCCATTCCACTACATCTCAGAATGGATCTTAAATACATAACATGTGTAAAAAAGTCTTCAGCTTTTGTCACCCAACCACAGGCTGCATGAGTGTGAGGTGCAGTGTCCATCCATTTTTGTCTTTCTGCCTCTTTGATGCCATGCCCAAGTGCAAGGGTCTTCCCAATTTATTGTAACCATGTCATCCATGTACAGAAAATACAAGCATGTCACGGCATGGTATTGCACAGTCCACATGACAGGGATTGAGTCCCTTTCTGTATATACATCTGTTTATGTTGGTTTTCATATTTTTTGGAAATAGAGTCTGTTAATAAATATATGTATAAAATGTTCATTAGATCTCAAGTCTTGATAATCAAACAGGTTTTCAATGGCCTTTAGACTTCCTATACAAAATCGTAGTAATGCATAAAAAGACATTAGGGACCATAGGTCAAGGTATGAAAATCCTATATCCCCCTTGTACTATAAACAAACTGTCGACTGTCTTGTCTTAGAGCATCCTTGAACCAGGTTAGTCTTGGTGGTTTTCCTGCTGTGTCAAAGTGTTTTCATTGTCCCTTAAAAGAAAAGTAAAATTCCACCCAATGGTGCCCTTTATATCCTCTTGGATGTATGTTTACAATATCGATTTTGGAGCCAGAGGTCATGTGGCGAGGCACCTAATCAGCAGGATATATTCTTCGAAATTGCAGACGTGTTGACTTGTATCCCAGATATACAGATTGAAGCTGTTGTGTTTTTATTGCACTGTGACATGACTTGCCTTGTCAATGTCCACTGTAGCAGGGGATTTAAGCCTAGTTGATGTTAATTAGATTAATAGACATTTGTTCAGAGTTTGGGAAAGAATTTAATGTGTTGTTTAATCCTTCTAAAAGTAAATGGCTGTCATTCCCAGACGATGATTCCTGTCACACAATAAAAATGGACGGAAGAGTGATAGAAAAAGTTGATAAAAATATTCATTGAGGAAAATGTGTGGGACCAGACTCGTTATCATGCAATGTACAACGATGTGTTAGTAAATTATATTCTGAAGTTAATATCATAATGGCTCAGTTTGGACATACTTTCTCATCAATACGATACAAGTTACTTCAATCATATGCAACGTGTTTTTACGGTTCACAGCTACGGGACTACACAAGTCCAGAAATAGAGAAATTGCTCATTGCTTGGCGTAAATCAGTACGCCACATATGGAAGTTGCCTTATAGAACTCATAATGTACTACTCTCTGAGATATGTGGAGTAAGTCCATTCGAGGTACAGTTACCCTCACGGTTCTTTAAATTCATTCACAAACTAAATATGAGTGAGAATCCCTTGGTTGGATTTTGTCTCAAAATAATTCATAAGGGTTCACGATTGCCGGTAGGCAGATCGTTAAACTACTTATTACAGAGGTACAATATACGAAGGAATTATTTGTTGAATGATGTCAATTTCTATAGCAATCTGTGTAACGTCAAAGGGAATGTGGGCCATGCTTCACCAGAGCAGAGGGCACATGCCATGCTCATTCGAGAGCTGTGTGAAGTACGTGACGGAGGAATGGCCTGTAATTTAAACCAAACAGAGGTAATTCAACTGATCGATTTTTTATGTACAAATTAAGATTAAGATTGGGATACGCATGGTCTTGATATTAATGTGAATTGTAATGTATGAACTGACTTTTCATTATGTACTTGTGATTTGATTATTTGATTTTTTTCCTTGCTCAATTGTAACTCCATGTACTGCGAGTACGAAAAATAAAGTATATATATATATATATATATATATATATATATATATATATATATATATATATATATATATATATATATATATATATATATATATATATATATATATATATATATATATTTGCAATACACTACAGCAGTCAGCGACTCTGTTAAAGGTTTGAGAAACTTGGGTTTCAGCCATATGTACCCTTCTTTACCTAAGACTGATACTGTTGTTGCTTCAGGTCAAATATATAGAAACAATATCATTTGCAAAGTCGGACCTACTTATGTCATTGGTGTAAGGAATGGACTGGTACGATCCTGTACCAATAATGAGAGCCATATAAACTTCCACATAGTTGCCTGTGTCATTACTGCTCTGTTTAGGATGCCCACGACAGCATAATCATTGAAATATAAGGGTACAAAGTTACACTTATGATGCAGAAAATTGAATAGATTTTTAGCACAACTCCGATTGTAATCCTCAGACAATACCAACCCCACTAGCAGGTGAACTTGACAAGCTCCCTGAAAGACATCTTACACTGTCCTTTCGGATTGGCCTTTACGTACCTCAAATGTCTTGATATCTGATCGGGCAATGAAGTACTTGGCAAGCTCGAGAATGACCTGTGATAATGCCAAGGGACACTTACACCATACCCATCTTCAAGACCATGTCAGTGATCTCCATTTTGTAACTGGGTGATTGAATTGGACTCACCAACACAAATGTTTCTGATTTTGGGTGCAGTTTAACATCAATTGGTACACCTTCCAAAATGACACGATCCTGCTCAAAGATATCCATGAAGAGAGGGCCCTCCATATCCACAATCTTGCTTTCCTGAAACTACTGAGATCATTGCATCAGGTCAACGTTCACCCCTCCTGTATGAATCTCTGTTCCGCTGAGATTTATACCATTATCCTTGTAGAAGAAATGAGCTTGCAGCTTGTTCTCTGAATCATATTCACTGGTCAGTAATATGCCCAAATAACCTTTGTAAGGGAAATTTGTCCCAGGAGATGATGTGATCACTTGGTGTTGGAGGCTAACATCAACTAAGCTTGAAAAACTTCCCAGCATGTTGTTGATGGGACCCACTTTAGCTTTATAGCCTGGACTCACAACCCTTCCTTTTGGAAGTTTTTTTTTTCCCATCCCCTTTGAGGATGCAACATTTCACGTTCAGATATGATTGCTTAAGATCCATACACATGGGGCTTAGCGGAATGGAGATGGTAATATTAACCCCTGGGGTCAACTGACTGGTTTGTCAGTATTCTATCCATTTGATTGTAACAATGACCAAGTTTGTGGGCAGAGAATTGAGCAGTGACAGTTTGTGATTGACAGCTTTGATCATTTCAATGCCAATGAGTCTTCTGGTTCACCTTTATTCTTCGTCTTTTTCTTGTGTCATGTTTTGACCTTACTTATACTGTTGGTCTGCTTTTTGTGTCTTTTGCACCCTACTTATAGATCTTTTGTCTTTCAAATGTGCATTCGCCTATTCTACTGCCTGAGCTACTACAGTCACCAGATTATTGACAGGTTTGCTTGAGTCTTTGGCCTTCTTGCTCTATTCAGGGTTTGCAGGTCGTGTGCTTGTAGATAGTCTTCAAAAGCCAATTAATGTGCTGTGCACAATTCTGAATTTAATTTGGAACCGTCAAACCTATTTGGAACAAAATCTGTCGGCCTCAGTGGTGCGGCCATGTTGAGTATATCTGAACAAAAACTGTTAGAACACAAGGTTGGAATCTGGTCAATATATTGAGTGGTGGAGTTGAACTGAACTAAACAAATAGGAGATATGTATTTGATCTGAACTAAACAAGAGATTATACAAGTGTAAATCAAAATGACTGTTTGCATTCTCTCACTCATTCTGGCTAACAAAGTTTAGGTCTTCACTTACCCAATTTAAGTTTGATGTAGGTTATGGATGAAAATTTCAGTCCTTTGCTATTTACTTTAGAACAAAGTCCGTTGAGGTATTACAGACGTCAGTAATAACACAGCAGGTAATTGGTAACCCGTGTAGTCCATTCCAGGGATAACAATTTCCGTTAATCGCAAGAAAGTTCAGGAAGATGGGATCGTTAATCCAGTCTTGGTAAAGTACATATACAGCTGATTGCACTGACTGAAGGTTGAAATCCAGAGGTTGCCATCATTGTCTATTGGTACATCTAGCTTGCCTGGACGCCGGGCCTGGACGTTTCACTTGAGACCACTGCCACGTTTTTCTCCTGATCATGTAAACGGGTTGATAGCTTCATCAGTGAATACTGGGTAAACGCTATAAAGACAACTTGAACGAATCTCTCAAAATGGTGTCTAGTCCAATTTGAAAATATATGTAATTTCACGTCATGAAACGTATTGCATGGTACTTTTTTCTTTGGTTGGCTAATATTGATAATACTGAGTTCAATGTAACGTTACTCAGTTCAGGGATCCAAATGTTCACTAGACATTGGTAGAGACGATGTTACGGTAGCCTAGCATCGGTAAACATCTACGGGTATCCTTTGCCTCTCCACGTGCGTCGTCTGAGAATAAAAGGGAAGCGCCATCCTTGCCAACTAACCCAGTAAAAAATCATTCAGCATTTTAACTTTCCAAAATGCTACAATAGATGAGCTGAATGCAATGTTCATGAAGAATTCAGGCTTCCTAATAGCAAACGACTTGGATATCGCTGTGGCAACTTTTTCTTCTATTATTCCTTTGTGTTGGTCCTACTTTGGCGGTCTGCTTCACCTTCCACTCTCCCTCGGGCATTTTTTTTTTTTTTTTGGAACCCGGGATCTCCACCATGTCGAATAAATGATTGTCCAGAGAGTGGTACTAAAGTTTCGATGACTTTATTGAATATACTGCTTTGTATGAATACAGGTATCATAATAAAGTCCATGGGTGAGCATATATAGTATATAGTGACCGAAGTTATGGATGGTGCCTATTTGTATGTCCTTCAAGTCTCTTCTTCCCCGTTGTACTTCTATCTTACTCATACCACGTGACCAACCAACCGATTACCACAAAAAAGAATTGTTGTTATACGACACTATTTGCACAAAAAGGAACATAAGGAGGAAATTAAGCCACAGCAAAACCTTATGGCTATCTGCTGCTGGATCTGAAGCTTGAAGCATGCAAACAGGAAAGCTTCATGAGGGTTCTGGGGTTTTTTGGGGGGGGGGGTGTTTTTGTTTTGTTTTGTTTTTGTTTTGTTTTTGTTTTTGTTTTTTGTTTTTTTTTTTATAATTTTTTTGTTTGTTTTTTTCCGTGTGTGTTTTTTGTTCTTTTTTTAACAGAGAGAATAGTAAGCCACTTGAAATATGCATCTCCGCCCCTTAATTTTTCTAATATGCCAGACATGCAGATACGCACAAACCTTTTCTTGAAACCACGAGGTCAAGGCAAATGCAGGCAACTGACTCATTATCCTCATCCATGCATGGAATCTTGTTACTACTGTTGTATCACCCTCGTGCGCCTGCATAATTGCAACCTCAAAATTAAAGAATGTATTAGGTTGAAGACTCAAATACTTTGGAGCCGAGGTCAGATCAGTTGAGCCATAAAGAGGATTATGTGGATAAAAACGGGGGGGGGGGGACTCTGAAGCATACTACGAGGGCGAGAAAGAACGAGAGCTGCACATTATGGGATGGTCAACACAAAGAAAAGGCTGAATATGTATGAGACATTATGGAAGATGAGCACAGGTAAAAACTGAAATCTTACATAATGCATGGGGAAATGCAAGATGAAGCCAAGGTGCAGGCTGAGCGAAACCTACCTGTCCAGCTAAAGAAGTCTTTGAGGATACTGTGTGCCGAATGGTGAGGAAAATTAATGAGACAAAGAGCAGCAACAGCAAAAGGCTATGTTTCTGATCTCATGGAATGAGTACATTGAAATTACATTGCCCTCAGGTTTACTGGCCTCAAAAACATGTCTGCTCATACTGGAAAGCAAGTCACTTATAATATTTAAAGTAAACAAGCAAAAAAAAAAAAACACAAAAAAACAAAAAAACAAAAAAACAGTATAATCATATAAATAGATAAATGTTCAACTCTTATAAGTAAAATCATATCAGGATATGCACATTGATCATCCAAAGTCCAGTCAAGATTACAACAGAGATCATAAGAGTTAATAGTTCAGAAACATATTATCCACATTCAAAAGTCCCAACTTAACAATGAAAACAATATCAAATCCAGCAACAGGCAGATAGTTGAGCATTTCCAGATCATCAAGAATCAGCATTCAATACCAGTGTGAAGAAACAAATTTCTGTTCTGACTTTAGGCAGAAAGTCATCCTTGAAAGGCAACAGAAAAATAATTTCTCTAAACAGGACTTTTTCCTATGATATGGCCCAAGAAAAATATTCCTAATTCCTCTATTGGTAATTACATTGTAGACGAACACCACCAAAAGTAGCAAGAGAATCAAGGGACCAAACAAACCAATAATTAATCTTATAAGTTGCCTGTCTCAGACTGTGCAACAGGCCAACGCTGAACTGCAAGAAGGAAGGTAAAGAACGAGAGCTGCACATTATGGGATGGTCAACACAAAGAAGAGGCTCAATATGTATGAGACATTAAAGCCATATAAAGCTAGAAAAAAGAGCAATGTGGAACACTAAATTCCAATCCCAATACTGGTGACACAGTATGACCTCTAAAGAAAACACAGAGAGTACCTTGAAAAATGCAAGGAATATTAGACTTTCAGTTTACAGAAAACAATATAATGACCACAAACAACAGATGTATAGCGTTATTTTGTGTAACCATACAAACTATTGTCTCTGTAATTCATCGCGGATCTATAGAATAGACCTCTTGTCATGTTTCTTGAAAGGGTGTATGGCGCAACATAAGTATATTGAATGCCCCATTTCATCCATATGTGTGTTTGCTTATCTTAAATACTTACGAGCGAATGTAGAGTGGTACCTCTTATTATTACCAGATTTTGGTCATGTTGTTTATTCACTGACAGGTGGCTAATGAAGGTGTAAGCTAATGACAAAAGGACCGGTCCCTGACCAATTATATGGGTATTTAAAGCGTTTTAACTCAGACTCTGTTTGCAGAGGACCTGTCTAGAACCCTGCCGTTTCAAATCTCTCCTGAATCTCCATTCAACTTATCTTATCTAACAAGAATGCAATTTGGGGAGGTCCTGGCCGTATACCCCCCCCCCCCCCCCCCCGAGAAAAAGCACAACACAGGACAGACAGTACAAGATCAGGCTTCGGTGTCTAAGCTATTGCGTGTGTACTCAGTTACTAAAGTATGTAAACGCTTTCTTTGATTTGCATAGGTAGGACCCATGGAAACAAAGTGCCATACAGCTTCACCCCCGGTAGGCAGTAACAATGTGGAGAATCAACTGCACCAATGTTATAGAGATGGCCTTTTAACTGGCTCTGACCCATTCTTAATCTCACAATGAAAACAAAAGCATATCTTTTTTCAACATAATATAAATTCTTGCGCTTAAGTGTGCAGGGAATATTAAATGTAATATGATTTTTAAGATCCATAGAGTGTTCGAATTTCGGACGCTAAGAGGCATGTAGATTCTAGTGTTTGGATGCACTGAGATAAGAAAAAAAAAGTTCAATATTGGCGCTTTAATGCAGAGGATTGGGAGATTGTGTTCTCTTTTAAAACTCTGTTCAGACGAAATTATACTTCTTAAACAGGGACTAAATTGTGAGTTATTTTACACATTTGAATTAATTAACAAGTGTCTCTGCGTTTAGCCAAGATTAAAGAACCCTTTCCTCATAGCTTATCATTTAGTGTTGTATGCTTAGCAGCAGAAATGACATGGGCATCTGCTAATTGAATTTTCTGGTCCCTCAGCAGCAGCCTTTTTGTTGCCATCCCAGACTCTACTACCATATTCCATTAAAAAAAAAAAAAAAGGAAAAAAGATGTATTTTTTTAGCATAGCCCTGTCGAGATAGTATATTACAGATTTCATGATAAATCATAAATTGAAGATCATATTGGACTTTTAATCCATATGATAATATTTCCAGATACTTCGCCGACGATGTACCTAGTTTCCTCAGTGGAAGTAAAGATGTTATTTCAAAAACCAATATGATCTTCAATTTATGATTTACAAATCAAAATATGAGAAAAATGTCTTTGAAACGATAAATTATATGATGTTGAGATGCTTAATGGCTATTGGCTTGATCAGATCAACATGTTCTTCTTTCGTAGGTCGGACCTAAACATGAGCGCCAAGTGCTTATGGTTATGAACATTTTGCAATTGGTTGTTCTGAAAAAACAAGAGAAGGGTGATTAACTTCATTATTGTTCGAAATATCAACATGGCATCGGTTTTGACAACATTTAAGGTCTTCAACTAATTGAATAACAATAAAACAATAAGGGAAAAATCTTCATTAAGAGTGTTGGCGGCTACTATAGGCTTGTCCACTAAAAGATACAACGATGTATCATCAGCAAAGAGTTTGTTGTTTGAATGCACAATGTCTACAATATCATTGATGGGGATCAAGAAGATTAGTGGCTCTAACATGAATGCTGTTGCACACCAGCACTAACACTGCCCCAGTTTGATATTTGGCTGTTTGTAACTACTCGCTGCTGACTATGGTTTAAATAATCTTCGAGCCAATTTAACAAGGAATGATATACTTGGCTATGTTCAGGTTTCCTTATAAGACCGAGGGACCAAACAGGATTGAAAACTTTGTTTATGTCGAGAAAAAAAATTCTTTGTCACTTCTTTTGTGAAGACCGAAAGCTAAAATAATTCATGATACAATGGTAAAAGTTGGTGACTGTTGAGTTGCCAGGAAAAAAACCTGACTGATTTGTTCACAAAAAAAAGTTTTTTCGAAAGAAAATAAAAGTGTTGTTAATGTGACGTTTCCCATTATCTTGTCAAAGCAGGTCAATAGAGAGACGGGTAGGAAATTATTAAAAATTCAGCTCGCCTATTTTTTTTATGAAGAGGAGTAACACTGGCCTGTTTGCTTGGGGCAGGGAATGTTTCATAGGGAAGACATACAGATAAAGGTAACAGTTGGGTCAACAGATTACAGAATGATGGTGCACCCTCTTTCAGATGCCAACGGCTACTGTTGTCGGCACCAACTGCCTTTTTCACATCAAATTTTTACATCCAGGACCTCATCACAATCAGTTTTAATACAATCAAGTGAACCTGCTGGTCAATTTAGCAGCGCTGATACATTTTTTGCATATTAACAATAATAATTGATTAAGACATGTTGATTTAATAGTTGTTATTCCGGCTGGTTCTTTTGTATAGGGCGTTAATAGCTAATAGGTTTGTGTCACAAAAAGGTCATAGGTAATACACCAGGAGCATAATTGAATTTCAAATTTTAATGACCAGTTAAAGATAGTATTCTGAACATTGGTGCCTGTTGCCAGGTTGAGACCATCGTGCAGCTAATCTCAAAAAGAAACTGGTAAATTTGGGGGACTGTAAATAATGCTGATTGCCAAATTATTGTTCAGACTCTAATCTCAGCCCTCACAAGTTTAATATCAGGAACAGGACCTCTAGGTCTTGACAGCGAGATATGCAAACGTTTGAGATACAAATAATGCAACACCACCACCTATCGCATTAAGGCGGTCTTTGTGTTTTATATGGTGATAACCTGGCGATATAAAATCGTTACAAGATGCATAGTTCGACAGGAATGTTTCAAAAAGGAAAATTTTGTCGAAATTTCCAGTTATGTCAGCTTTGATATTTCCAAATGTATCAGAATTTAAGATCTGAACAGTGATATGGCACAACTTGCTCCGACGAAAGTCACCAGCATGCCCAGGGTTAATGTGGGTATAACCTTCTCAGAACAACAATATTGGAATGAACCCTGGAAATGAACTCATTGAAAGGACACTACGACATAAGCGTTTATAAAATGAAGTCAGCAGAAAAGTAATGAATTATAAGCTGCTCTCTGAGTTATTGTGGGTAGGATGAGGCTACTAAGTTTAATAAGCACTGAAAAGACAGAAATAAGCAAGAGAGTACCAATGACACATAAAGATAGTGTACTTGCTCGAGTTCAGAGAAAAGGTCATCTCCTGGATGGCTGCACACATGCAGTGATGGTATCCAGTTATTATGACTCTTGGGCCTGTAAAAATTCTATGAAATATGAAAAACAATTACTTGCTTGCCTATCAACATAACATAAATTCAATGGTAACATGGGCAAATATCAATACCAAGCAAATGTCAATACTAAGCAAAGCAGCAATTATTAGACTCATGGGATCATTTAAAACTCAAAGGTATATATTTGATGGTGGTCTCAAACAATATAGGTGTTTTACAAATAGGGATAAAATAAATATCTTACTCGCCCAAAGCGTTGTTATATGAAACATATACATGAAAGTTTATCCAACATTTAGACTGACGAGAGTAAAGTAACATATATACAAGAAAATATACAGTTTAGTGCATAATAAATGGAAGACCATGTCATTATGTATGAGTCTGTGATGTCTTGAAACAAGATTATGTATACAGTTGTTGTTAACAAAGAACTGTAGCTATAATGGGAATAGAATGACTTAACTTTGCTTCAAAGTAGCGTTTTGATATGCATGTCATTGTTTATTAACCTCATGGGTATCTCAATTGTAGGAAAACTAGTATCATTTGATATATTTTGAAAACAGGGTCCTTCATGATCAACCAAGATTATAGCTAGTCCAATTGCCCCAACACTTAAAAAGCATAAACATAAAACAAAGGCAAACGTGTTCAATAACAGTTAGTATAAAATGGTACCATAAAAGTGAAATTATTGATAAAGTGCATGCAACAGCTTACAAAAAAGAGAAAAATGTTGAAAATGGGACTAGATATGAATGTAACACTGCATGGTCATAGGAATTTGGAATCTCAAGTTTCAAGGAAAACAACCACTTGAATATGAAAAAATCTCATAGCGCAACAAATTATTTTTTTGCTATCTTAATGAATAGTTCTGCTCTATGGTACAGGAAAAACTTTTAAACCAATTTTATCAACAAGTTATAATTGTTGAGTTCTACATCGTTGCTCATGGTAATATAGCTGTGGCTATCAGGTGTAACTCACAAAGTGTGACAACCAGGAAGTCATTGGCCATGCAGATGATTGAACATAATGGGAATAGCTCAATGATAAGTGCTAAGTAGCGTACATGTAATCATCACAGTATATGAATCAGCTTGGTGAACAACTGTAACGTTAACAGTATACATGCACCTCACAACCGAAATAGCTGAACTGGCACTTTAGTATCTACTTACACTACAGCCTTGCAGTCTTCATACATATTTAATATACATACATTGAAAAGCTTGCCAACATAATTTTCCCTATTCCCTTCTTCAATTATCAAATAGGGAAGGTGGCTATCTTGGATCACCGGGCAACCATTAACCATGACTGAATGGGCATCGCCATCCATGGTAAAAAAATTAATAACAATGGAGAAAACTGTGCACGATAGGCAAAAGTCTCAAGTTTTGGAGTTTGCTTTGCAGCAGAAACAACCATACAATTCAGGAAATTGGCAGTGTGCAGCCCTTACATTTATTGGAACTTTTCAACGCACTGCCTGGTTTACTATAAAATGTGATAGACGTTTCAACAAACCTTCATTTATATGTCAGAGACAGAAGAGTTATAAAATAAAAGTGTTTTCGCGTCAAACATATGAATTAGAATTGGTGTGTCCAAAGTTTTGGTTGCCATTAAACAGCACTTGTGTGCTCCCATATTACACACAAGAGGGTAACAATGACTTTAAGTTTGCTGAACACCAATGTTCTTCCTTGAAGTCAAGTGTTTTCTTTTTCAATTTGTCTATTTTGACAACAATATCAAATTTTGTGAAAGTTCGGGACTTTGCATTCAAATGTATACCGAGATATAAGTGTCTAAAAGGGGGGAAAAATAACCACAAGTACCTGTTTTATCTGTTTGATTTTGCATGGATTGTCAAGTATATGAACCTTGCCTCACACACTACAGGACTTTGGATTTTAACGGGACATAACGTTCCAGGAAATTTCAGTAAATTGGCCCTTACACAATATCGCTACAGTACATTAACGCATAAAGCAGCATGTGTCACGGATTATGTACAAAAAATATTTCAAAACCTCAAGAGACAGAAATGTAATGAGTGCAGATTTATATTCCCCACAATTCAATTTCTCCCATTTGGAGAGTCGTGTAAATTATGTTCATTAACCCAAGGTGTACTATGTCAAAGGGCCAAAAATATCAGACAAAATAATTGCAAACTACATCTCTTTCATTGTGCAAGTCTGGAGTGCATTTTGAACCTGTACGTCTGTGATGGTCATCAGGACTGTTTAGATGGAAGTGACGAATATTCCTGTAGGACTGCCTGCACATTTTATCTTAGCGGCACAGAAAAATTAAACACGTGTCTCAAAACATGTCCCAGGCACCTTTGTTCTTGTGGGTCATTATTTTTTCATTGCCAGACGACAGGATGTATCCCACTGTCGTTTTTGTGCGACTTGTACCCAGATTGTTTGGATGCTTCGGACGAGATGAACTGCCCATTTACCACATATTCGCATACCAGAATAATGAAAGATGGTTCTCGGTTGCAGCAACAAAATCGAAGTGTATGCACAAATCCCAACTTACGGCCATGCGAAAAACACAAACAATTCCCTTGTTATCCACGCACCTTGGTTTGCCTCTATGACAGAAATGAGGTTGATCTATCAATGCATTGTCCAGAGGGGCAGCATTTGTCAGAATGTATGTATTTCCCTTGCTTTGGGTTTTTCAAATGCCCTGAATCATACTGTGTGCCTATCAGGTGCTTGAGTGATGGCATTTGGGACTGTCCGCACGGGGAGGATGAGCTGGCGGAAAACAGCTGCAAGTATAGCTTTAGATGCAAATATGTGAAAAACTGTATAAGTAATGATGCTTTATGTGATGGTATTGCACAATGCATGCTCGCTAAAGATGATGAAGAATTATGCCTATTATCCTACATATGTCCAAATACGTGTTTCTGTAGGGGGTATGTTGTAGACTGCAAAGGGAGGAAACTCCCATACATACCAATGCATATATATGCATCTAAAGCTATTATTTTCAACGACAATGTAATTACAAAGCTGGAAAAGTTTCAAGTAAGCTTTGCAATTCTTTATATACTAGATATATCACACAACAGGATACAGGAAATCGTTAGTGGTTCTTTTGCTAATACCAAATCTGTAAGGCAATTAGATTTAAAATATAACGATATACACCAGATTTCCCGGTATACGTTTGCACAACTTCACTTATTGCAGGATTTGGAGCTTACTGGTAACCCTATCCAAAGTATTTGCAAAATGGCATTTTATAACCTCCCGAAAATTCGTATATTACACTTGCAAGGTCTATCACTTCTGTACGTTGACAAACACGCGTTTTCGGGACTTTCTCACATTGAACACTTGAACCTATCAGATAACAAATTAAAAACTCTGCCAAAAGGGATGATATTCAAATTACAAGCACTGGTCTCTTTTGAAAGTGATGACATTATCTTTTGTTGCTATCTAACTAGCTTACAGGTTTGCTGCCCCAGACCTGTATTGTGGAAATGCTCGGCACGGGTATTACCAAACCTGCCGTCTCAAATTTCATTATGGGTAATTTTTACCGTTACTATTATCTTAAACTCTATAGTGATTACATCTGTATGTTTTCGAAAACGCCATAAATGTAGAATAACCTCCATGATGACACCTACTCTTCACTTTGAAAGTCTCCAAATGCTTAAGCTATATTTCACTGCCAACCCTGAGTCAATGTTTCAACATGATGTGTCCAGTTTGTGGCATTTGAGAAAATACCGTCAATTTTGAATAATGTTTTAATACAGAGTAAATGTGTATTTACGCACGTCAGAAAAGAATGAAAGTCATTACCATTTATGTCAAGAACATGTTGTCAAAACAATTTTTCTTAACACGTTTTAATAACAATTAGGCAAACTTGTAACTGTCGTTGGCCACTGCTTGCTACCAATAGCCCTAGGGTGGTTTAATCTGGCAGAAAACATACAGGCCTAAAATTTTTGAAAGTGAATGTTAAAACAGAATGGTGCCCAAAGAAAAAAATAAGTAATGTTACTTTGCTTGATAATTGCTCTGCTGTTCATTTAGATGGACCAGCTATGAATCTGGATTTAAAAAGTGGTTTTTTTTTGTAATTAGGGTATCCAGAACTAACGTGGGATAGAGGAGTCTTCTTCAGAAATGTTGATATTAAAATTCCTGTTCATCTCATGTTTAGGTGTATCTATCAAATTAGCAATGGATTGTTTCTGTAATTTATCTAAGTCTTTCCTTTTGTGTCTGAAATATTGATTATACCAAATTCATTTTTCAAAAAATCGGGTTAAATTTTTTTGCAGATGATCCCAGAACTATTACCTGCCTTATCAATGTTAATGACGACAGTTATTTCTTGTTCTTCTCTGACTGCTTTTGAAACTTTATACTGTTTTAGATTAACCTTATTGGAATTCGTACTGTGAAATTTGTAATAATAAATTCTATTTCAAAGACTCTTTTCAGGTTTGATAAACCATCCCTCAAATCTCGGAAATTCCATATATTCTTTCTTTGCCCATTTCATACAGCAGGAATCAAATCCATCCCATTTATCCTGAAAAATGCTGTCGATGTTCAACTTGTGACATATCCAAAATTTTGTACCTTTTTCATCAATTCTTTTAAAACTGAATTTTGTATAATATCCAAATTACATGCATGTTTGTGTTATGCATTAATGGAATCAGAATATTTACTGTTAGACATACAGACACAATTTTGATTCGCTGGAATATCATCAAGAGTGATTGAAACTAGAAATTGCTTGTAATTTATGGTAATTTGGCAATAGTTTTGCCATATTTATAGGAAATAATGGGGGGATCTTTTATTTTGCATCCCTTGCCAGTCATATTATGAACAAGTTTCAATTTGAAAAAAGAGTGAATGTTCAGTGAATCAATAAGTTTGTGTTTGAAAGTAATGTTGCAAAACGTTTGATAGATTATTTAAAAAAAATATTATTATAGTCTGGTTTTCAAATAGTTGTGGTGTAAGCCTGAACAATTTCAATAAAACATTTGCAGAAATGTGCGTTTTGAAAAATTAAGACCCAATTATTCATTGATTCATGTTATGTCTCGAAATGGTAGTGCTTTTAGAGCTATATGTAATTGATGAATGCCATTGGAGAAAGCCTGTAGTAAATTTTGGATAAGGTCTTTCGTATCCACGTTCCTAAATTTCCCGTGATTTTCTTTGTACGTGACTTCATGTAAGTACAGGTGCAGAGTTGCGCGAGTTCAATTAATATCTTCATGTTAGTTCAAAATCAATCAAAGTTCTGCTTTAATTGAATTTCAATGATACCCTCCGCCTCTATGATCTACCGGCTTTATATGATCATTGAATTTAAAAGGTATGCTTAAATGTCTGTGATTTGGCCACAGAACATGACAATATGTTTACATATCTCCTTTTGCCAAGATGTTTGGCGTTGCAATGAATTCTTTTATACGTATGTGTTCAGTACACCGTTCTCGCCCCTTTGCTGAGGCTGTAACAGAGAATTACAGATTGAATTAAACATAAATTCTTGTTACTTTACACCAGACAAGTATATATCAGATAGCAGACTGAATAATTTCTAACGTAAAATTCTGCAGTTTACAGTCACACTATTTCATACATGTTTTTAATTCAAAACCCAAAAGAAATCATCATTGATGCGTTGCGTAAATGATTCTAAAATAGTCTTTAAAACATGAGCCTTGTTTCAGGGGAGGTTGATGAGAGATTTTTTTTCAACAAAGAGAATAGCAAGCCGCTTGAAATAGGCATCTGCGCCCCTTATACTTTTAGTATGCCAGAAATGCAAGTTACAGACAAGTTTCTTTTTGAAAATCCAAGGTCATGGAAAGTAGAAGCAACAGACAAGATTATCCTCATCCGTGCATGGTATACTGTGGCTGTTGTGGTATCGCACTTGGGCTCCTGCAGAATTGCAACATCAAAATGTAAGAATGGATTAGACATAAGACTCAAACACTTTGGAGCCGAGGTCAGACCAGTTGAGCGATAAAGAAAATTATGTGGATGTAATAAGGGGGAGGAAAACGATGCGATATGACTAGTAGAGCATTCTGAGATATGGAAGATGAGTACAGGCAAAAACTGCAACCTTACAATAAGCATGAGGAAACGCAAGATGAAGCTGAGATGCAGGTTAAACGAGGCCTACATCTCCAGCTCAACAAGTCCTTGAGTAAAAAGTATGCTGAATGATGAGAACTAATGAAACAGAGAGCAGCAACATCAATAGGTTACAGTTCTGATCTTAGGGAAGGAGTACATTACAATCACAACCCCCCATTGCCTTCAAGTGTATTAACCTCAAAAAACACGTTGACTACTACTTGCAAGCATATCATTCATATTGTACTTATGGATTATCATGTGGGGTCAAAAATTAAACAAGCAAAAAACGGGTCGGAATGTATATGGATAAGTAAAATCTTAGCAGCAAATGTGCACTGACTTTCCAATGTCCAGTCAAGATTATATCGCAGATTATAAGAGATAGTAGTTTACAAAAATATTATCTACATTCAAATATCCCAACCTAACAATGACGTGTACAGCAAGATCATATTCAGCCGCAGGCAGAGATCTTTGCATTACCAAAACATCAACAATCATTCAATAGTAATGTAAAGAAACGAATTTATCTCTTGTCTGGATGCAGACAGTCATCCGCAAAAGGCAATTGAAAAAAGATTCGTCTGAATGGATCACTATTTTCGATGATATGCCGGAAAAAAATACTCTCATTCCTCTAGCGGCAATCATATGGTGGACGAACACGAATAACAAAGCCAAAAAAAAAGCTAATTATTAATCTGGATGGATCTCTGTCTCAGACAGTGGACCAGGCCAATGCTGAATTGCAAGAAGCAAGGGAAAGGTTGAGAGCTGAACATAATGGCTTGGCCAAATCAAAGAAGAGAATCTTTGTTTATGAAAAAATAAGGTAGCAGAAAGCTAGAAGAAAGATAGATGTGGAACTCTCGGATCCCAGTCCCAACCCCAATACTGGAGATAAAGTATACCCTCCAGGGAAGAGACAGCGCCTAACTTGAAAATGCAATATATATTGAACTTTTGATTTACAGACAACAATAAAATGACCACCAGTAAAAATGCACACCGTTATCTAGTGTCACCCAAGAAACTATTGCATCTGTAATTCATTGTGGCTTTATACAATAGACTTATTGCTATGTTTGCTTAAAGGTTGTTAAGCGGAACATAAGTAAAGTGAATGTCCCGTTTCATTCATTTTTTTATTTGTTTTGTATGAAATGCTTACAAGCGAATCTACACCCCATCTTATAACTGTTGAGTCACCAGGTTTAAATCCTCACTGATTTGCCGACTAAAAAGAAAGTTCCCTCTAAATTACTTAAAAACGTGTTTGAATATGACTTTTTCCTTCACATTGCTAATGCAGCTCAATAGATAGATGGGTTGGTAATTATTACAAAAAATCATCGCGCCCTTTTTTATGAAGAGGAGTAATATTGGCCTGTTTCCATGAGATAGGAATAGCTTCAAAACATAGAAATAAATTCAACAGTTTTAGTTCGCGAATCTCAGATTGATGGTGGATCTCTGTCTGGGACTTATGTCATCGGGACCAATGGCCTTTTTGACATGGAAGCTTTCCAAAATATCGAAGACTTTGTACTGGTCAGCTTCGATAGACTCAAGCAATACTGCTGGTCGATTGAGCTTTGCTGATAAATCTTGGTATATCAGAAATAATAAGGTCAAGACATGTTGATGTAAGTGCTGTTATTCATGTTGGTTCTTTTATATGGAGCATTAACAGGTTGTTTCACAAAAGTGCTTTAGTATTATACCAGTAGCACAATTGTAGTTTGAAATTAAATACCCAGTTAAATAGTATTCTGAACATTGCTGGCTTGGGCCAGGTCGAAACTCTACTGTAGTTTATCTCAAAAAGAAACTGGTGAATTTGGGGTCTGTACATAATACCGAGTAAAAACTTATTGTTTTGGACTCAAATCTCAGTCCACAAAAGTTTAATATCGGAGGCAGGACTTCTAGGTCCAGACTGCAAAATTTAGCAAGTGCTCTAGATACAAATATTGCAACAACAGCCAACTATCCCATTACTGTGGTCTTTGGGTATTATATATATCCTGATAGTCAGTTGATATAAAATCAATAAAAGATTCATAGTTCTACAGGGATGTTTCCGAAAGGGTACATTTGTCAAAATCTGGAGTCATATCTGCTTTGACGAACGCAAACTTTTCACAATTTAAGCTGTGAGCATTGTTATGACACACCCTGATCTCACGAAGGTCCAGGCAGGCCCAGGGTTGATATGCATTTCACCAGCTGAGAGCAACAACATGGCGGAAGAACCGTAAAATGAACTCACACAAACGACACTATGCCATATCTGTTTATAAGAGAAGCCAGTAGAAAGATAGTGAATGGAAAGCTTCTCTTTCCGTCAAATTGGGTAGTCTGAGCCTACTAAATTATTTAAGCACCATTAGTATATAAATAAACGAGAAAACACCTATGATACGTTAAGACACTGCACTTGCTAGATTCAGATTTCGATTTATTTGACATAAGTAGATACATATAACAATTTTGTAATTTAAAAATGCAGTCACAGGTATACCCCCATGCAAGAATAAAATAATTCACATGGGGCTAGAACCTGGAATTATAAATGGGGAGCAGTGTACAATTGGGCAGAAAATAATGCAAACGTTTTATCACTTCAATTATATTAGCAATTTTATTTGAAATTTTGTTTAAATGGGCATTCCAACTTAATTTTTCATTACTTACTAATCCGAAAAAACCAAACCCTGTTGTTCTTTCTAATCAAAATTTCATTATCTTTAAATCGATATCTATCTTCAACTTGAAAGAAAAATAACATGTATTTTGTTTTTTGGATACTTAAAGATAATTTATTTGCTTCAAGCCAGTTATGCACACTTGCAAGTTCAGAATCTATATTATTTGAGAGGTCATGATTGTTGGATTGGGGTCTGAAATTAAAAATGCAAAGTGAATTTATAAGTATTGTAACGTCAGCATGCAAGAAGGATTCACAATTTTAGGAAGCTAAGTAGAGATCATTAATGTATATTATAAAAAGTAACGGTCCAAAGATGGATCCTTGGGGCACACCAGTGATGATAGGTAAAGGCCTGGACTCGACATTATTTGACTGAACATATTGAGATCTATTTGACAGATAACTCATAAACCATTTTAAAGATATATCATATAGACCATAATATTTTAGTTTATGAAGACGTATTTGGTGATCTCAAGTAAAGAAAGCTTTAGATACGTCTAAGAATATAAGCAGAGGTATTTCACCGGAATCGGGAATTGTATATATTCGATCAATAAATTCCAGAGCAGCGGTTTCAGTACTATGACGCTTTTTAAATCCACGCTGACTTGAATGGGAGATATTATTCGAATAAAAGTAATCATGAATTGTTTTTCCCAAAACCTTTGAGAGAACGGGAAGTAGGGAAATTGGGCAATAGCTGTTCAGAATATGCTGGTCATGTTTTTTATAAATTGGGATTACTTTGGCTATTTTCATCTTGTCATGAAAAATACCTGTCATGAGAGACTGATTAATTATAAGAGATAAGATTTAGCTGGTGATGATTTATTTTTATAACAAATCTCATTGACAAATCATCATGACCTGTACTTGATTTAAGTCTAAAGCTATTCATGATCAATTTAACCTCGGCTGGGTAGGTAAAGGTAAAATTAAAATACTTCCCCACTGTCAATTTAGGTAAATATTGAAATGGGGTAGGTGTCTTTCGTTAATTTTGGCAGCCATTTTTGGGCCGATGCTAGCAAAAAAATAGATTGAACTTTTCAGCTTTTTCATCCCTATATTTGATTCCTTTTTGTTTTCTGTCATGAAAAAAGATGGAAAATATGTTTTCGATTTGTCGACATTTAAGATATTTTGAATAATGTCCCAAGTTTTCTTTGTGTCATTCTTAACATTTTCAAATTGCGAATGAAAATGAAATCATTTTTGCATTTTAATCAAATTTGTCAGTATTTTTTGGTAAGTTTTCAGATTTTGCTTGAAAATTAGAAACGTGAGCATCAGGGGATGTACGTTTCATTTTTTTATACAAATTATCACGACATTTTATAGATTTTGAAATTCACTTTGTCATCCAAGGTGATTTCTAATGCTTATATCTTTTGAAGCGAACCGTTTTAGTAGAGATATGGTTATCCTTATATTGTTTGACAATGGTCTCTAACCTATTAGTTATTGTTGGGATCAAGACTGAAATCAATTTCAAGGGCTTGCGTGAAATCAAGGGTTAAGAGAAGATGTAATGTCCGGGATGGCTGCCAAAATACATTGTTGTTATTCAGTCATTATGACTAAAGCCTGTCAAAATTCTATGAAATAGAAAACCAGTTATTTGTTGGTTCATCAAAATAGCATAAATCCAATGGTAACATAGACAAATGTCAATTCTAATCATAACAGTAATTATTCGACCAATCAGATTATGTAAAATAGAAAAGAACATGTTTGGTGGTGGGCTCAAACAATACAACTGATTTAAAATAAGGATAAACATTACGGGGATAGCACAATGCCAAGTGGTGACTAGCATATGTTGTGGCCATATACATGATCAAAGCAGTATGTAAATGGCCTCGGTAAAACATTGCATGAAGGTTGGCAGGTGACTGACAGGAGCAGCAACAATAGGCTTAACAGTAAATAAAGTTGGTTTCAGCTTGATCATAAAGTCTGGAAAAATGTAACTTAACGCAGAACCCAAAACCAGATATTCACACATATAGAAGTGTGCAACCATGACTGTCTTTACAGCTTTGTATGGTACTTGACAAAGCCGGCCCCTTTTTAACCTCAAATGTTTTCAAAGTCGGGTCATTGGCGTTCAGTCAAGCTTTCATCATGATCTTGCCATCTGTAGTATAGGTATATCAAAAAAATTCACCTTCCTCACCTGCCATGCCAAATATGCAAGTTTGCTACAATATTGTGTGAGGTTTTCACTGACGAAGATGTCTGCTCTATTTACTTGAGGTATTATCAGAGACCATATAAAAGTGACATTTAAAAAGGATGCCATGGAAAGCTAATGTAATGTTGAGGATAGATATATTGGTGACAAATTTGTGAAATTTCCGTCAAATTATAGTCAACTATGTTTCGCCTATTTCTCCATTATTAATTATTATATAGGGAAGATGGATATCTTGGATCACCCGACAACCACTAACTATGACTAAATGGGCATCACCTAACATGAAAAAAAAAGTAATATCTATGGATGATACTGTGCATGATACGCGAAAGTCTCTACTTTTGGAGTTTGCTTTGCAGCAGAAACAACCATACAATTAAGGAAATTGGCAGTGTGCAGTCCTAACATTTATTGGAACTGTTCAACGCACTGCCTGGTTTTCTATAAAATGTGACAGAAGCTTCAACAAACCTTCATTTATATGTCAGAGACAGAACAATTATAAAATAAAAATGTTTTCTCGTCAAACATATGGATTAGAATTGGTGTGTCCGAAGTTGTGCTTTTCATTGAACAAACTTATTTGCTCCCATATTACATACAAGATGGTTACAAAAACTTAAAGTTTGCTGAACACCAATGTACTTCCTTTAAGTCAAATGTTTTCTTCTTCAATTTGTCTATTTTGACAACATCATTAAATTGTGAAAGTTTGGGACTTTGCATTCAAATGTTCACCGAAATACAAGTGTCTCCAACGGGGGGGGGGGGGGGGGGGGGGTTAATACCTATAAGTACATGTTTCATCTTTTTGATTATGCATGAATTGTCAAGTGCATGAACCTTGCCTTACAAACTACGGGACTTTGGATTTTAACGAGACATAACGTCCCTGGAAATCGCTGTAAATTGGCGCTCGAGCAATACAGCTGCAGTGCATAAACACTTAAAGCAGAATTTGCCTACAACAAAGTACCTGTAGTACTTCAAGGCTCGAGAGACAGAAATGTAATGTCTACAGATTTATATCCCCCACAATTTAATTCCACCCATTTAGAGAGTTGTGAAAATTATGTTCATTAACCAACGGAGTACTATGTCAAAGGGCCAAAAACATCAGACAAAACAAGATAACATCTCTTTCATTGTGCGAGTCTGGCGTGCATTTGAACCGATACGTCTGTGGTGGTCATCAGGACTGTGTAGATTTAAATGATGAAAATTCCTGCAGTACTGCTTGCACATTTTATCTTAGTGGCACAGTGGGATTAAATATATATCTCAAAACATGTCCCAAGCACCTTTCTTCCTATGCGTCATTTTTTTTCATTGTTAGGCAGTATCACACTGTCGTTTTTTGTGTGACTTAAATCCTGATTGTTTGGATATTTAGGACGAGATGAACTGCCCATATACCACATATTCTCATTCCAGATGAATTATAGATGATTGTTGGTTGCAGCAACAAAATCGAAGTGCATGCATATATCCTAACTTATTGCCTTGCGAAAAACACAAACAATTCCCTTGTTATCCATGCACCTTGGTTTTACTCTGTTACAGAAATGAGGTAGATCTATCAATGCAGTGCCCAGAAGGGCAGCATTTGTCATCATGTATGTATGCCCCTTCCTTGGGTTTTTCAAATGTCCTGATTCATACTGTGTGCCTATCAGGTTCTTGAGTGATGGCATCTGGGACTGTCCGCAAAGGCAGGATGAGATGGCGGAAATCAGCTGCATGCATAGCTTTAGATGCACGTATGTAAAAAACGTAAACGTAATAATGCTTTATGCGATGGTATTGCACAATGCACGCTAGTTTAAAATGATAAAGAATTATGCTTACTATATTACATTAGCTCAAATACGTGTTTCTGTAGGTGATAGGGTGTTGATTGCAAAGGGAAGCAACTTTCACACATACCAATGCATATATATGCATCTAAAGCTATTATTTCCAAAGACAATCTAATCACAAAGCTTGAACGGTTCCAAGTAAGCTATGCCGTCCTTTAAATACTAGATATATCACACAACAGGATACAGGAAATCGTTAGTGGTTCTTTTGCTGATACCAAATCTGTAAGGCAATTAGATTTAAAATATAACGATATACACCAGATTTCCAGGTATACGTTTGCACAACTTCACTTGTTGCGAGATTTAGAGCTTACCGGCAACCCTATGCAAAGTATTTGTAAAATGGCATTTTATAACCTCACAAAAATTCGCACTTTACACTTGCAAGGTCTATCACAATTGTACGTTGACGAACACGCGTTTTGGGGACCTTCTAACATTGAACGCTTGAACATTTCAGATAACAAATTAAAACCTCTGCCGAAAGGGATGATATTCAACTTACTTCCACTGGTCTCTTTCAAAGTGATGACATGTTGTTTTGTTGCTATCTAACTAGCTTCCAGGTTTGCTGCCCCATATCTGTAAAATGGAAATGCTCACCACTTATATTTCCAAACCAGCCACTTAAAATTATATTATAGGTTATTTTTACCCTAACTATTTTTAAAACTCTATAGTGATTACACATATATGTATTTTCGAAAAAATCCAAGTTTTGCTTTGGCCTGGTTAAGTATATTATTGCTGTTTGAAATTTAAGCATGGGTTTATACTTTTTTATCTTAAGAATTGTAGATGTGATTCTCAATAAAAGTGCAATATATTTGATGGCAAAATGGACTTCAAACGTTTTTGCATGGCAATTATGATTTTGTCATTTACCTTGCATGCACTTTCTGTATTTCTTTCTACCTTACTTGCATATATACGCATCATTTCCACTCTTACATTTTTCAGAAGTGGGATGAATATGAAGGGTGTTAAACCGGTATCAATGGTAGGCTTGCTGTGTGTCATTACCATGGGATTGCGACCCTTCAGTAATTTTTCCCACAAAAAAGTATCCGTCATATGCCTTTCCCCTTTACTTTATGCCAACCGACAATGCTATTTATTGGAACGGTATCTTTATTTCATTTGTTTTTGTGATTTTTAGTCTCTTTATTATTTCTTCCCATGCAGTAATTCTCAAAGCTGCACAGCTATCAAGAAAGAAGGTTGAAAACGTTGGTACAAGTAAAATTCTATTTGCAAAAATCATGACGATGATATTGTCGTCATTTATTCGCAGTGTCTGTATCATATACAGGATGCAACTGGGCATATCTGAGAGAGAAAAGTATCCTTATTCTCACATGACTTTGACATTTTTTGTGTCTGTTTGTGCACTGACCAATCCTGTAAATCACTTAAAAAGTTCACAAGATGTGGGAAATCTTATGAGAAGAATCTCGATCCAGCTGTGGTTACTACTATTAGGAAGCAAGTCACCTATGGCCAAAATTCCAAATAAATATTCTGAATAATGATAGTTACACACATAAATGTATAACTTTAATGATGTGCATCAACATATATAGCATTGCGTCTTCATATCAATTATGTCTCCCGGTGGAAGCCGGGGGACATATTGTTTAAGTGCCCGTTTCTTCCGCTTCTTGTTGTTGTTGTTGTTGTTGTTGTTGTTGTTGTTGTTGTTGTTGTTGTTGTTCAGGTTCTTCAACACATGGTTTCCGTGCGATACGTCTTGAAGGACTTGACAGAACTTGATGAAACTTGGTAGGATTATGTATCTAGGCAAGACCTAGGTTGGGATTGTATTTGGATGATCTTGACCTAATTTTCAAGGTCACAGGGTCATTTATGTGAAATTGGTTTCTCTGGAATAAGTTTTGAAGAACTTGATGAAAATTGCTAGAGTAATGTATCTAGGTGAGAGCTAAAATAGGATTGTAATTTTCAAGCAAACTTGGTCATTTGCAATTTGTTATCACCTGTAGCTTAATCAGAGACGTAAGTGTTCCACCGGGAGACATTTGATTTTCTGTTGGAAAATCAGTCTGTTCTAGTTTAGTATGTTATCTCTGGATTGCTTTCAATTATAAAATAGAACCATATTATCCACATACACAGTGCTTAATTCCAAAAGGGGCTTGTATATATTTGCCCTATACCTCCATCATGGTTAAGTAAAAAGTAGCAAAACCAGTATTCTATGCTTAGTTAATGAAAACGTAGATTTATAAGTCTCATTAGTGGTCAAACTTCACCCCCCATATAAGTGTGGCAACGTGCAACATTAACTGAACCAAATTAACTGATGGTAACAGCGATGCATGTTACTGTTACTTTTTCGTAAATTTACATTCACTGTTACTTTTTTGCAAATTTACATTCTACAGCTTAATGCGTGTTATTTTCTGAATTAAGTTATTGACATTGTTCAAGACATCATGCAATTAGTTCAATTGTATGACTGCTTACCATAATGAACAAAGTATATGGAATCAGCCTTTGCCAGAATTATTGGCGAATGACGTTCCCATTTAGTTTTCTGGATTTTCTACGGAAGTTCAAGATCGCTTTTAAATATTTTTGTACATTACAGTCACTTTGCAATCAAATTTAGACTTTTTGTTATTATGCTTTAGTCCCGTAAGCATATTAAGTTTTCCTGTCCACACACACATTGATGCATGTTCCTCTCACAATATCTTAGCTTATGCTCACATGTATGATTATGGGCAGCTTTTATTCTACCGTTGCTCACTGATGCTGGCAGGGCTATGGACATCTTTTTCCAAATCAAATGCTTACTTCAATGCTATGTTTTCACATAAGCATATAAATGGGTATGCAGTTGGATTGAATTGTTTTTATGTACTAAAACAGACACATTATTTTCATCATCGTGAGAACATGATTCATACCATTCACTTGATTCATACCATTCACCGGGAATAATGGCGTAGGTCTGGCAGGGCCACCTTTCATGACTTCCTGGTTGCTTTTCCACTATACAACAGATATCTTCAATAGACACCATATTTTGGCCTGGTATGTTATAAGTGTCTTGTGACTTGAGTGGTTCATCATTTTCAAACCTACCGCTCAAATTTATTGAGTGAATTTGCAAGAACTTTTCCTATATATATATACATATATGTATATATAGGCAACATTTGTGCCATTCAAACTGTGCACGCACCGTGACCTGTTGATTGCTATTCTACAAAGCATTGTAGTGAGCATCAGACTGGCTGAACTATGATGTAACCCCTCAAACATTGGGTATGCCCTTGTGAATGGCTGCATACAAATACAGCAAGGCTTGTTTGTAAACAGAAACTGGTTAACTCATAGCTCCCCGTGTGTAAAGGTTGTCCATTTCAGATATATATGTACTGTCTGTAAGCCTGCCTGAAGACATCTTAGTAGTGATTATGGGCAAACCTAGTAGAGCCAAATCATCAGCAGAGCCTGAGCCTGATGGAGATGAATTAGTGCTCGCCATTATTGAAGCCTTGTCTGATGACAGGGTTCTAGCGAAAATCCAGAAAAGCCTGGAGAATTCAGACAAGTTATCAAGCAAAATCAGCACTATGATTGGCCAACACTTTTCCGTTCTGCAGAGGGAAATCGCTGATAAGAATGAAAAGATATCTAAGTTGGAAAAAAAAGTAGATGAACTGACAATGAATTGTGATGATTTAGAGCAGTATTCAAGGCGTAACCTGATTATAGTATCTGGCATAACTGAGACGACAGACGAAGACACAGATGAATTGATAGTAAAAATGGCAAACAACGTAAGGACACTCCCTTGGAATTAATTGAAATAGACCGGTCTCATCGCGTTGGCCCAAAGATAGCAGGCAAAGTTAGACCCATTCTGGTGAAACTGACATCCTACAGGAGCAAATCCAAGCTTATTAGAAATCGCCGCAAACTGAACTCATCGAATGTACAAAACATCCTTCCCACTGGTACAGATAACTCAAAAATCTTCATCAATGATGACCTCACCAAGCACCGGGCCCAACTCTTGTACAAGGCAAGAATGCTGAAGAAGGACATTACAATTAATGACGCATGGTCCTATGATGGTCGCATTCTTATCAAAGACAAGAATAATAAAATTGTCCCTATTTTGTCCATGCGTGATCTTGTGCACCTTGGGGAACCGTCCTTGTAACATTGATTAAACCCCGACTTGGAGTTACTGACACAACTGAACACTGACATTCCTAGATACATATGTATTAGCACTGTTTATGAGCTAGCCGTAACTGATCACATATATGCACTCTCTACCATACACAGAGTACTTTACCCAACTTGTTATATTTTTTCTTGTCACGTATTCTGTGCCTAAATCAAGGTACAAGTGGATACCACAATGAATTTATACGTATTACTTTTATTTTTCCACTACGTAATGTACTGTTGCTCTATAACGAAAACATATAGGGCTAAGTCAAAGATCAACAACACCTTTCATTTATTTTCTTCCTACTATACTGCTTTTTTACTTACCTATTATATGGTACACATCGTGAATATTATGTACATCGATGTATGCTTTCTTATTCTTACAATTTGTTTAAACCATACAATTTCTTCAAATATGAATATGTACGTCTTGTTTAAACTCGTGAACGTATGTATTTATCACTTTATACCCTCAACATACTTCAAATGTCTTGCAGCTGACAGTTATATATTACTGAAGTCACATGTAGAAGATGACAATCGTCCTGAGCTATTATTGTGTAATGTTCTTAGTTTAGAATTGTCAGTTGATTCACATATTCATTATTTATTCTATGTCGACTGCAGTGACTTATTCACTTTTTGTTTACAATGATAACAATTTGTAGCATATGCACAAAAATGGTGAACGCTAGGAATGTAAATCAGATGGCATTGCATTTTGATGAATTTGAATCATATTTAAGTACCCTGAAATATCATTTTGATGTTATTGCTCTGAGTGAGACTTGGTTAAATGAACACAACCAGGACCTCTATGACTATCATCTTACAATCTTATAAAACAAATTCGACCAAATCGTGTAGGAGGAGTAGTCTCTCTGTTTGTAGATCAAGCTATGCAATTTATTGTCAAGGATAACTTATGCCATTGTAATGATACTTTTGAATCAGTTTTTATAGAACTGATCAATGATGGAATAGATTCTAAGGGTAATGCTATTATAGGTGTGGTATATCGACCACCAGGTGCTAGTATAACAGAATTTAATTTGTTTTTTGAAAGTATTATGGAATCTTTAAAATCAGATGCTGTAAAATGTTATATAATGGGAGACTTTAATATTGATGTTTTAAAATCAGATACACATACTGGTACTGCAAACTTTATGGACATTATATACAGGAATTCTTTTTTACCATCTATCAATAGACCAACCAGAATTACTGAAACTACCGACACTATCATAGATAATATTTTTACCAATGTTCTCAACCCATCAATAGCTGCAAAAATGGCATTTTATATACAGATTTATCGGACCACTTGCCAATTTTTCATATCAGTCAAACCAAACTATGCTCTAAAGTGACTTTCCCTACCTCTCAACAGGTTATTACTGCAAAAACACTCTCCAAATTGAAACTCAGCATTGATTCATACGATTGGACAGATATTACACAACACCAGGATACAAATTCTGCCATGACAGCTTTCAGCAAAAAATTTTAATTAGTTTACAATGAATGCATTCCTACAAAAGTAGTGTCATTTAAGTATAATTCTAAAAAACTCTGGTTAACAAATGGCCTTATCAAGTCAATTGGAAGAAAAAATAAATTGTATTATAACTATCGACATTCTAAACACAATATTGAGGCTAAATTCGAAAAATACAAAACATATAGAAATAAACTTCATCACCTTATTCGTATTGCTGAAAAAGCGTACTACGCCAGTCTTATTGAAAATAACAAACAGAACCTTGCAAAATATGGAAAATAATAAATAATGTTATCGGCAAGAATAAAGTAGCATTAATTAACAATAGATTCAAGTTCAATGAAACTATAATTACTGACAAAAAGGACATTGCAAATCATTTCAATTCATTCTTTTTCAAAGGTGGACCAAACCTGGCTAAAAAGATGCCATCTAGCAAATGTGATCCACTTAATTTTATGAAGGGAACTTATTTACATTCATTTTACTTTCATCCCGTTTTTGAGGATGACATACGAATTATAATAAATTCGCTAAGAAATTCATCCCCTGGATGGGATAATATTAATCCTAAAGTAGTAAAATATGTCAGTAACGGTATTCTCCAACCTCTTTTTTACATCATTAACTTATCATTGGAATCTGGAATCTTTCCAGACGAACTAAAACTAGCTAAAGTTATTCCATTATATAAAAAGGGCGATCCTGAATTATCGTCCAATTTCATTACTGTCTTTCTTTTCTAAAATTTTGGAAAAGGTTGCTTACAATCAACTTATTTTATACCTAGAAAAAAAATCAATCTTGTATGATTTTCAATTTGGATTCCGCAAGGGATATAGTACTGAAATGGCAGTTAGTTACCTTGTCAGCAGAGTGTCAGAGGCCTTGGACCGACATAACCATGCAATCAGCATTTTTCTTGATCTGTCTAAGGCCTTTGATACTGTGAATCATGAAATTCCTCTATCCAAATTATCTCATTATGGTGAACGTGGATCAGCACTCAGTTGGTTCACTAGCTATACATCTAAACGAAAACAATATCTATGTTTCATGAACGAAGAATCAAATTCCCTTGATATAACATGCGGAGTTCCTCAAGGCTCAATATTAGGCCCTCTCCTTTTTTCAATCTACATAAATGACCTAGGAACCTTATCTGAAAATGTATTTACTCTCCTCTTCGCAGATGATACTAGTTTACTTTTTACTGGGCGTAATCTAGACATTTTGATTGATAATGTTAATGCTGCCCTAAAGATATGTCTTGATTGGTTTCATTCAAATAAGCTGTCTGTCAACTTAGATAAAACTAACTATATGATATTTGGAACAAAAAGTAAAAATAATTCCTCAATCAAAGTAAATAACATATCTTTGGAACAAATATTCCACTGTAAATTTCTGGTGTTTGGATTGATAGCAAGTTAAATTGGAAATATCACATACTGAATATATCTAGTAAGCTTAGTAAAATTATTGGCATCTTCAAAAAAATAAGATGGAAATTTGGAAAAGATATCCTTATTCAGCTTTATCATACACTAGCATACCCATACTTCCTTTATTGTAATCTCATCTGGGCTGCCAATTACCCATCTAATTTAGATAAACTTGCAAAAATTCAAAAGAAACTAGTTAGAATAATCAGCAATTCTGAATTCAATGCACACACTTATCCTATTTTTGTCAACCTTAGACTTTTAAGATTTGACCAACTTAATAGGTATGCTACAGCCTTGTTCATTTTCAAAGCTATAAACAACATCATGCCTCTAATTCTCCATAATCTATTCCAATTTACCTCTGATATACATTCTTATTCGACTAGGCAATCATCTAAACTTTATGTACCCAGATCCAGAACAAACCTGTGTAATTTCTCTATCAAATATCATGGAGCTCTAGTATGGAACAGCATTCCAAACAACATCAGATGTTCACCTTTTCTTTATGTATTTAAATCAAAGCTTAAGGGTTACTTAATTTCTTGCATATCTTAGTTTTGTTATGCTTGAGTGGTATACTGACTTATAGTTATGTTTAGTGTTACTATCAAGCCATTTTTTACTTTATTATTCTCTGCCACAAACCTATTATTAAACAGTTATGTAATGCATTTTGTAACAGGAGATTATATAAGCCCACTTGGGTTTCCATCTCCTATGTGGCTGTTGTAAATATTTGATGTACTTTTCGTCATAATAAACTTCAAACTTCAAACTTCAAACTTGCTATTCTTTAACATTCTTTCTTCTTCTTCTTCTTCTTCTTCTTCTTCTTCTTCTTCTTCTTCTTCTTCTTCTTCTTCTTCTTCTTCTTCTTCTTCTTCTTCTTCTTCTTCTTCTTCTTCTTCTTCTTCTTCTTCTTATTCTTATTCTTATTCTTATTCTTATTCTTATTATATTTATTAAAGGGAGTTATTTTTTTTTAAAGTAAGGGAAAGTCCAGCCCGAAAAAATATGTTCGCAAATAACAGGTTACAAAGTATCCTCGATGGTTTCCTAGTGATTACTGAGGGATAATTTCACTTGGCTGTTGAAGCCTCACCTTATTTTTGCATTAAACATAGTTTTACTGAGTAATCAAGGTTATTGAATAGTAACAAAGTTTCAGTTTATCACTGCTGATAGTTTTTTCACCAAAAAAATAGGCGAGTCACCACATAGTATAAGTGTGGCAGCTATGTGACACAAAACATAAGGTAAAGCAAAATACCCATATTTAGTCACGTTTATAGGTCACAGGTATGATGTACCTCAGTTCCTGCTGGGCCTAAAGGATGTCCACCGGAATGAATGACTTTATTTCACTACACCACACCCATGATACATGGTACTATATGTCTTCAAACACAACGTAAAACAAGATATTATGCAATATGCACATCACAATCCAATACAGTTAAGTAAAACACAAACCACGTCAATAGAACACATTACAAGCTGGAGTTATGTGTCACCTGCTTCGGGAGGTGAGGGGTGATGAAGGGTAATTTCTAGCAGTGACAAGGGTGGGGCTGAAGGTGCCAAGCTGGTTTATGTTCACGTGGAGTGACAACGCATCAGAGAGTCTACGGGCTTCATTGTTTCCGCACATTGTTTAATATGCTGATTCAATTCCAATTGTATTCAAAAGATTGACCCCTATGGTGTTCGAGTTTGAGCTGGCATGGTTACTATTGCTTCTGTTCAGCTTAAGTCATTGGTCTGTCTTGGGCGTCCAGGTTTGAGACGAGAAAAAACTTGAACAGCATGAATGTATAACAATTATTCCTCCCTCAAAAGCCTTTGTTCCGTACAGACAAAGTCACTATACAGAAATTGTGCACCCTGACTATTGAGTCATTTTGAATAAAGTGTGACCTTTAAGTGTGAAAGAAGCAAAGCTATATTACAGAATCCTTGAGCTTATGTGGGGAAGAAAAGTACACGGGTGTGTCATTCTATGGATGAAAGCACACATCTTTAACACATGCTGGGAAGTCTGGAGACCCTTTCACCTTGTAAATGTTTGATAAATGCTGTAGTACCACCATAATTGAGCATAAATATGTAGTTTGGATTTATAAATTTGCCAGTATTTTGAGACTTTGGGCAGTTTGAGTTATGTATTGATATCATATTTATGTTTATCTAGCTGCTTTGCATAGTCATTGGGAGAAAGCAGATGTTCATTTGCATATACCTAATAAGCGAGTTGTTATATCTCAGTGTATGGGGTTTTGGGTCCCAGTTGGAATCAGGGGCTATTAAATTGGTACACTGCAGAGTAGATAAAAAGGAGCTCTTTTCTGGTAAGGAGGTTAAGGCCATGTCCAAGGCATGTATGCTCCATTTAGAAAAATCACAAAGTGCTGCATACCTCTGAATTCCAAATAATGTCAGAAAATGACTGTCACAGCAAACAAGAATAATTATTAAATGCTGCATTAGTGCCTTTTGTCTGTTTCTCTTTGAATGATATGTGCTTACATCCAAGCGTGATGCCACTTTTCTTGTTTGCAAGCATATAACTTTGTTGCTGTTTAGACTGGTGGGGTCCATTGATGGCTGATAAAATATTATGAGAAGTTACCATGCAAGATAAACCAGAAAGTACAGGTGCAATGGGACTGGTAAAACACTTTTTCATTCATTTTATTATATAAATATTGATTAATCTAAACAATATTTGGTGACCACATACTTTAACTTGTTATCTCTATGATAAAGTGCAAAGCAGGAATCATTTTGTGATTTTTCTCGCCACATCCGTCATAGACCAAGTCATTCTAACACGCTGTGCCATGTCTTACCACTATTCCTATTCTATAGCATCGAGATTTCAAGTTACCCTTCATCCTGTAAATTGACGCCGACTTCACTAGATTGGCAACCTGTTTTAACCAGGATCCGACTGGAAAACAGGTTGTGATACCATGTGCGTTTCAAGCTCTTTAACAACACCAGGAATCTGTGATGAACCATAGTCCCAAAAAACTTGAATTATTATTTTTGATATGGGCTATCACAAATAACTGCAAGACCATCGCTGTGGATCGTGATAAACTGTTTAACCGAGAACTCCCTATTGTAAAAGGTATAACGAACCACGGGGGAAAAACAGAGATGTTCTGTGTTTCTTCATTTGCTCGTTTGAAGTTTGCAGTAAATTTCCGGTCTGTTTGAGAGAACAAAAACACAAGCTCTTTGCTCCGACAATATTGTGTAATGCGTGGAGATTGGAGAAAAATTGTATGTAGATTCTTTCTATACCATCCAAACTAAGATCAGTGGCTGAAGTTCCATTCACAGTTGCTCAATGACACCTGTTCTTCTTCACATAATACAATCAGTTAAACAAATAACCAAAGATATATCACTTAAATAGTCCGGAAAAAATATTATTCACACTAATTAATTTGAACCCGACATGGGACAGGCAGTCACCCATGAAAAACTGGTGGTTTTAAACTGGTTCTCTCAATAGAGATTGAGGTATCATCTGTCCGCAATTATGTTAGCCATGAAATTCAACCCATGGGACACCAACTCAAACTTGTATCATTCCCCGTCTAGAAAATGGTGCGTTCGTTTCATCGTTTTCGTATGAAAGACAACATTCTTATCTGTAATTAATCTGCTTCGCAAGAACAGCAAATCAATAAAGTGTGCATACATGAAACTTTAAGAAGTAATGTATTAGCCATATTGCATGACAGCATGGGCATCAAAGTTGTGAATGTAATGCTGTTTGTATGGTATATATAGTCAGGTGGGCGGATATACGCGCAACTGCCATCAATGGCAAGTCTTTGACGGCACCTTTTCTTCACACACATGTGCAAATGTGTCATATGATGCTATTTACCATTTATATGCCCTAACAAATTGATTTGGGCACCCACAAGAAGAATTTATCATTGACAATATTTGGGTTGATAATAGACATATTTTCAAAGTATATGCTGGCAACGCCATGCAGAAATAAAACATGTGTAGAGTTCCTCATAAAGGTTCACTTGAGAAATGCTTATTGGTACCAGGCATCCCCCCGGAATCCATTCAGACTGTACAAAATCACTTGAGTGTTAAGGTAACAGCGAATTCTGCAAGCTGTTACGGAACCCAAAGAATCATAAACAATAGGGTATAGTTCAAAGGTGAATGTTCATTTCCAGTATTTTAAGTGATCTGTGCATGATCTTATGAACACACTCAATGCAGAGCAGAAATATCATTGACCTTACCATTTATCATGATCATGATATCACAATTTTTTAACACATGAAAATAGACTGGGCTGGGGTGTTTTTATAGAAAATATATACTGCCCATGTGTAACATAATGTGATAAACAAAAAGCATAAAATAAATAAAATACACATGCAATTTTTGTGGCTTTGTGTATAAATATCACTTTTTACATACAAGCACAATGACTGAACTAGATCATGATATTATCACGCTTATCCAACCAATTAAAATCAGACTGAGCTGGAAGGTCTTCGCATGGGTAAGTATACTACCAAGATATGATAGACACACTTATCCAACCAAATAGAATCAGACTGAGCTGGAAGGTCTTCGCATGGGTAAGTATACTATCAAGATATGACAGACAATTTTTTTAAATAGAGTTACCGGAAACACATATCAGTTTTGAGTATAAATGCCACTTTTTGCATACAATGTTTTTGACTAGGGATCTTTACATTATTACGATTATCAAACTCATGAAAATTAAGGCTGAGCTGGAATGTCTGCATGGTAAGAACCAAATAAAAATACATATAAAGTAAACACATATTAGCTTTGTGTATAATTATCACCTTTACACACAATGACCGTGACTGGTGATTTTGATATCACGATTATCCAACTCATGAACAATAATGGACAAAGCTGGAATTTCTTCAGAGTAAATACATATATCATAGATGTCTACTTGATATGAAAAACAAAGGCAACGAATGAAATAAAACAAAGTTTTTGCATGTCAGCCTTGTATATAAGTATCAATTTCTACAAACAATTGCCTTGACTATTATAGTGATCATATTATTATCATGATTATCCAACCAATCAACACTTAGACTGAGTTGGAATGTCTTCAGTGGCCATACTCTCGATTTCTATCACGATACGATCAACAAAATCACCAAATGAAAAAGTCCGCTTTGTGACCTCGACTAGATATCTTGAAATTATCACGATTACCCAATTATTGAACAATTAAAATAAGCTGGAATGTCTTTTTGTAATACACTATCAATGTCTACCATAAAATGACTCAACAAAAGCACCAGATAAAAGTTAACACATATCACCTTTTAGACAGAATGGCCTTGCATATTGATCTTAACATCACTATTTTCCGTCTTTAACAAGTGGACAAAGCTGTGTCTTCAGAATAAATAACTGTAACAGTTGCAGTCTGCTGTGTATGTTTATCATGATATAAAATCCTTTCCATTAAACAGTTTACAGTTCCAAATATATGACTAATTCCCAGTTCGTATTATACCAGTCCCCTGGTATAATATATATACGCAAGAACAGGAGACACACCAGAAGCGTTTTTGGGCAACTGATTCTGTTCTCTCTGTGACTTCTTGTTTCCTGGCAAAGGCAAAAAGGGCAATTCTGTCCCCATAATTGGGTAAATAGGGCTGTAGCTGAGAGTCGTCCATGACCTGGAGAACACTGACATCAATCTGAAATTAAAAATAAAAAAAAAGAAACATATAGTGCTGCATATGCATTAAAACAATTTTGCCTGGGCATATTTGGGTATGAGTATAGCCAGTCGAGTGTTAAGGGCAGGTTGACTCGGTGTGGTTTCATGACTATACACATGAACGGTGCACCACTGTTTATTCTAGCATAACGATCAGCTTCGAACATTAAATATTTAACAAAATTCTTGCAAAAGATTTACCATGCTTCTAGGCTTTTCATGTCGTGCGAGACTCTTTACGTCCTTAAAGCAGTCTTGTTTGCAGAACAAAAGCAAAAAAAAAAAAAAGAAATAAAAATTTCAGATATAACTAGAACATGCTGATTTTCCAACTGAAAATCAAATGTCTCCCCGTGCGCCCTTACTATTTTCCACCTTATTTTTTATAAATAGGCATACCGATTCCATTGATTTACACATATGGTAAAGGTACACTCTTTATTGACATTTCAAAACATTGATTTTCGAGGAAATGCCCATGTGACCTTGAAAAATAGGTCAAGGTCATACTTCTGCAGTTACGAGAAAGGTCATACAAAAGTCTTACATAGAAACATAATCACACAAAATGTCAACCGCTTTAAGACAAATCTTTCTCGAGTGCATCTGCAACGATTTTTACAGTGGCAATGTGACCTTGAAAATAGGTCAAGGTCACCCATCTACGATCCCAACTTAGTTGGTATTATGGTACATAAACATGCAAAATTCCAACCTCCTAAGTCAAATCCTTGCAGAGTTGTTGCATACGTGTCAATTTTAGATGACATGCCCATGTGACCTTGAAAAATAAGTCAAGGTCACCCATCTGCTATCCCAAGCAAGATCATATATAGGAACATTTTCACATAAAATTTCAACTTCCCAAGTAAAATCTTCCTTTGAGTTATCACGTCAATATTGAGTTCAGACGAAATGCCCATGTAAACTTTAAAAATAGGTCAAGGTCATACATCTGGAGTCACAAACAAGGTCTTACAAAAGTGTCACAGAGAAACATAATCGCACAAAATGTCAACCTCATTAAGTCAAATCTTTTACGAGTGCATCTGCAATGATTTTTAAAAGTGGCCATGTGACCGTGAAAATATGTCAAGGTCACCTATCTACAATCCAAACCTAGTTCATATTATGGTTCATAATCATACAAAATTTCAACCTCGTAAGTCAAATCCTTGCGAAGTTATTGCGTCTGTGTCAATTTTACATGACATGCCCATGTGATCTTAAAAATGGGTCAAGGTTACCCATCTGCAATCCCAAGCAAGGTTTTACATAGGAACATCTTCACCAAAAATTTCAACTTCCCAAGTCAAATCTCACTTGGGTTTTGCGTCCGCAACGCACAGACGAAGACGAAGAAGAAGAAGAAGAAGAAGAAGAAGAAGAAGAAGAAGAAATTGAAGAAGCAGAAGCAGAAGCAGAAGAAGAAGAAGAAGAAGAAGAAGAAGAAGAAGAAGAAGAAGAAGAAGAAGAAGAAGAAGAAGAAGAAGAAGAAGAAGAAGAAGAAGAAGAAGAAGAAGAAGAAGAAGAAGTCCCCCAGTTGCACGGGGAGACATAATTAAACATTTCTCATACAAACATATCATTGTTTCCGACAATATTGTTTGGCACAAAGAGAGTCAGTAGGTGTAAGTTATCAAAGTTACAAAACATTGTCCGCGCATGGGCAGACTCGCACAATCATAAATTGATGACGGTGTCTGTCAGAAGCCGCGCCTATATACCTTTACACAGACTCACACATTATTACTATTATGGCAGCCACACAAAATCATTTGTTTTGTTAGGAAGCTCAAAATGGATTTAGCATTGACCTTCGTCAGATAAAATCTCTGCCAAAAAATCTAAAATCTGTCAACCGTCTTAAAGTTCTTTGTTCATACAATCTAAGTATATAAAGCTTTTCCGATAATATTGGTTGTCATTGGACCATGCTACACAAAACTGTATTATAATTGTACTGTGCCTACTTGCCGAACATTGACGCTATTTTCGTCATGAAGTGATAAGATATTTCAGAGAGTGAAACAAAAACAAAATAAACTTAAAATGAAGTAGGACTGTTGACGATTTCATAATCTTATTCATTAACTCTATTTTCTGGCCGAAACTTCGTTCGTTTCATGCACAAATCACAATTTTGTCAGCACGTGCAATTAAATGCCTACACTACGAGTAACAAAAAAACAGGTTATTTGTAGATTTGGTAAGCGTAAAACTCAGCAAAGCTCTGTTTCTAAAGGCTGAAGGGTAATTTGGACTACCATGTGCATAGAAATAATTTAGCATTCAAAACGTCAATTTGTCTGACAATTGGGCACCCCTAATTTGCTTTTCACTAGATGAGTTTCAAAGGAATCTGTCATACCACTTGTCTGCGTTCCCATTCTCATGGGTCTTGTTTCATGATGGACTTGCAGCAACAAATCCCGGAATTTGGTCTTTTCAGTTAGTTAGGCAAATAGTATCAGCTGACACCATTTTCTCTCTGGTTAACAGTGAATCAACTTGCCTGTTAGCTTTCGACAATTGCCCCCCCCCCACCCCCAGTATATCATGTCATATTACTGCCCTAATCATTAGCTCAGGAATTTTAGAGTTTGACCCGAGAAAAATTCGTTTAAAGCTGAAAATTCCATGATTGGCTCTGTTCTGTTTGTCACCTTGAACAAATATCCTCAAGTCCCCTAGTCTCGGGCCTGCAGAACATGCTTAAATAGCACCGCTGCCTAGCAAATGCTATATACCCCATTTATCGAATACATTAGAAATCAATTAACAAATAACCATTTTCATGGCGTTATTTACCATTATGTTAACAAAATAATTATGAATAAGGACCTGCCAGTTATAATTAACATTTATAAGAAGTTTCCATTCTAACATTAAGGAAAATTTAAACTAGAAACCAAACGGCATACATAAAAGCTCCAAACAACAAACATCATGTAGACAGTGAGGCCATAAACCCAGAGGGTCCTGGGGGCCGATATCGACATCCTACATCTTCCCACTTTTTAATTTGCCAGGCTCTGTCATATGTCGTAAATGCCGTCCGCTCCTCCCTTCAGCTAACTATCGCATAATGTGATATGTGTTTGAACGAAGATTATACAAAACACTATTAGAGGAATAACACTTTGCAGTCTGAGTTAACAGCTTTCTGCGGCGCGCTCTGGGCGCACCGCGCGCAGAGGAAAGCTGTTGACAAATCACTAATCGTATTCGTATGTTGGTATTCATTGGAAACGCCCTTTCATGAGGAATTTTGCAGTTTCTGGCCAACAATCGTGGGAAAAAATTGGAAGCAGTGCAAATATAAGTAATGAGGGTAGTTTGTGTTTGTGTTACGGCCTTATGACACGCATGACTAAGGCTGACATCGGTCGAGAAGCGCTAGCGCTTCACGATCACGATGCCAGCCAGGAGGGTAATTCACTAAAGTCCTTACGCACGTTTCGCCTATACTTATAACAGGTCCCTGCTTATAACATGTACGAATGATCGTAAGAACTTTCGTAAAATGGACCCCTTAGGCATGCGTGTCATAAGGCCATAACGCGAGTATTTTCAGTGAGAAGGATACGAAATTTGAATCTTCCAGCAAATACCCCCTGACACCCAAACTTTAAGAAAATGAACTTGTATTTAATTTTCACACAAGTGGTGTACGACTAACACAGAGTTTCTCTTATATACATAACATTGATTTTACACCTAATAGAAACACTTCCTATGATATTAGAAGGATGTGTTTGGTGAAAATAATTTAAAAAGTGCGAAAGGGGAAAAAGGGATAAGCACGTATGATAGCACAACGCTCAATCAGTAACTATACTAAAGAAGAAGGTCATGAAAAATGTAACAGTGATCTTCAATCATGGTCAAGGTCAAGCGTCTGACAGAAATTTGACCTTGCCCTTCGGTCAAGCTTGCACAGTAACAAGTTATTGAATCATACCATGATCGCACATTTCATATTCTATTTCCATTAAAATACTATGCTGGCATCTGTTATACGTGCACGTTTTACCCAAATCAGCCCATCTCATATTGCATTGAAACCCTGTTGCTGCGTAGTAGTTCACCTCTGCAGTGATCTGTTTATGAAACAAGGAGGTTAACGCACTTACACGCCGAAGGATTACTATCATACTACCATGTTTAGTTATTAAGCAGAATTAAAAGAGATAAATAAGGGCCAAAAAATGAAAAAAAAAAAAAATAATAACCACTTCTTAGTGCGCCCTTGACCTATGACCTGCCAGATACAGGTCAATAGTTCTTTACCTTCCCCTAAACAATAGCTTGTATAATGCGAAAGACAATTCCAGGGCTAACACCACATCAACACCTGGTGGCTGAAGGTAATCGAGCAGCATTTCAGATCAGGGTGTAGCGTGTTCTAGACCCGTGGCTGCCAACTACTTTTTTTTGGGGGGGGGGGTGTTTTTTTGTTTTTTTTTTGTTTTTTTTAAACAGTGTAGAGAAAATTTTCTCTAAGTTCAGCATCAAATGAATGATTCGAGGATCACTTGCACTCTCGCGTAATCCTCACCATAGACGTCCTCCGGAGAATGTTGTCTATGAAAAATAAGACAATAATACTCTGCTCGGAACAAATACAATGGAGCTCCGAGGCTTATAATAAGCACATCGCCTACGTGGCAATGAATTATAATCACTAGGCAAGTTATGGATGGGAAATAATTGGAATAGATTCGTAATCAGATATTCCCTTTTCATTATTTCAATACGAAACAAGGTTGACGTGACTTTAACATCATCATACATTTTCAAAAACTGACATTTTCATATTACTTTAAAAAACAGCCGATACCAACTTTTCGCCATAAATTTACAGTAGGGCATAGTATTGCAATTTCTAATCATAGTTAGTTCTCACTTTTGTAGTATCAAAATGATAAAATGTCCCTCTGGGCTAGATAATTCCAAATATGACCACAAGTGTCTCTCATTCGCCTGTCATTTGTGACCAAAATGTGCAATTATGGTTGCTAGGCAACCATTTGATTTTGACCATGATCCGCACTCCGGATGCTAAAGGACTTTTAACACAGCAAGATATAGGATCTCAGAAATGGCCTACATCCTGGGGGAAAAAATCAGCTTTACGCAATTTTTGCCGGGTTGGACCACAAAATGGACTACCTACTAAATATACCCTGAACTATACTTAATATATAAGTTGGTGCAGCAGGCCTACTCTTTTTGGGAAGCCTATAACAATTTGTCTTTATGTATGACAATAATTTTGCCTTCCATTAGGAATTTAATATAAATGTTTTCATTAAGAATCAGTGAAAATCACCAAACTTGGGGAAAAAAGGTGCTATATCTAGCCAAGACTAAACAGATTCACTGGATTTCTTTGGGTGTCTTGAAACTGTAGCGTATGGCAGTCGCTCTGTTAACTCATGTCACCCTTCACATCTTTTTTTATTTTATTTCATTTGTTTTTTATTAAATGCTTCCATCACTGTTTCCTGGTTTATAACATGGAAGAGGGCTTAAAAGTCAAACAATAGTGTAAACAACTGCTGCGTGTCATTCATTGCAATGTATGCAAATAATTGTCTAGAGAACCACTCGACCAATTTAGCTTAGCAGGGCTCCCGTATAATCAAAACCTGAGGGAAATACCCCTTAGTCAATGAGGCAATTCGTATTTATATCAAATCATGTTATTGGGCTGCCCTTGAATCCAGTCATCAAAAATGGTCCTATAGAGTACAGTCTAAACAGTAATTCCGTGGAGCGTACCTGGCCTAGATATCAGTCGCCTCAGGTGGGTCAAGTCTAACTTTCAATTCATGGTCCAATAGTAGTCTACCTTTCCACAGTAGGCCTATACGTCTAATATTGCACATTATGGGCCTAACTATGATGCTTACCTTATCGTTAACCAGCGCCTCGATGGCTTTGGCTGGGACTTGTCTGTTCCGAAGAAATGCCTCCATCGTCTATAGACCCTGAAAGATGATAAAGTCTAGACTTCCCTACTAATCTATCTTCTCAATGGGTCAGTACTACCAAAAATACAATTTTAGGTTTAAATCTTGAAGAAATTTGGCATAATCAAGGAAACAATTCAGGCATATACCCTTCAAAACTATTCAAATCAGCAATCAAAAGTAAATTCTGTACTCAATGGGGGTAAGATTTAAATTTTCAAGGTGATCAAGATAAAAAATTGCGAACGTATACTCTTTTTAAAACGGATTTCAATTAAGAATTATACCTTCACCAGATAAAAGATTTCGATATACGCAAATATATTACCCGCCTTCGCATAAGTGCACATAATTTAAGTATTGAAACTGGACGCCATAAAAGACCAAACAAAATTCCTGTTGATCTCACAGTTTGTGATATTTGCAAAGAACTAGAAAATGAAAAACACTTTGTCTTGAAATGTTTTAAATTTAAAACTCCCAGAAAGAAATTTTTGAGCGAAATAAAACAGATTTTTAACTTAGATAGCTTTGACGATGAACACTTTTTTATATTCATAATGAGTTTAAACGATGCAGATTTGATTTCAAAATTTGCTTTTTACCTAAAAGAATGTACAGACATCAGCGGACCTCTATGACATCAAATTACCCTTATCTATTTTTTTCTACTCGCTTCATTGCTTCATAATATATAATTGTTTGTTGCGTTTGTGTATGTGTAATGTGTATCCTATTGTCTTTCTTTTTCAATGTTGTTATTGTTCTTGTTGTTGTATGTATGTATGTATGTATGTATGTATGTATGTGACAGATTACCATTGTAATATTGGTGTAGTCAATAAAGTCCAAAGCTCACATGGAATTTGATGGAGAAATACATACTTTTTTTGTTTAGCGTACACGAGAATAGCAACATGGCCGTTTCAAATATTTTGAGGATCATACAATGATACATGTGTGTACATAAAAATGTAAATGCCAATATTGATACATCTTTTTATTGAAGCAATATATATTAAGAGAAATTACGTAATTTATTTTGTTCAAGGACAAATAACAAAGGACATTATTTTTTTCAGGAATGTTGGGACGTACATATTTTTTTAATGAAATGCATTGCTCTACCCCCCCCCCCCCAATCAAGTTTGAAATGGGTGGTCCCTTATCATTTCCAATAGGTATTTGCCACTTTGAAACCGATAATTTTTATGGTGAGTGTCGGGAGAGATCGTAGGCCTTATATTCAGGCCCCAATAAACATGTATCGCAGATTTGGCACAAAGTCTAAAGGTACACATGCGAGGATTCCTGACATAAAAATCAAAAATATAAACTGAAATTGTGTAATAAATTTAATGTTTGCATAGGTCTAAGTCTATAGGGTTTATTTGTAGAAATAGGTAAGGGAATGTGTGTATGTGTCTATGTCCCTACATGTATAAAGGCCCAAATGGTATTTATACTATTTGCAAGGTTCTGATAAGTAGGTAACATTGTGTAGTCAAGTATGGGTTATAAATCATGATAGACAGCGGTAACAAGCAGAGTATTATCAAAGCCACCGCGCCTTTTATATATTATACATGCTTTACATGGAGTTTATTTAATTCTACAAACAATAAGATAAAAATCTAGTTACGGATTGTTCGGGTGGAAAATAGTTTAATATTTACAGCAATATCAAGATTATTACAGAAGACATGACAAGGCTAGTTCCTTCATATGTAGGCAATTCATTTCATTCAAGACACCCGAATCTTTGAAATAATTTTACAAAATTTATCTAACACCAGGCTCGTCCAATTGACCAAGGCATAATTATATAGCTGACGAGCAAGGCATCAGATGAGAGCAATATGAGAACTTTTGTAATTCCATTTCTTCATCCAGCCAACGCAGTGTTAAATCTGTGCACACTTGGCATTTTGTCAGACAAGCTTATCATGAGGCATCCATAGGGCCTACACACGTACAAGTTACATTGTTTACTGTCATGATCGTATTTGTCTTAATTGGAAACATGTCTACAAATGTACCAAATGTATCTTACATTTCAGATATTAGTTGTTCTTAATCAATACTTTCAAAGAATTTAATGAATTAACAACATCTTGGGCTTACCTGACCTGTCACGCTCTGCATCATGCTGTACCACGTTCACATTCATAACATTCCGTGGGAATGATATAATTATTTCGTTCCCTCGAAATAATTATTTCGAGGGAACGAAATAATTATTTCGAGGGAACGAAATATATTTCGAGGGAACGAAATAATTATTTCGAGGGAACGAAATATATTTCGAGGGAACGAAATAATTATTTCGAGGGAACGAAACAATTATTTCGAGCGAACGAAATATATTTCGAGGGAACGAAATAATTACTTCGAGGGAACGAAATAATTATTTCGAGCGAACGAAATAATTATTTCGAGGGAACGAAATAATTATTTCGAGGGAACGAAATAATTATTTCGAGGGAACGAAATAGATTTCGAGGGAACGAAATAATTATTTCGAGGGAACGAAATAATTATTTCGAGGGAATGAAATATATATATATTTTCTTCTATCACTTTGAGGGCTCTATAATACCCTTCATGTAGTGGTTTTTTTATTTATTTCGTTCCCACGAAATATTTATTTCGTGGGAACGAAATATATTTCGTTCCCACGAAATATATTTCGTGGGAACGAAATATATTTCGTGGGAACGAAATAAACATTTTTTTTCTTCATGTGCCTTCTGGGGCTCCGTACATCATTTATATTATAATTGTGTATATAGAAAGGTTATGAGGTATCCGGCTGTGTTATTACAAGTATTATGCGCCGTCTGGGATACGAGCGCCGCTGGGTCGCTTTTCCCTATTACGTTGGTTCCCCGATACTGTTGTCGGTATGTTCCTTCTGAGTCAGTTCTAGCACTTGATATTTGGATACTTCAATGTCACAGTAGGCCTAAATATAAAATGTATCGCATGGAAGCAAACAGCATTTCCCCTGACTGTTAGTTTTAACATTGGATTAGATCCGCATGCTTGGTTAGCATCACATCAGTGAGTATGAATACATACTGTTGAATATAAAAATGGTTAAATGCAAGATGAAGATTTCATGGACGTATAAAAAAATATACTTACTTTGCGCCATGACAACAAACACTTTATCAATGGACATATCACTCTGCAGTGGCTTTTCGTACATGAAACACTATAATGAAACACAAGTACATAGTTATGTGTGGCTCTTCCTGTTTCAAAATAATCAAGTACCTCTCTAGACAATGGTGAAATTAAAAACATTTATATAAAAATGTGTACTACTAATCCATGTATACAAGATGATAAAAAAGGAAATAAACTAAACTCCACTGAGATTGTATGCATCAACAATTTATAACTGAATAGTATTCTCATGTGCCCCCCCCCCCCCCAAAAAAAAAATCCATATATATTATTATGATCATGAAATAAATTTTCTGTAAAGTATATGCATGCAAAAGTAGCATTTGTTGGTTTTATATGGCCAGCCTCAGACATAAATTGGGTTTAACTGACCATTTGTTTCCACATTTCAAAGGCATACTATTTGTTCAACTATACCATCAAAAATGGAGACTTAAGCTTATAATCTGTTAACTTTCCTTTCTTGCCTGCAAAGCTCAAACTTAGAGTCATCATTATAAAATATAGAGTGAAGTCAGGAAACAGCAGTAAATGAATTCAAACCACTTATCATTCGAACAGAAAGCAATATTAATTTGACTGTAGAACAGTTCACCTTGCACTTCATCATTGAAAACACAATAATTTGTGGTAAAACACACGTGGCATTCAGTACCAACAACCCCTTATATGCCCATTTGCCTAGCTAATACCCTGTTCAGGCTACAAACGGATTTTATTCAGTATATTTACCCGGGTAAAAAAGTCACCGTCAGACATTCGGATTGTCCATTCAGACTGCCCGGGTAACATTCGCATAAACTCTGATTGACAATTATCACTGCTGGCGGTCCAGAGGTTCAGATTACACAGTTAATAATATTAACCTAGGCCGCCTGCATGTGGGATACTTTTGGGTTGTTAGTTCAGACAGCAGTGTCCACCCGAATGTATAAATGTACCGGTGCGGATGTCGGGAAATATTCGCACAAAACCCATCTAACCCAGCAGGATTTTTTTTTTCAGGATAAAAACTTTCGAATTTTCATTAGAATGTAGGCGAAAGCTGGGGGCCTATGTAGTATGAATGGAAGGCCTACATTTGGATTTGGTGCCAATGAAATACACTTTTTGATAGTGTGAACGCGGTATAATTCTTCGTCCCGGACCGGTGCGACGGAGTACCTGTCTGGGAGGATCGATCGGACATTGTTTTCCTCTGGCACAGTATAGATTTTTTTAAAAAAAACATTTTTTAGCAAAAAAGTTGGTCCCACCAAGTCGGATCTGTCGGACCCGGAGGCTACGGCTCTGTAAACGGTATCATTATGGGACAATTAACAGTGATGAAAAGTCTCTGTTGTCTCGTTTGCAGCTGATTTATGTGACCATAAAGTTGTGTTTGTCTAGTTTTAACAATCATCCGTATGCATTTACATTTTCACATTATTGTTATTGACCCAGTTCAACTGATGCACTGCTTGTAGCGGCGGAACAGATATTTCCGTTTCATATGTCTCACTACTATTGCGATCAGTCTTAAAACATGAAGTTATAACCTAAAATACTTTATTTGGATTGCTCGTAGAAAAAATAATATTCGGACTGCCTTGAAAATGGAAAAAACCGCCTGCGTTTCTTTGTTATAAAGTCAAATAAATGTTAGCGAGTATCATGAGCAAAGTAATCGGCGTCTGATGGACGACAATTAGGACAAGTTGGAAGATTACAATGTATAGGAACTGTCTTTAAGCTCAGCATCAGGAGAATTATTACTTTATTTTGTTTGTGCAACCATGTTTGTCGATAGTGTGTGCCAAAATTCTATTCTTATCTAAACCATGTTGGGTTTTGCGGCCAAAACAAAAGGCACCAAATCAAAATTTGCCTGCTTATGTTCGGTTTCACTTCAAAGAGCTGCATGAATTGAACAAATCTAATGACCTTACAGACAACACGAGGTGGACTGGAAATGTTGAAATAAGGTAAACGCGTGTTGTAGAAAACACGAGAGAGAGAGAGAGAGAGAGAGAGAGAGAGAGAGAGAGAGAGAGAGAGAGAGAGAGAGAGAGAGAGAGAGAGCGAGCGAGCGAGCGAGCGAGAGAGAGAGAGAGAGAGAGAGAGAGAGAGAGAGAGAGAGAGAGAGAGAGAGAGAGAGAGAGCATTTAATGTTAACAATCCAAGTAAATGCTGGCGTTTTCTGAAACAATCGGCAACAGAAACATCTAATGAACTATTATTTATAAAGCCCTGAACTTTTCAATATTTTTGTTATTTTTTTTCTCAGTCTGCAATTCAAAAGCGACAATTTTATTTTAAACTTGGAATTTATTTTTGACGATGTTTGGTCCGTAGAAATCGATGAAGCATTGCATTAAACTGTAACTGTAAATGTGTCGAGCCATTTTCAAAAAGTCTCAAGGGTGCAAAAGCTCCAGGTGCTGATGGTACTCAAAGCGAGGTTTTGAAATATGCCTATTTTCCATATGTGCCATAAGTAATAATTATTACGTATGACGCTTTAAAAGATTCCTGTTTCACACATAGTTGCAAAAATCCACGTTAATCTAAGAGCATTGTGTCGTATCATAGGTTGTTTTCTTGTTGAATTTCAGGGCGTAGGTTGGCAACACTTGGACTGTTGCTGCGCTCAGAGGTTTCAATTAAAATAACAAAAGTTTCAACGAGATGTTTTAGTATGCAAATAAGCAAATCGTATGCAAATAACGCCATCGTCAAGTGCTGCCCACTGCAGTCCTGAAGCAGTCTATCAAAACGAGAAGAGTATTAGTGCATCAAATTTGAACCTTCACCAAACTACAAATATCTGTTAAGGTTGTGATGCCTACCTTTGTTCTTTTGCATCAGTTTATAATGTACAAAAGGAATTTCTTGTTTTGGCTGTTATGTTCGCCAAAATTCACCTCAGATATTTCATTACATAAGATAGGGGGGAAAAGGGCTAATCTCCAGTGATGTGAAGCTCACTATCCCACTCTGACGTAAAGAAATGCAGGCTATAATATACATTTTGTCAATTACGCCTTTGTAATACATGTTTAATCGTAAATGAGAATGTAAATTTATTTATAAGGAGCAGTCGTCTTAAACGCACAAAAGTACCTTGGAAGGGCCATGTTGTTGGAACAGAAGCAACACAATATGAAAGAAAACACCAGCCTCAAATTGGATTGCTGCCAAACCAAAGACTTTACCACAAAAATGGACACGTTTTCCCTCATGTCTAAACAGTGAGTCATATGATCTAACAGTATTATTTAGCAGTTCCTATAGGATGAAGCTAGTCCCATAAATTAACAATGAAAAATTTGCGAAGGAATTTTGTCATGCAGTGAAATATCATAATAATGACACTCAGATATCGGACATACTCAATATGATGACATAATTGTTTATGGGAAAAAGTTTATTTTCTTTGTTATTTTATTCACGTATCTGACATATTAAACTGTCTCGCACAATTCATAGTGTCGTTACAACGAGTTTTCACTGTAAAACACTTAACCTACCAGAGTAAAGGATGTCACCATAATTACCCGATCTCTCTTCTCGATGAAATTTGTCAGAAGACGGCTTATGGTCAGTTATGTCTATTTTTGTTCGTGAAAGACTCATTTTGTCAATTCTGCAGAAATAAGTGAATTGGACGGTAAATTGATAAAAACACCATGGCTCTGTTTCCTCAAAATTTGAACTGTATACAGTAGAGCCTGCCTGTGAGACCACCTGTGCTAGGACCAGTCTCTCTCATTAGCATATTTGAGTTTTATCCTACCTGCCTTTAAGGACCACCTGTTACACAAGACCATTTTAACAGGTCCTGTGGGTGGTTCCTTCAGGCAGGTTCCACTGCACTACATATTTCTAATATACGTACACTGCTTCACATTGAAATGCATCTTCCACATATATTTGTCTCATTCCATGAATCAACGGGTACTGCTCCTGTTAGCATGCAATCAAATGGAGAAAGGTGTGTTTGCTGTGCTGGGAACACACAATGCTAATAGTATTAAGGCTGTCAGATGTTTCACTAGAACATTCCATATGCCTTTCATCACACCCAGCATTCCATTCAACACCTCCGGCCAAGGACCTCATTTTGAAATCTATATGCAGCCGTTATGTACGCAGGCTCTCATTGGCTACATGAAGCGGCACAACTGGAAACAAGCTTATTACATTTGTCAAGAAGATGATGGTATGATTTTAACGACAGTATGTTTTTGGTATCGTTGATATAATTATCGAAGCTTTGACAAACGCAATTGTGATTGTAACATTGAACAGTTGCGTTACTTATTTGGAGCACAGCTTAAAGATTGACACCACATATGGGATTTGGCCGGTTTTCACCCATAAAACTACACAACTTTCCTTATAATGACGGGGGACGGTTTCGTAATAAGATGTTTTATTATCATTGCATTTTTGTGTCTCTTCACATTAGGACGTAGACGTGTTACTCATAGTTACAAATTGTTTTGGATTATTTTCAATTAAATTAGTTTACATTTTTTATACTTAGGCGCACAACTGAATTCAATCAAATGATGTCCACCGCATTTAAAGATGACCGAGATATTGAGACGCTCTAAAACTGCATTTATTTTTTTTTGTTCAATAAAGCTGAATTTATTGTATTTGGGAAAGGATACATTTAAGTATGACACTTGAACAGCTTGCGACACTAACGCCACATAACCATTTCAATTTGACACATAAGTGGCGCTGCCTTAATTTTTGTGCATAGTAGTGGATAATCAGAATGTCATTCACACCATTTATTTATAATTTATGTCAACGCAATATTGCAGGAATGTGGCGGTTAGATCAATTGTTCAAACACATATCGCCTGTAAGTGCTCCATTTTCACTATATGTTGAGAGAGTGAAGTCAGTGAAGGATATTATAGATGTCATAATTAAATTTAAAAATACAAATAAGGAAAAAGATTACAGAATTATCATGGATGTACCAAAGGACACCCTCAACGATTTTTTTCCAGATAAAAATGGTAATAAAATGCTTCCTTTTCCCCGTACAATTTAAGGATAATGTTTTTGTTTTTGTTTTTTGTTTTTTGTTTTTGTTTTGTTTTGTTTTTTGTTTTGTGTATTTTTGTTTGTTTTTTTTCTGTGTGCAGTTTTAATATATGTACTTTTGTAGCCTGAATTGCTTTCTTTCATTTGTGTGTCATACGTTAAGGCTTTTCTACAAGTAAGCTGTGCTTAGAGTTCCTTTTAAAAAACTTGTAAGTTTTCATATAAATCAAATTGAACAAATGACTTGAAATTTCAATTCACTCCCACCCAAAAAAGTAATAACGATTGTTCTTTAACATGTTTGAATTTTTTCTCCATATGTCTTGATTTCGTATGTTGTTTGCAGGTGAATCAAAGATTGATCAACGATTAAGCACAGATACTGATACTGATACTGTTCGAATTTACTAATTGAAATTTAGTGCAAAATCAAAAAGGTTCTTATAATGTAGGCGTCATTTCGTGCTCCATTACAGACCCACATACAGAAGAATGCCAAGATCTACTACTTCTTAGTTGGTCTTGTGAGTATGCCATAGGGGTGAATCAGCCTGAACTTCGAAACAGTGGTTATCTGACTACCAGGCTGCTTTAGTTCCTTTAAGGGGAAAGAGTTAAATGCGGGTCCCTTTCTATATATTGGAGGTATCCTGTTGCGTACTCCTATTTTGTCCTCAAAATTTCCCGTTGAAATCGCCGCAAAGCTCCCGGACGTAAGCGTTCGTCTGTCTAAATATTTCCACGTCAAAATCCTACCAACATAAAAAACACTATTGCTGAGAATTATAGATGATAACTTAAATGATAACAAGGCTCAGGTCAACAGCTATCCTTGACGCGGTTTTGGCACAGAGAGCTGGTGACTCAATCTTACGCTAACCAAGACAGGATTAAGACCGAAATGTATTTATGTTACAAGACATGGTCGTCGCCTGGTAGGATATCATAATTCACCGCCAAGCGGAGCGTATATCAACTAAGTAACCAGCTGGGGTTATCCGTTTCCATTACACAAGTAAAGCTTTGCATTTGAGAGTTTTCATTTTCCTACTTCCAAATCCCGAACTCTGCATTTTTATTTCATTGTCATGCAGCATTATAGCGTACCATGTACCATAAATACACGCAGTGATTAACCGCTACAGAAATACACCGACCTTATTAAAATGCCTTATTTTGAAGAAATTTGGATCTTTTGACGCCTTGGCAGTTATTTTCAAGTGGGATTAACAACAATCTGGGGAACTATTTTTTTGTGTATTTACATATTGCTTACTGGAAATACGCGAACTCAATTTGGCAAGGTACCACAGACTAAGTTTCACCAGCATAACTGGGTTTAGCATTGTAGACTATAATAGGCCAACGGTCGAACGATGGGGAAGAACACGTCAGCATTTCTTCGTTGGAAGTGGTAACCTGTCTACGCGCAGCGTTATCCAAATACTCGTAAGTATATTTTTTGTAGGATTTGTTGTCATTGTACATCGCAAAGTTGATCTAACAGTTTAGCGGGGAGTGTATCTCATGAAAATAAGCAGATCGTTTTGTTCAATCAATACACGGTCTTCACTTCTTTGCATCGCCATGCAATAATTTTGTTTTTCTGTCGAGCAGATCGGTTACAAATAAATGAAGCAATCATTATCTTCCTAATCATAAAAGCTGAATTAACATTGACAAGTATCATCTGAAAACGCTTGATAACACCTATATTTCACGTCATATTTTTTTTATTAAAATGCGTAATAACATTGCAGTATCAACACGCGTTACTTGCCGATGGAGTCACGGCTTTATACTTGGCTCTGTATGATCTTCGTACGAACCAACCACACATCTTCAAATCTACGCTTCATTCAAATAAACACAACTACCAAGAGAGCAAATACTGCGACACCGTCGAAATGAAAAACAGAGACGTAAGATTATAACTGGAAAAGCTAAAAGTAGATTTGGTAGATTTCGTGGAGCTCCAGAACCTGACAGACACTTGTTTATATATAGGGTAGATTGTTCCACTGAGGTAGATGATTTAAAGATGCATATGATAGACAATGGGTTTGAAGTACGTTACTTAGAATGCATATCTGACCCGCGTGCCAAATTTAAGTCATTTAAACTCACGGTACCAGTGTCGCAATTTAACGATCTCTTTCATGATTCCCTCTGGCCTGCTGGAGTCAAGGTTCGAAAATTTGTCCCTCCCAAGAATAGAGACCTGGAGGTTTTGCCGTAAATCGAGATCATGTTCAAGTTCCTCATATTTGTTTATATATTTTTTATGATGGCTAACCTAAGTTTTGCGAGCTATAATTCCAATGGCCACGGTGTCGGCAGACTTGAGTATATTGATAAACTTACTAAATCCAATGATATTGTTTTTGTGCAAGAGCATTGGCTTTTGAGCAAACAAATCGGCATTTTTGAAAACAAAATTTCAGATATTTATGTACATGGAGTATCAGGAATGGCCGATGATGAACTTATAGCAGGTAGACCTTTTGGAGGATGTGCTATCATTTGGAAGAAAAATCTGGCTTGTAAAGTAACGCCTGTATTTTTTGAGTCAAGAAGAGTCTGTGCCATTATGCTAGAAATGAACAAAATCAGTATGCTTATCGTGAATGTCTATATGCCTTGTGACTCAAATACCCAATGTGACAAAACTCGTGAATTTAATGACATTTTAAATGAAATATCTTCAAAAATACAAGAATTGGATATGAATTATATTCTAATTAGGGGTGACTGGAATACTGATTTGTCACGCCAAGGTTCATTGAATACGGCTATGATGAAGTCATTTATTCAAAGGGAAAGTCTTAAGTGTTTATTGTTCCATGACAAAAACAAAGTTGACTATACATTTGAGAGTAAGGTGAATGGGGAAAAAACTACAATTGACCACTTCATTGTGTCGGAAAATTTATCGCACTTGGTCTCTGAATATTTGTGTACACAGGAGGGTGATAATCTTTCAGATCACTACCCTGTCAAAATACAATTAGAAATTTCTAAAGTGCAAGTCGATTCGTTACCGATACAAAAAACCCCAAAACCTCTTTGGTATGCTGCTAGCGAAGAAAACATCTCAGAGTATAAATCGTGTCTCGATACTAATTTAAATCTAGTAAATATTCCATGGGAAGTAGTCACATGTGATAATTTATTCTGCGCTGAACATAATAGTGCTATCCAATCTTTTCACGATAAAATTGTCAAGGCATGTCTTGATTCGAGCTTGGATAATATCCCACACTCAGGATGTAAAAGCAATAATGCGATTCCTGGATGGACCGAAAGGGTAGAGCCATATAGGAAACAGGCAATATTTTGGCACAATTTGTGGAAAAGTAATAACTCTCCCAGGGCTGGAATAATTGCCGACATTCGTATTAAGACACGTGCTAAGTACCATTATGAGCTCAGAGCAGTTAAAAAGAATAAAGATATGTATATTGCAAATCGCTTAGCTGAAACAATGACTCAAAGCAATAGTAAAGATTTCTGGGGTACTATTAAAAAGATTAAAAATAATGTACAATCAAGACCAAGAATGATAGACAACGAAACCGAGGATGATGACATTGCAAATCTCTTCGCAGATAAATATAAAAAGTTATATAATTCTGTATCTTATGACGCTCAAGAGATGTATAATTTACGTGACGAGATCAATGGTCTTATTGATTCAGGTACTTATATGAATAACGACTGTTCTTTATTGAATATAACAGTTGAAAGTATTAAGAGTGCAGTTGAGCATCTGAAATCAGGAAAGCATGATGGTGACCTTGGGTATTATTCAGACCATGTTACTCAGGGAACATTGAAGCTTCAAGTATATTTATCTCTGTTATTTTCCTGCATGGTTAAACATGGCTATGCACCTGACAGTTTCTTACGCATATCTTTAAATCTCATTCCCAAATGTAAGCGGAAATCTCTTAGCGATTCTGAAAACTATCGTGGTATTGCTCTTAGTAGTATCTTAGGTAAGCTTTTAGACTGGGTGATACTAAAAGGAAATAGTGATGTACTAAACTCTTCGAACCTCCAATTCGGGTTTAAGCCAGACACTTCTACTACACAATGCACGTTTGTCTTGTCTGAATGTATGAATTATTACACGTCCCAAAATTCAGATGTCCAACTTGTCTTCCTCGACGCCTCAAAGGCATTTGATCGGGTAGATTATATCAAGCTATTTAAGTTATTATTGCATAGAGGTATATGTCCAGTCACTGCGAGATTATTGCTCAATATGTATACCAACCAAAGTGTAAGTATTATGTGGGGAGGTGCAATCTCCAAAAGATTCAATTGTACGAACGGCGTCAAGCAAGGAGGAGTGTTATCTCCAATTTTATTCGGTGTATATATAGATGTGCTACTGTTACGTTTAAAACAGTCAGGGCTAGGTTGTCATATCGGTCACCATTTTACAGGTGCTTTGGCATATGCAGATGATGTAGTTTTAATTTCTCCCACTGTTTCAGCAATGTCTAAAATGTTAGACATTTGTGAAAATTTTTCTGAAGATTACAAAGTCTCATTTAATCCTGACAAATCAAAACACATGGTGTGTGGCAATGATGATGCTTTCCCAACATTGTTTATTGACAATTTGCCTATTTGTAAAGTTAATACATTTGAACATCTTGGTCACTGTGTGGGACAAAACGCATTGAGTAACAGTATTTCTAATTGTATCAGTCGATTTCAAACAGAAGTGAATCTCTTAATGGCCCAATTTGGGTATGCGTTCCCTGACGTAAGACACAAATTGTTTAAAACCTACTGCATGCCTTTATACGGATGTCAGTTATGGGACTTCTCTAAGCGTGAAGTGGAACGTTTCAGTACTGCCTGGAGAAAGGCCATTAGATTTCTTTGGAGACTACCGTATCGAACACATAATGTGTTACTACCACTTATTTCTAGGGATTTACCTGTAGAAGTTCAATTACATAAACGTTTCATGAAATTTTTTCATAAAGTAATTAATAGTGAGAACAGTGTTGTGAAGACATGTGGATTTGTGGCACTTGGAGGTAGTTGCTCTTCAGTTTGCAACTCCTTAAACTATGTCTCATCCAGTTATCAAATAAATAAATACAATTTAAATAGATCAAACTTGCAAAGTATCTTGCGATCTATTACGGATAAAGCAGTTCTATCGCAAGAAAACTATAACGTCTGTCACAGCGAAATGATCAGAGAACTTTGCTTGGCCAGAGATGCGAAATTGGACACCATTTTTACCAGGCAACAACTGTGTGAGACTATTCACTATCTATGTACAGTATAGTCAGTATGGTAATGGATATATGCCTTGATATGGACTAGCAATAACAGCCGTCCTTTTTTTTCTCCTTCTTTAATTCTGTATATTTGATTCACTGGCGGCTCTGTACAGGTATGTTTATTATGTATTTACTTTTTATGTAACTTTTTTTTCCTCAGTGTACCTTTTGTGTACGAATAAAGACATAATTAATTAATATGGGTGAGAAGGCATCAATTGCGTCGTGAACAGGTCAAACCAAGCCGTTCAAAAGGAGATGGCATGGGAGCATGGGTTCCACATACTCAAGGAAATAAAAAAGGTATAAATCACAATAATGGAGGTGTGAACAAATACTACCTTCATGTGCTTATAATTTTGTGCGCACTATAATTGATTTTGTCACTTGATGGTATGCAAGCTATCGATACGTGTCAGCAAAATATCAAAAAAATATACATACTTGATCATTGCATTTAATACAATCATTTCCGTGGTACAATTGTATTCCAGATTTTAATGGGGTCATTTGGCTCTATGTCATCGAAATCTTGCTTCACATAAAGAACATTATAAAATTGCCTTTACTGTTTTAATTTTTGATTCACACTGTTCGTGTGCTTTGGGTTGAGCGAATACACAAGGGTGTCACACATTAACACTCAATATTCCTGTAATCGTGCTGTATTTCTTGTTACCGTTCCTAGAACTGAAGTTTTAGTATTTACCAGCGCCCGTGATCTTTCCGTCCGTGGTGCTTAAACAATTTACATCTTGAGCTTCTCCAAAATAGTCTATCAGGTCCTGTTCGAACTCCGGGGATCTATCTTGAATGGGTTTTTACTAAGTTCTTGCAAAACGTCGCCGTCGAGCAATATAATTATTGGTTTTTATATTTCATTTTTTCGTTCATTCATCCATTCATTCTCTTATTTATCTATTTGTTTGTTTATTGATATTTTATTCAATCTTTCATTTATTTATTTATTTATTTATTTATTTATTTATTCATTCATTTGTTTAGTTATTTATTCAAAAATTGCAAAAAAACATGAAGAAATAGGGGAATTGGCAGACCCACTTATTCAAAATTGAGGTCTCAGGGGGTCTGGAGAACTGCCCCTCTTTGAAAACAAGGAATAAACCTAACCGCTGTGAAGCAGACCCCCCCCCCCCCCCACACACACACAAATAATAAAAAAAATACTTGGAGTGTGATCATCGGTACAAAATTGGCCTATCACAGGTACATCCCTACCCAGATAAGGATGAACCTGACCAAAATTGTTTGTGACCACTATAAGAAATATCGATGGTCCGAGTACACTCTCCTCCTAAAACTTTTGGGTCTGGGCTGTGCTGAACCAAATCAATCCAGTCCACACATTCGTGCGCCCTCTGGCGATACCATAAGTATCATTCAAGAAAGGATCTTTTGCCGTCAAATTGAGAGGGCAGAATGTAACAAAGGCTGGATAAACAAATTACAGCAATAACACCAAACAACTTGTAAAATTTATTACATAGCCAGGTGCAGCAGGGAACAGTGCATATACATGTATATGTGATTTCCTACAAAATTGTACGCCGGATCCGTGTAAAACTTGGAGGGGATGTGTGTAGGGTCAGATTCTGTCATTTGTCCTCCAAAGGTCACGCATGTATTTTGTTTTGTTTCTTATTTCACTTTATTTTATCTTTATTTTTATTTTGGGTAATCCCGGACCAAGGTAAGCCATTTTGGGTTGAATGTCAGAGCCAGCGGAGGCCTGGCTTTTCACATATATGTCTTTGTTTATTAATACAACCTATTTCATTATTTTCTTGTATAACTGCTTATTGCTATCCACATCAATTGGGAACAAAGATTGGTAAATAATGTTTCGTTTTCAATTTTGTCTCATATATACCAGACAAAATTTTACGGCCTCACCGGCCTAGTCCAATTTAATGAGCTTGGACTCCGGAAAGATTACCTGCTGGATCTGCTTGAGGTTACTAGGTTTCAATTACCACATAAGGTAACATTTTGCTTTTTATTACTAGACCTAAACTGTTTCAAAGAGAATAAGATGTATCTTTGCAGAAACTATAAACAAAACTGTGTTTTTTCCACTTATTGTACAAAAACTGTAAATTGTTCAGAATTTTTTTATAATTGCTCTAAAAATGGGAAAAATCACGTCTTCGAAAAAAATACTCATAATGATAACTCTAAGCTGAAATGGTTGTTAAAACTTCACAATCTATGATACAAAATAAGTACTCCATTTCAATTTGTTTGTTGAGGAAGAGTTATGTATTTTAGCTGATCTGTGCCCTTGCATTTCGCAAACATTTTATCATTGCATTATGAAATAGACTTTAATACTCCCCATCTAGTAATTGTCCGGATATAATGACCGAAACGCATAACACTGAGGTCATAACACCCAACGGAGTGCTCTACGTGAAGCGCGTAGCGCTGAAGTCATGATATCTAACCAATGTCATGGGGATTTGGTCGAGTGGATATGTGCGTTTCCCATTTCAGCTCGGCGACTGGTGCTAAAGGTTGCAGGTTCGAGTCCCACTCGCTCCAAACATAAAATATAGAATCCACACAATCACGAGATGGGGACTCTTAAGGTCTAGCTTATTATGGTTAGACTTGGTTAACTTTAATACATACCCACCCGATTGCAGCACGTTTCACATACCGGTAGTACACAGGCCTACCATAAATCGGATCTCCGGGTAAAGTAGTACGTCAGTGCAATCAGTACGTGCACGGTCGAATTACCGCTCTGATAAGTAATACAAAATAAGGACTTACTTCAAAAAATTTTAACACCCCAAATTGTTTGTTTGTCATGGGAACACACAGTTATGGTTTGTTTTGGATTGATAGGGGTTATTCACCCTCATAAAACAAAGAGTTCATTATTAATTGCTCGATAGAGCCGCGGTTAGTGCTGATACTAATTCCGGGCAAAGATCAAAATGCGACCATCCGATTGGCTGTTGCCCGTTGCGCATAAGATGATACAGATTAATGGTCAGCACTGTCTGGCATAACGAAACCGTTTTTTTTTTGTGCTGTTCAGCTTGCAACTTCGCATCCTTTCAGCGACTTCGAGTTTAGTATAAACATATTTATTTTCTCTGGATTGCCTAATAGTACACAAAGACTAATCTGGAGGCTCTCCAGTACATAAAAGGACGCACAGGAATATATACAATACACACTGGACGAGAACAGAAGACTAAATTCACGGCTTGTACACGAATGATACAATTGATGCCAGATAGTGGAGACTTATAATTAGATCATATACTAAATTAGTAGATGAAACGTCTAGATTCTGATAAGAATGTCTGAACAGCCTCAAAGATGAATACATTATCAGTGTCTGGTAAGTCCTCACTTCCTTCTAAGAGAATACTTAGTAAAATGTCACTAGAGCACTGAACTATTAAAGTCGGATTTACACCTGGAGCGAGTAAGTGACACACAGTGTTCAGTAGACGGACCCTTTGCACAGTGAACTTGGGGCAGAACAAAAGGTAATGTTTCGTATCTTCAGTGGTGTGAGAGCATGCACACGTTGAGGCTGGAAGGATATTGACATGATGTAGATGGGCATTTAAAACAGAGAAGTTAAGACGTAGCTGCGTGTGGCATATGTTCAGAAAACGATTTCCATGTTTAAAGTATGTGGGCTTTTTGTCAACACTTAAGAGTAATAGATTTAATTTAGATTTAAACCGCGGCAGGGAATAGGTGAGACGAGCATCAACCGGGAGGTTATTCCATAATTTGATAGCAGACGGGAGAAATGAATCGCCGAAGCGATTGGTGGTGAACCTAATTTGGCGTAATTCAGTACGATTTCTCAAAAGGCGCCCAGTAGTGAATGCAACGTCACGAGGAACGAGATCATGTAGGTATTGTGGAGTTAACCTATTGTACATTTTAAAGAAAAGAATAAGTTTAAAGTATTTCCTCCGGGTTGCCAGAGTTTGCCATTCAAGCTCTTCGAGAAGTAAGACACGTGGAGTGTATCTGGTTGCGCCAAGGCAGATCCTGGCTGCCTCATACTGAACAGCTTCTATAGATTGTGACAGGTTTTCAGTGCAATTGTCAAACAGGACACACCCATATTCGAGGATAGGACGAATCATTGTACTGTACAGCCGTATGAGTGTTTGGCGGGAGAGTTTATATTTGAGTCTGCGTAAAAGAGCAAGCCGTTGGCTTGCTTTATTAACAATACGTGTTATATGCTGGTGCCATGACAGGTTATTTGAGAGTGTAACTCCAAGGTGAGTATGTAGAGTGGCCTCAGGTATCGGTGTGTTTCCAAGAAGTAGGTGAGGATGATCTGGCTTATGTCGTTTAGCTGAGAAGGTCATTGAGATGGATTTTATGGCATTAAATGTCATACGCCAGAGCTTGCCCCAACGATGAATTTGTGTAAGATTATAATTAAGGTTTTCAGCTGTGGCCATTGGTTCGTGGACAATTTCAAGAATACTGGTATCATCTGCGAATAAACGGATGTCACAGGTGATGTTTAAAAATTCCTTCTCGATACGACCCGACAACATGAAAAGAGTATACATTATCACTTCTGTTTTGGTAAGACATACAGAAGCACTATAGTAGCCAGAGTATTTGGCGGTTCGTCATGCGTCGTCTCTTATGTTCGTATCCACTTTTGACTCCTGCTCATCCTTTCTATTTCATGCATCTCCCCGAATGACTCTTGTTTGTTATATCTAATTCATTCACCTCTCCAAGTGAATTTAATGGTCATTTCTGTTTCATTCATCTTCTTTGTGACTCTTACTCGTCTTTCCTCCTATCACTCATCTACAGGAGAGGATCTAACCCGCCATACATAGTGCATGCCTTATCACGGTTGGCTATAACTCGTGCTATTTCTTTTATTTCTTTTTCTTTTCTCCCTGCGCGCCGTTTAAGATAAGATTTTTCATTGTACTTATATATCATTTGATGCTGTTTCTATATATTTATATCGCTGCATGAGCTACGTATGTTCATTTTGTGTACAATTCTATATGGCATATTCAATTTATGGCACACAAAACTTGAAAATGCATGGGTATATAAGTTTCCAACATCTCACACCAGGCACATGCTGTGTTGGGTATAATAAAAAATCCTGAGATTTCGTTTAAAATAGTTTTGCTTTCTTATTTTAATGGTATTATAAATAGGATTAATTTAGCAATGTGGTATATGTAAAGTTCTTGTTAAAACACGGGATTCTGAACACTGTGTCCAGGGGTACATACATGGAATCACTCTATAACGGCAAAACCACCCAAGCGGGCAGCCTGATTGGATAATAGGGCCATAACTACGTATAGGTATAGCCTTGCCACCTGTGCGTCAAGCATGGAGGTTATAGGGCCGCGACAAAGGTTGTCTGGCATATGAAGCGGCTAACAAGGGTGATGTTATTTTTCTATTCTGTATGTGAAAAGAACAACAAACTTCAATAATTTAAACAGTCCAAGTTTACTTGTAATCACATTTACAATGTCGCTTCTCATCAGGGCGACAAGCATGGGATTGTGCGCAGTAATCTTGCAAATGTAGTTCAAGTAATGCGTTCATAACAACAACAATTCAGGCAAAAGAAAATAGCGTCATTTCACAGTTTCAAAGTGTAAAATCTGTAAATGTTGGCCACGGAAGGTATTCATTTTGGTCCTTTTGAAGATAACACACGCGCAAATACAGTATGCATGTGGAAAATGGTCCTGATACACACTCTTGAGATTTGAGGTGCAAATTAGAAGGTCAACAATAATACACCTGAAGTAATAAAAGGATATAGTGGGCTAAAGAAATGTAACAGGAAGATTTCGTCGTAGACGTTTTATTGGCAATGTTGTCGTGGTCATCATTATCATTTTGATTGCCATTGTCGTAAAAAAGAGTACTAAAGCTTCAGAAATGTACCACTTATGTTTATAGAACTGCATTTAGTGGCATCATTTATATTTAGACTAGGCTTTTCCTAACTGCCTGTGTTACATTGTTACGGTGTTTTGGTACCCAGTTCCGGTCGTACCATAAAGTATAGTAGTTTTCGTTATTGTAATCACTATTATCATTATTATAATGATGAAAGGATGATAATAAATGTTGTTGATTTTGTTAATTAGAATATCCTGTGGAACTAGAGTGCGAGTAAAAGACTCCAGATTTCATTGGGTGTGCATTGATGTGTTACCCAAAACTGTCATCTTTCGGCTAGGTACAGACGTTTGGTCTGAGGGTAAAGACGCTTTTCTGCACAATTGGTTTCAATGGATAATATGTGTGCAATATATGTGTTGTTATAAATGTTTTTATGCATTTATTTTCCTTAAATTCGATCCTAATAAACTTGTGAATTGCCGACACCTGTGGATCACGCAGAGTGTCCACAGTTCGTAGGTGTCTGCAATAGACAGGGTTTTTAACAAACAAATTTACCTTTCGGTCCTGGACATAGCTGATAACATTATACAGATGTACGCATTATAGAGGTGTCCAAAAGGACGGTGTTTTACTACAGTTTCACAGCAATAGTACTTGAACACTGGCGAAGTTGTATGAAATAATTGCATGCCCATCCAATGACATAGCAAAATATTGTGTGCATATATGAATTAGTCTATTTCTTTGGCCAATTGTTACGTTTTGTTTTTTGAGCAGAAACCTAATTTCAATTAGTAATTCAACGTTATTTATGGACGCAACACTAGTAATTAACCATGTGTCTTTCTGAGTCGGCACGGTCTCAATTGCATCTATGTAGGGCACCATATTCATTTGGTGAATCAGCGTTATTTATGGATATTCTGTGGCGATAATATTACATTTTATTCTGTATATAATTCTGAATTTCATTTAATCATTACAGGAGGGCGCACAATTAGGAATTAGCAGCTCGCCAATTTGTTATCTTTTAGGAAATGTCTAATCATTGTCAAGTACTAGAGCAAACAATGCCTCTGATATTCAACTGATGATAAAATAAATAAAAAGTAGATGTGCTTCGATGGACATGAATCGATGACCTGAAATGCGATTAAAACTTAAACTTATTGCTGGAATGTTTAGAATTGCATACTGAAATAAAATTGTCAGCTTGGCCCAGATGCCGCATTCACTGTTTTACCAGTGATATATTAACATGACCAAACATGAATTGTTCTACAAAGAGCGCACACTTAAAGCCTTTGAAATAACGCAGGCCTTAACAACCACAGGTAAATCTGTATTAACACAGTCACCAAGCTGGCATGTATCTTTAGTGACCAAGGAAATTAATATATATACTAAACAATTACTTAATTGATTGTTATACATTAGTTTATTTACTTATTTACTCATTCATTCATTTATTTATTTATTTATTTATTTATTTATTTATTTATTTATTTATTTACCTGCCTCTCATTTTTGGTGCTGGGATTAATTAGGCGTTTTGCTGTTTAAACTTGGTAGGGTTGGACAGGTTTTTTTTTTTCAAATTGTGGAAATTGATCTGATGGAAAGCAAGACCTACATACTAGCACACACACAAAGATTTGACGCCATTCTCTGAAAACAAAATTCACGGCTATATGTTCTGCTTTTTCTTTCTTTTTTTAATCTCAGACATAATCACAAAGTCTGAATGCTGTAATATTATTTTAGAAATTCTTCAATTATGTGTACGGGATCTTTCGTCTGAAACAACTTTCCTAATTATTTACAGGACAAACAGTTACTACAATTATTCAAAGTACATTACAAGAAATATTTATCCATAGCTTAAATGAAATTTTCATACTAGAGCTCAAGTTATTAATCGTTGTTCCTTTTGAACATTGTAATATAAACATCTTGAACTCATCTCTTGTCATTGTTGTTAGGAACCATGAGCCTGTAAAGCAGAGATGGGAAATGCTCATGAACATTCGAGCCAGCTCAACGTTGGACATGGACCGGCTCGAGCTGACGGCTTCAGGTCTTCAGGATGTTGATTAAAACAACATAGTAAAAGAAAAACGATCGAAACATATATTCAATATGCTCAGTTTAATGTGTCACAGTGAGAATTTTTCACTACAGCTTTTCAAACAGGGTAAACATGTATGTAATGGACTCTTCTAAACACCATATGAAACATTTACGCGTTTAAATAAATTTAGAAAAAAAAAAGTTGACCTCGTTTCTCGAAAAAGTTTAACACAATGCAAACACTTTGTTGCTTTGATATGTTGACGCCATACATAGCATGTTGTGCAGAGTTACTTGATCTTTCTTAAATTGGCAGGTAGAAAAATAATCATGATAGCGGATTTCGGGATTACCAGCCACCTCGTTTTCGTAAAGGTTACTTCTTTGTCATTTTTTTTATCATGTGCATATGTTATGTTATATTATTTTCCTTTTATATGGTGTACTGAAATGTATAATAATTGAAAATTTTGTAAATTATTCAAATAAGAGTCATTTGGAAATTTAAATCCTGAGTATCTCCAGAACTATTATTGTTACAGGTAGCCAATCGAAGTTCAATTAATATGTTTGTAACATTCCAGATTTTATGCATTAACATGTCACCTCTAAAAGTCAAAAGTCAAGGCCATTTTGCTATTTGAAACTTTCCTCCAGCCGTAAGTCGTTCATTTTTTATCAATTTTGATGCGACAGCCAGATATATTAGCTTGCTTAGCTAGAAACTGTATACTGACCATTTACTATTCATAGTACAATTGACTGTTTGCTTTGAAAGCCTTAGGTCTTGCAGCGAAATATAAAAGTATCCCAGCAACTATGCAATAAGTTAGGCTCTCAACAATATATAAAGAATCTCCTACTCTTCATGATCAGCAGATCACTGAGACCCAAATAACCCCTTGGGCCAAAAACTACGCTACAAGCTACCAGGCTTCGTTGGAAAAAAGCCTGGAGCTATCTCAGCTTACCCTTGCTCACGATAGATTACTGTAACTCTGGGCATAAACCTGTAATGTGAATTCCCCCATCACAAATAGCCTAGGAGAGGATGAGTTGGCTTCATCACTCAAAATGTAACCGTCTTCCTGTCCAAAAATGACCGTTATGACAGCTTTATAGCTTTCATTACCAAAGAACTGAAGTAGGGAACAATTAAGTGTGTGGATTAGGGTCACTCCGGTGATTTGCTTCAGTCTGCAGTGGCAGACTTTTGATGTTTCTCGTTCGTCTTTTAACCTGTGAGATAAGAGCTTTTCTTCAAAGATGTATCAGTATCTGATCTGCTCGTGTATTATTTTGATTATCTTCCCTGTGTGATAAAGGAATAGAAACAAATTTGTGCGTATTTGCATAATCTAACTGTGATTCGATTGAAGTTAGAATGTCACCTCTATCTGTACTAGATTGAAGTGATTCCACAATTAAATTGGGCGCACTTACCTAAACATGCTGTGTACACCTCAGCCAAAGATACCAGAATAAAATCCATTTTGTAGGGTGATTTTTACACCATTTCTCCTTGCAAGACTTAGCTGCACGGCTCAAACTTGACCTTGACTTCAAACAACACCCACTAACTCAAGCTAATTGCAATTATGTAATCAATATGATAGCAATTTAGTCACATTGATCATAAAAATTGTGTGACAGAAAGTGAAGTTGTGCACATTGTTTGTACCATGACGCAAAGGAAACAGGACACGGAGAGCTGTTCTAGTAATCAAAAGAAACTGACAATATGGTTGAGAGTGTGTGCGCAGTGATCAGCTTCTGGCTTCAAAGAGTGTCGTACATGTGAAGGGAAGGGAGAAATGGGGGTTAAAATATATTTTCTTGGTAGTTGAGGTATAGTATCATATTAAATACATCTCAATGCTTCATCCCCTGTTTATATTTCATTGGATGCAGGTAAGTCACCAAGCAATCACTTAAGGTTGGAATGTCACCTCTGTCTGCAATAGTTATGAAGTTATTTGATATTTAAATTTCGTCTTACCCTACAATTTTACACAATTTATACCTGATAGCGATAGCAAAGAAAAATGTACTGACAAATCAGTCAAACATAATGATGGTAAAGATTAGGAAAGGCCAAGGGAGCGAGAAAAAATACTTTTAGAATTAACACCTGCAAGTTTCCATAATGTGTAGATACACTACGTCAAATCTTCTTTCGTTAATTTTAGAGCATAGCTCTGAATTGCCTTTAATAATATGACAAAGTAAAATATCGCTTGCCAAATGAGAAGTTAGAGTGGGGTTTACTCCTGGAGGCAGAAGATGGCACATAGTGTTCAAAGCTTTTATTCTGTACTCTTCGTAGTAAGGACATAATTCTCTTTTCTTTGCTAATTATTCTTTTTGAAAACTAAAAGTAAGTTGGATAACTTCCAGGTAGCCCGAAAATAAGACTGGTGCAGGCAGGCATTGAGTACCAGTGCGAGTGACAGATGCTAGAAGCTGAATTTTTAAGAAGGACGTTGCCAATACCATCGGGCCCAGATACCGAGCTAGATTTGAGTAAAGTAGCACTTTTTCAACGCGACCAACATCATCTTAAAAATTGTCGAGACTGGAATCACTTCTGAACGTGAAATCATGTAGAGTAAGAGGGTCATCCTGTGGGCTATCTTGCATGGCAAGTTTGCACTGCATGGCGAAGTACTTGGTGAAAAGTTCACATTTATCTAAACTACTAGATATAACGGTGTCCTCGTCATTGAGAGGTGGGATAGTTAAGTGTAGTTTACTATCATGTATCGATTTACTGAAGTTCCAACATCTTTTTTGAATTTATATCTTTTGCATCTAGATTCAAAGGAAGTTTGTCTAAATAAAGAATAATTGACTTTTTGATTGCATTATCTGTGAGATTTCATACTTCTTTATACAGCTGAAAGAGACGCTCTAAATTGTTATAAATTGGGAGTGTGTATGAGCGGCGTTCAATCCAAGATGGCAGGCCTTTCATATGGATATATCATGGTAAAATTTATTTATAGCTATATATCTCTGAAAAATGTAAGGCTTCACTTATCCTCTGGTGAGTATTGAAACAAATTTGTGGTGCCCGAACAGTTCAGTTCAGATGTCAGGAATTCTAAATGGAGCTGCACATTGCAGTAGGTATATTGGTAACTTCTTTATGTGGTGCTATGTATCCTACATTTGATTCTCTTTCTATATGGAAGATGTTTGTAATTTTTGGTGTGCTACGACTTAGGAGCAGCGGCTCACGGTAGAACAACCTTCAAAAAACGTTACACACACACACAGAGGTGGGATGGGGTCTGTAACCGCAAGACGATTCTACGTTAGACCGAAGGCAGGTTTCCTTTTTCCCGGACAGCTGGTCATGGTGAGACACGTTAAAGCCAGCCACTGCCAGCAATATCTCGTCCAAACCAAGCCCCTAATGACCTGTTTTTTTTGTGTGTGAATCTAATTCATAAAGTCACCCTGACCTTAACTTGCATAAGGTCATTTGTAGAGTATATTGGACCTGGTATCCAAAACCTCTCACCAAACCAGTCAATTCTCCCGAGTTTGAGACTCCAAAGGTTGTAAAAATGCGACAATGTTTGGGGTGAATAGGAACTTTTTTGTTTTGATACACTTTTTACCTGAGTCTCCCGATGAAAAACATTTTGAGGTTGACGCCTAATGACACTGTAGTGGTCCTTCGTATTATAGTGATTTGAACAAATACCATCAAACCATAAAGGAAAATGAACAAGTCCACGGAGAAGGAGAAGGCATAGGCCAGAAATGTGCTTTCGACTGTTGGCTATAAAATCAAATGTCAAATGTTCGTGATATTTACAAAGACCGATTAGGGTGATGTGCCACTAAAGAAGATTGCTTGAAGAGATTTCTCTTTCAGACAAACAGGCTCCAGAGAAGTGTCTTTTCATGATTATTGGTCGCCCATTAAGGTGAATGTTGCGGGGTGATTAATCATTGACCAAAACTGCAACCCATGCAAAAGAAATTTAGCCATGGGCAAAAATTAATTTTCACATATACCGATAAGATAGCTTCGATGGCCCAAAAACAATACTTAACCTATTTATGTCATGCTAATTAGAAAATTGTGTGTAAGGATTCTCTTTCTCCATTTGAAATGACGATGGGCAATCAGTGCTATCTCAAATCATATGCTTGTGTTTTACAAATCTGAAGACGTCGGCTCGCATCTTTATATATGTACAAGTATAATTATATTACTATATACTCCTACAAGACAGAAGATAAAGTTACGCCTTGAGTTTAAACTACAGATAACAGAAACATATGTCTGTAAACTTTTGATGAATTAACTAAATGTTATTGACCCCATACCCGGCCCCTGCCCCAGCCCGATCCACACAAAACAGTTGACTACATTAAAACATCAGAAAAATAGGCTTTGAACTGTGATGCTTTACAGGGAAAACACTGGCGCCACCGATGCAAAGCCCTCAGCCCTCGGCCCCACCCCCTTTCATCATGCATCGATTTTTCCCGTATGCTTCTTTTTCTGAAGTTTGAGTAAAATTTAACACTTCGGTTTGTTAAGCTATCTCCTACTTGCTTGTGCAGGTCTACTGGCCTTGTGTAAGTTGAAACTAGATGTGCCTATTCTTAGGTCGTCGACGGGAGAGGAACTCGTTAATGCCTTAGTGCCACTGTGTATTCAGCGAGACATTGAACTTAACTTCGAGAAAATGATAGACATGGATGCTGCTCAGCAACCAAGGCAAATGTTATTTCAGGATCCCTGAAGTGTGGGGAAAAGGTAGATTAAAAAAATAGAAAAAATAAAATTCAGATGCATGTTTATTTAACTCTAAAAAGGTCAAACAGTTTGGAGTATATGATAAAACGTAATCATAAACTGCGGGAAATGAATAATATTGAAGTCATGGGCTCCGTTAGGTGAAGAATACTATATTCAACTTAAGTATTAGCCCAGTTCTAGCACTTCTATTAGGTGCATTTTGACTTTATCAACAAGAGTAGTCTACTTGCAAAGAAATGCATACCTTTGTTTAGAATGGAAAAAGACTGTTTTCAAGTTTTAATATGGTTCGTCCTTTCCCATTTTTACAAGGAAATTCTATAATTTCCCCCAAATTTGCCTAAAGGTCCGGGAGCTTCGCCCCTTGGACCCTACTGGGGACCTAAGGGACGCCAGACCCCTCGATGATATAATGTCGCCTCTTTGAAAAATCATGGATCCGCCCCTGAAAGGTACTGCTTTTCAATACCAAATTTTTTATACCCCGAATAAATAAACTGAACGATAGCTCCAACCTCCCACATGACTTGGGGGAATAATAAAGGATTAACAAGTTAAAAACTCGAGAGACCGTGTCGCCAGGATGCCTGCATTCGCAAGAGAGACTGAGTGTGGAATAAAAAACGCATTGGCATTTTTTGAACGAACCAGTGGGGAGGGACTGTTTTCTAAACTCCATTCTGGCAGCACCCCTCCATCTTTTATTCCTCTTTCAGATTGCCTTAATGCTTGTGAAATATGGGATGCATATGTATTTTCAGCCTCCGAAGTTCATATTTGGCAATGGGTATATGGATACATAATTTCGAGTTTGAGAAATATATCTTGCATTTCTTAAATATCGTCCAAGTGTACACCGAAAAATATTGCAGTGCTTGGGGAGCTAGGCACACCACCTATATCACTAAAGATGTTTCGGCTTGCCTACAAAAATACTGGTTCAGAATTGTAAATTTTCGACAGGATAGTTTATTGTATGATACGTACCTGTGCAATGTAATGCTTCTATCGGAGGGTATAATCATTTTGTCACAGGATACTACAAATATCCTCTCTTCTATAAATTTTACAACACCTTTGGGATGATTGAATAAATAAAAATAACTTTTTTCCAGATAACATAATTAGAAAACGACTGAGTGTCGAGTTTCGCAGCCAATGTAATTCAGAAATGGACACTAACAACACACAAGATAAAAATTTAAGAACTTATGTCCTATTTAAAAATTAAACTTATATTTGAAAATTATTTGTAAATCATAAAGGACTTTGAAGCGAGGAAAAATATTACAAGGTTGCGTACAAGTGAACATCATTTAGCGGAAGACAAAAGACCAATAAAAATTAACTTCTGTGACGTATTTATTAGTCTCGAGGATGGAAATTCATTTCTTAATAAAATGTCGATTATTCTTCTAACCCAGGCAAGTTCTATTCCAATCAGTAAAAAATATTTTCGTTAATTTAGGTAAATATCCAGACCTTGGTAAATACATATTTATAATGTAATAAAAGACACCGAATTAATCTCGAACTGCAATCCTTTTTAAAATCTTATACACAAAATTTGAAGAAACTCCTTGTGATATTTCTCCTCCGCCCCGGGCATTCTTAGCCCCTCGCTCGAAGGTTTTAACCTACGTTCAAAGAAATATATTTGGTGTATCTATGTCCAAATTTCGTGGGAACCTGTTATGCTGTATAAGTATATTATTGCTTTTTTCCTCATGAATTTTTAAGTGCTTTTCTATGGATCATTTTGTATTTGTGTGTACTTTGCTGTATATGTATTTGCTGTATTCGTGTACTTGACAAATACCATATATTTTGCTCTATGGTGAAGTCATTAATTAAGATTTATTTTACATGCTATAGAAAAAAATGTAGCTTAAGAGTAAATCTTTGTGCAGAAACTGGTTACCCTTTCTACCCTGAAATTTTAAATGTGCACTCTTTCCACTTATGTGTGGGGCATCCCGTTACACATGCGTTCACATAAATTGTGTTGGCCAGCACATGTGCTTGAAATTGGACATTTACAAAAGCATACTGTGGTATGGCACAAAATACAGTCCATTAATTGTACAAATGAAAGATTTTCTAGCAGTATGCATCACTCAGAGAATCTGATAAAAGAAAAGAATAGATAGAAAGAAAGCGAGAAAGAAAGAGAGAAAAAAAGAAAGAAAAGAAGGAAAAAAAGAAAAGAAAGAAAAAAATAATTATAAAACAATGTGTCCGACACAGAGACGTAACTAAGGTCAGCGATGTTTAGTTGAGGTCGCTACTGACAGGTATAGCTCTCCCTGGTGAAAAAAAATGTTCACGTTGGACATGTTTGGAGACAGGCATTTATTTCCTTCAATTTAGCATGATTTGTAACTGATGTGAATGTGGGCCTTATACAGGCCAAACCAGAACTAGTATATGAGGCAAAGTCTTCAACTGTTAAAACTACAGTTTGGCAGCTACATCGAAAAAAATGGGCTTGTCATTGTTAAACTCAATGTATATTTTTTATTATTTTTCAGTGCTTCAGATTCTGTATACCTGTACCCGGACATAATCGACTTGCCTGCAATGTATAGACCATATGTATATCATCATGCTGATACAACAGTCTTCAATGCAGTGTCTTAAAGTACGAGTTTCACTCACGATTCTAAACAATGTGCGTGAGTGTTCAAGAGTACATTGTGACGTCAGGCGCAGCTGAAATATCAGTCTAGCGGATATGCAAACACACACACACACACACGCACACACACAAAAACTCATTGTATAGGTATCAAAGGGGGAAGCCCCACACGACAAATATAGCCCATGTTCATGTTTCGACATGTTTGAAATCATGTAAATTAGAGCCTTTCTAAATTTTTAAAGCTCCATATCTTTCAAACTATTGCAGGTACACATAAAATGTTACTGGGCATATCTTGGTTTCTGACACCTGCCAATATAATGGCCAGTAAATGAACGTTGTAGAATTTCAATTTATGCTAAGGGGCATTTAAGAATTTAAAAGTTGAATATATCAAAACTATTATAGATAGAGATGAAATTCCAAGGTCAATATAATGGTTTGTGGCAAAGCACATCCAATGAACCATGAACCAAAGTTATAGTATTTTTAATATATGCAAATTAGGTGGATATGCACAATTTTAAATGTTGAATAGATTTAAAACTATTATATATAGAAGTGTTACTCCAACTTCAATTTTTGGGTTTGTGACATAGCTGCAAACAATGACCATTATCCAAAATTGTACAATTTTAATTAATGCAAATAAGATGAATACAAAAAAATAAGTTTTGGATAGCTTCAAAATTATTATACATAGAGGTGCCATTCCGACCTACGTTTGAAGGTATGTAGCAAAGCTGCATCCCATGAACCATAAACCACAGTTGTAGGCTTTTAATTTATGCAAATTAGGCAAATACACAAAATTAAAGCCTTTGAATAGCTATCAAAACTATTACAGATAGTAGTGTCATTCAAACTTTACTTTGTAAGTTTGTGATATGGCCACATCCAATGAACCAAGAACCAAAGAGTTATAGCATTCTAATTTATGTAAATTAGCATAATACACAAAATTTAGACTATGCTGAACAATGGCAAAGTGTAGCATTTCAAACTGTTCTCATTTTGAAAGTACCCAGACAGATTTGCTGTGAAGCAAATATTTTATAGTGATTTTTTGTATTCCACTTCTCTAAAATCACTGACTGAACTCTATTCAAAGGTGGTGGGTATTACTTTGACTTGGTGTCCATCAAAGTCGCTAGGCGATGCTTCCTCCATGCCTCGGATTTTTCACTAAAAATGGTGATTATGAATGAGAGTACACATTACCATTGGTACAGTGATAGGCTGCTGTGAATACATGTATACGTAATGTTCCCAAATCCAGTTCACTGGATCCACTTCAGTCTTGGCGCCGCTGCAGATGTACCTTGGATAGATCTCCAACAAGCTTTGTTCTATAGGACACGCGTCAGTGGCTTTTTTATGTCTGGGTGTGAACCCAGACATTTTGTTTTCAAAGAATTATTTCTTTCCTTTCGTCCTTCCTTTTTCTCCCTCTTTTCTTTCTTTTTTTCTTTCTTTCTTTCTTTCTTTCTTTCTCTCTCTCTCTTTCTTTCTTTCTTTTTCCTGTAAGACCAAATTTGTCTGGAGTTTTTCTCGAACACTGTTATTCCGACAATCACAAAACTTTCCATGTTGACTCACCTACCGGTGAAATTAAGCACCTGAATTGGAATAGTCATGGTGTTCAAAATTATGCAAATTAGAGACAATTAAAATTTTAAAAGCTCAATATCTTCCAAACTATTGCAGACAGACACAAAGTTCTACCTATCACATGTAGGTTTGAGACATCTGCCAATGGACAGTGAACAAAAGTTCTAGAAGTGCAACTAAATGTGGCAATTTTGAGGCTTTTTTGCCATGTTAATTGTCTGAATATTTTCTTGTGGAAGGGGAAAGGGGGTCACATTGTGTTGAATATAAAATGGTTTGTCATATTGACACAAACTAATTCAGACAAAATTGTGCTGATTAGGTGCGCCAACTGCGATAAGGATGTTCTTTGGGAGCTCTGACAATTTTACCATCTTTTTGCTGGATGTAATCGGTAATATGTATATGATTGATCAGTATGCGCTCAGTGTCATGAATACCTTAAATTAGAGTTAAAGGAAAAATATATTTGAAAAAGGCACACAATTTGCAACAAATTCTTTAATTTTATTGTAAAAAGACATTATAATGTTGATTTAGGGCGGGAGTAACTACAGGGAAATATGTAGAGTTTATAAAAACGTCTACTGGTAGTATTATCACATGTATCATTGCTCAGCAGTTTGCAACATGGTGGATAATGCGTGTCCCATATCAACAAAAATCTGCTTTTGAATAATCTTGACATTTGGAGGAACATTGCTAGGTGACCATAAAACGCTCCTACTTGACTCAATTTACATCAAATTTAGTGGAAAAAGAGTCTCTTAACATTTTAACAGCACATTTGATGAAAAATACCCCTAAAATTTGAAGCTACAAACAAGCTTCTGGTGTTTGATTGCAAATATATGTGATTTTTAGTAACATTCCGTTGCCATGGCAACCAACTTTTGACACTTACAATCTTAAACTGGTTTCTTTGGAAATGCCTGTATAGTAGGTGTTCTGATGTAACGTTGTGAAGTGGTACCTTGCACTTTCATTAGGTAATGTTTAAAGTGTGTTTTTCCCCTTGATTACCCCAAAAAATGTCATTACCATGGCAACCAATAAAAACATATGTTGCCCATTAAGTCGATGGTACATTCTACCTAACCTTTAATTACGTGTTCTTATCTTTCAATAAATACCAAATTTAGCTACGTATATTTTTGTTAAAGGACAGATTTTCTGCCAATATTATCACTTGTATGTATCATTTCTCAGCAATGCACAGCACTAGGCATATGACCAATTGCAATATCCACAAAAATTTGCTCATTTTGAGTTATGTAAACATTGGCAAAAACGGTGCTAGGCGACCCAAAACAGTCTTCTTTCACTCAATGGACCTCATTGTTGGTGCAGAAAGAATCTCTTTACATTTTAACATCAAATGTTATGAAAATGATACCCGTTTCTTATGAAACACCTGTATAGGAGGTATGTTGATGTAAAGTTGTCAGGTGGTACCTTGTATGTGTATAAAGTTATGGTTAACAAGGTGAATCTCCCTTCAGTTCATGAAAACTTAATTTCGTTGCCATGGTAACCAATATAAATACAAATTGACCATGAAATTGATAGTTCACCTTACCTAACTTTAAACTTCAGGTTCTTATCTTTTGATTGATACCAAATCCAGCCGGGTATTTTTCCAGTTGAACGAAAACTGAAAATAAGTCTTTTTTGAAAATTTAGCTGCTCTACTATATAGGTTTCTTAATTTGCATATACCGTAAAGCTGGACCAAATGAGAGCTCCACAACAGACATATTTGAAATCTACAGAAAATTTGCAAAAGAATGAGGTATGTTACAGCTATAAGGCAGATGGGTAGACCAAACACCTTAAATAAGACCAGTTTCTCAGATTTGCCGCAGGCCTATTAGCCGTTTAAGTAACAGCCATTTAATGGTAACGTATATTAAACATGTTGAATCAATGCACGAAATAATAAATTGGAGGTATAGCTTTTAAAATATGAGCAGCACATGTTTTTTGCGTGTGCTTGAGCCGACGAACACATCCACCGACACAAGGGCACTTATCACGTCCATCGGGGTTGAAATTAGTAACATATTTGCTTAACAAATCTCTAGAGGTGGACCAGTTTTGCAGGAAAGGGGTGTAAACATACCATGCAATGCCAAGTTTAAAATATCTATGACATCAATATTGAAGCTTGTGACATCATCATGAGTTCCCTGCAATCACAGCAAGGAGCCAAAAAATCACAGCAGGAAACTGCAGTGCAGAGTTGCATATAATTACAAAGGCCAAGAACAATATCATCACCAGATGGCCATAGCAACTATCATTCCCTTTAAGTGTTGTAACGTATAATAAGCACAATAACGGTCGAATAGAGACGTTATTTGTTAGTTGAATGAGTCTCATCAGGAAGCTGCCTTCAAGTATCATTGATCTGAAGCCGGCTGTTGTGCGGCTTCAATTCGATGCCAACTCCCTGGTCTTATACAGTAATAACACCTACATCCACAACACCAACATGGAATTCCTCACTTTGCAACGTATTACAATGGCATTTTCTTCAGTTGTCTACTTTAGATGATGCAACATGTTTTGCACTTATTTTCAAGTGGTTTTCTCAACCATTGGATATATTAGTAGTCCTTTGTGTGCACCATTGGCCGTAAGCAGCGGAAACAGGGAACCAAACAAAGTGTCTTAAAGGGGCTTGAAGCAGGCATTCTCCCTTAATACCAATTTATCAATGTTCATAAGATTAGAGCACTTGCGAACAGCTTTGTGGCTCACACAGCTATAGCATGGTGCCGATAATTTGATGGTTCTTGCAGTAATGTCCAGGTCACACATTTACTAAGCATGTGCAAAATCACTAAGTCTCTTTATATATGCATGGCATATAAACTGGCCGTTTCTACAAAAAAAAAAAAAAAAAAAAAAAAAAAAAAAAAAAAAAAAAACAGGAGGTGCATATGGGTACAAAAACTACAGGTACGTATCCATCTGGACACACAAGACAGTGACCCTGCTTAAAGTGTCCCTTTAGTCTCTGAATTGTTCTAAAAAATGGTGAGGTTCATTCCTAATTCAATTTGCATTTTAGTATTTTTTTAATTCTGTGTTGCTAAGTTATGTAATTGTAATTTTGTTTTGGTGAAATGGAAAGGGCTTCAATTTAAGTTCGTCTTCTTGGGCGATCCTTCACACGACAAATAGTGCATATGAGAGCACAAATAACAGCAATAGAAGAATACAAAATAACTTTGAAAAGTCCTGTGTCGTTACTTGTAACCACGTCGCAGAATTGTCTCTTTTCCTTACAGAAATATGAGAACACGTATGTTAATATTTTACTGAGTAACTATCAAAATGTTTGCACGCAGGTGTTTTTCATTATTGTTTCAAACAAAGCGAAATGACGCCAGGTTTACTTGTTTGAATTAAGTCTTGGATTCGCTAAATCTTCAGGCAATAAAATTATCATGCTTTGTGGATTAAAAAGAAGCAGATCAAAAGAATATCCGAAAAAAAATGGTAATATTTCTGTTTTCTTGGTACTCTTTTTGTTTCTTTGCATTTGGTTGTGGTTTCTTACGATTGATCAATGTTCTTTTGCAAAATTACACACGAACTCAACACACACATAAACACACAAACATGCATACATTCATACACCCATACATACATAAATACACACATACATACATGCATACACACACATATACACACACACACCCATCCACCCACCCACCCACACCTAAAATATCGATGTGCAAATGTTTCTATTTTCCCTCCATGAAAGAAAACACGTTTGTATCGATTCTATGTTCCCGAACACCTTTAACAATTCTGTTCAATAACAATAATTGCGTGGGAGTCCACAGTTCTCCCTCACCGGTCCTGGTTTATTGATGCAGAGTCTCCTTGGGAAAATTCACATAATCTTTAGCATATAAAGCAAATATCAAACAGATTGAGAACACACCATTGCAAGATATCGATATTTTGGCTGTTTGACAGGCGAAGGACTACATCGATACAAGAAAGGGAAAATGCTTTTAGTTTGCTCGCATGTGTGATTCCATATATATATATATATATATATATATATATATATATATATATATATATATATATATATATATATACATGTTTGTTTTGATTTTCATACTTTCAGCATGTTCAGTGAAGCCATGAACAACTGATGAAGCGTAAGTTTTGATACTTAGTCAATCACGGACTGAAGAGAGTGCAGGGTGGCCCAGTCGACGACAAATGTCAATATTAGTCGTTGCATTGAATAGCACTGTCGCTGGAAACCCATTATTTGAAAACTTGAGTGGCAGCGGCCGCGAGGCAGCTTCGCCGTCTTTGGCACAGGACCCCTAGGCAAAGGCCTAATATATTATATATTATAACTAACTTATTAAGTTCAAACATTCACTGATTAGAATATGAATCATGTATAGTTGAAACTATATGTAGCACTCATCTTTTCTGGAGCCTCCGAGGCTTTGGATGTTAAGAATAAGATGTATGTACAATTGTACGTAATTATCAAGAGAAAGCTTGACCATCACCCGGGCCAGGGCAGAATTTTGTCACTACTGACACTGCATCGTATTTTCATTTGAAAAGACTGAATACCCAGATCTATACATGCAACTGTTACAATTGTCACCGTGACCTCTTTAATAGGCCTCAAAGTTCAACGTGGCTTGGTGCTGTATCCATCAACCACTCACTGGCTAAAAGACAAAATTATGCTTCAAAATGTGACCATGGAAGCCATTGGCATTGTTTGACTTCAAAGTGTAACACTGATTTAGCTGGCTTTGACTGAACGTAATTACATGTGCTGACTTGCTGTACACAGTGTTTTAATCACACTACATAATGGTTATAGACATAGAATGGTCTTTTCTTACAGTTTAAACAGGTCTAGTCATACATTACAGACAAGCATGGAATTAGATCTTGATACACGAACGGAATCTAGCATAATGCAGTACAATTAAACCAAAACTTTCATATGTAAATGTGGATAGCTTCAGTTCCATTTTACAATTTTCACCAAACTTGAATCACAAGTTACACAACAATCAGGAATCGTATTTGTCAGTAGCAGCATATGAATCCTGGTGTATTGTAATCTGTTACCATGGTAACTACAGCTCATCACTTTTTTTTCAGCATTATAACTGGAATCATGGGAAAATGGTCAGCCAAAGGACACATTAGAAATATCACCAGCTGAGTCTATTGGGGGACAAGTTAAATGCCCGAAAGTAGATGTACGAAGATGGGCATGAAACTTGTAGCTGTTTCTTGTTCAATGTGCAACACATGCATGCCACTTTTATAGGGACAACCTTCAATAATTAGAACAACAGTGGTCCCTTAATGCTGACAGTAAAGAAGGTACTATATGTATATTGAAGCAAAGCATCTGATGCATGTACACTTAATGTACCGGTATATGTGAGGTATACACTGCCTTGCACAATTTTTTAACAGGGATTGTAGATTTCAAGTACATAATTGTCCCTGTCTTCAGGACCACTCCATTGAGAGACCACCTGTCCTGAAAGGGCACCTTTTCAGCACAATACATTGCATGTAATTTGTGTTTCCAACCAGAAACCATCCATTCAACATACTTTTCCTTATACATACATTTCATGTTATTTTTTGCCATATATGGTTTTTAGCTCTGCCGACGACAAGTCTGCAGAGCTTATGCCATCCGTTTGCATCTATCTGTTAAATTTTTTTACATTTTCCACTTCTCAAAAACAGTGTTGTGGAATGCTTTCATTTTACACATGAAGGTTCACTAGGTTGACCTCTATGAAGTGTACAAACAAGATGAGGAGCCAGCATTTTTTTTCTATTTTTCACGAATTGTTGAATAATTGTTTGGACAAAAAAAAATCAAAAGTTTGTTTTCTTAAGAACTATGTGCCCAATTTGTTTGATATTGCATATAGGATCTTCAGGGGTCACTTAGTTCTCATTTTGGCTAGCAGGGGGTCATTATCTTTTTTTGCTACTATGTAATGAAGTTTTGTGTGTTTAGGCTTTTTTCAACTTCTTGTCCAAAAATATGCACAGAACTCTGAGATTTTGTCAATTTTCTTTAGCTCAAGTATGTGTAGATTTGACAATATTGTGAGGGTACATTAACTTTCAATGAAACTGGCATGTTAAAGTTTTGGATTTGTCAGTGAGCTTTGCTATAGTTAACTGTGGAAAGATTGTGTCCTGCTCTTGCATGTGGCATTATGTAATATCCAGCCTGCTTACATCAGATGGAGGAAATTAACTGCATGCAGTGAAACCTCTTGGCATTTTGTTTTTATTCCCATGACACTCTTCACCCATACAAGTGGATGCATAAGTGCATACATATGTATGTCAAGCGTGCGAGTGCATACAAATGTATGTATATCTGTGCCTTGTGTACACGATGTACACTAGCTTGCGAGTTTTCCCATTTTACATGCTTCTTTGCTTTGACTCAGAAACTGTATGGAAGCAGTGTCTACTGAATGAGAGGTCAAGAGACCTTTCTCCACACAGAGGGCTGGGTGGTAATGGTGTGGCCACATGTCTGACATTACTCCTACAGTCTGTCCAGGGCGAGATAAGCTCAGGGGACTGTCTTAGTAACTGCATATTTCCCAGTTAGTCTCCAGGCAACCTATCACTGTCCCATCTGCAGTGCTGGTAGCCATGTAGTGCTGTCCAAAGTAGCTCTCCCCGCTAGGCCAACATGAATAATGTGGCCAGCCTCCTGGGCCTCATCTCTGGCTTTACGCTTCTGAATCTTTTATGGCAGATGGATCTTACATGGCAGATAAGCCTTTTGATACCTATGTTTATTAGACCCTGCTTTATTAGGTATTTAGCAATGTTTGTTTCAAATACTATGCAATACAGTGGTACTTGCTTTAAATACACCTCTAGTGAGAAACCATATTGGCTTTGAAGACCACCATTTGGACTCTCGTTTTGTTTTAAATTACCAGTAATGAAAGACAACCTGCAATATGTGGCCACATTTTTCTGGCCATAGTGGTGGTATTATGTAGTAAGTACCAAGTATGTAGGTTACTCTTCAAAACTCTTTCACCTGGACTTCTGAAATTTATTCATTTATTTATTCTTTCATTTATTTGTTTATTTATTCGTGAATTTTATTATTATTTGATTTTCACTTTACCTTACCATTCCTTTCACTTTGACTTACCTTACTTTACACTGCAATGCTACAAGGGTCAAGTGTTGAGACAAATATGTAGTTATTGACCGCACTGTCTTGATTATAGATTTAAAATCTTTGAGGGCAGGGGCAATAGGTCTATACACTTTTTTCCACCCAAAGGCAGTTAGCAGAGCACAGGATAATCATAGTCCTCTTGTTGTTTGTTTTTGCATTGTGTCCCTGGCCATATTCTTGCTGTCTTCAAAAGTAAAGAAGGGTGTTCAAATGAGATGTATGTGTGTACATTCGACACGAATCTTTATTATCATTTTTGTGTTCAGCCTGTTCTACACCATATAAACAGTCTAACACCTTAACTATAGTGTTGACTGCTCAACAAGACTAAACAAAGTGCAGTTAGTTGATACCTTACTTTTCTGTTGCACTAGGTTACCGGGGAATCACGAAAACTGAATGTAAAAATTGTTTGATGAACAGTTTACATATCAACTTGATAGTCATTGCCCTTTTTTTTTTTGAAAATGAAATGGTAATGCATGTCTCTGCAATACGTAAAGTTGCCAGATAATATTGAAAATTTTATAGTGTAGATTAAATCGCATTTATAATTCATCAATAAGCCCTCATATGTTAAATACATGTAACTGACCATTTCTAAAATGCGTCTTGTCTACAGCAGGTACATTGCTTATCATCAAGTTGTGAGGTGGTGCTGGGGTAGAATAGGCAGAAAAAACAGGCGTCCTCCACAAGCATGCATAATGAAGCCAAGGATGGATACATATGGTTCACCTGATGGACACTTCTTGATTTGAATATATCCATTGATTGCCATATATATAAGCATATGACTATAATACCTTCATGTTTTACTGCAGTGGTCCTCAACTCTAAAAGATCCCTCTGAAGAGGGGCCATTCTCTGTTATGTCCAACGCATAACCTAAAATAGGAACCATTTGGTATGCTTGTAGCACAGATACCCATAAAACAATGAATGTATCTTCTGTATGGCTAAATAATATTTTACACTGTATGTCAAAGCAAATGTGCTGTGTCATTCTGCATTTTAATCTAAAAATGCCGATTGATAGGAAATATGTAATACACTCATGAGTTATTATGCATCCCCCGTAATGGGGATTCATATAGCGTTTAGTGTCCTTGTCTGCCATCTCTGCGTATCTTATATATTCAGCATAGTACATTACCTATAGACTGCTAATGGGTATTTGACCTCTCAGGTCATGTCTCTCTAAAAATTAATACAACCGGATTATATTTTCTGATCGATCTCTGCTCACGGTAATGGATCCCACTGCATCACCATCTATACCAGGAAGCTGACCTCTGGCCTTGACTGTATACATAAGTTATTCTATTCACAGACTTGTCCCAAAGAATAATCTGATGGGGGAAGGGTGGGTGGGCTTCTATGTAGTTTACAGGTAGGAATAATTAATATATATGTCAGATTCACTTCAAACTTAATGGGGATGTGCATCTGGTAGGTATCTACCAACTTTGTTCAAATGGTCATGCTCCAATGATTTTTGGATTTGAATTTTTTTGGGGGGGGAGCGGTAGTTTTGCATTCCTGTTGATTACCATTTTGTAGAGCTCATTTTTTTACATGATTGTTCAAGTGCAATGAAAACATTCAGTCGCTGTGCTTTCTGTTTGAATTCAGATATTTGTACAAGTTAAAAAGTTATGCGCACAGCAACTTCTATATTTTGAATCTCCAACTCCCCCTCTCCACATTGTAATGTAAAGGTGATAGGATTGTGAAAATTGGCATTGGCTCAAAAGATTTACTTTCTTTTATTTGTACTTGAACTGTGATGGTCAACACCAACTACACGGCAGTTGGTTAGAAGTTTAAGATACAGTTACGCTCGCGTTCAAGTTAACAAACGCCAAACGCACCAACGTTTTCCCAAACGTTTCCCAAACACTTTTAGTGAAAGTCAAACGTTTTGCAAACGTGTAGCAAACACTTTGCAAACACTTTCCAAACGCTTTACAAACACTTTGCCAAACGCTTTCAAACACTTTTCCAAACGCTTCAAACACTTTCCCAAACGCTTTCGAACACTTTGGCAAACGCGTTTGGTGAAAGCCGAACGTTTTCAAACACTTTTCCAAACGCTTTCAAACACTTTACACTTTGCGCCAAACGTATGTGATACATGTACATGTTCACTTGGTAATCTAATTCTAATGACAGAAATATTTTTTTAACAAGTGTCTAAAAAGCTTATCACTTATTCACTAATCTAGGCTCCACAAATCAAATTTTGCGTTATATCTGATTCAAATTAACATGAAATGAAGAAAAGAAAAATGAGTCAGTGACAAATAATTCCTGGAAATATGTATTTGTCACCTTTACCTGCTTATATCTGATTCAAATTAACATGAAATGAAGAAAAGAAAAAATGAGTCAGTAACAAATAATTCCTGAAAATATGTATTTGTCGCCTTTACCTGCTAATATTTATATTGTTACTGGTAATCAACAATATTATGACATGGTCATACCTAATTAAGGTAGAAAATAAGTATACGTAGAAGAAAACAAATAATATGCCTACGTTAACAGGTTTAACACTTCATTTACTATAAAGTTACAGATCTTTCAGTAGCAAGTATACCCAGTCGCTATCATACTTTTTCTGAAAGGGAAGTTCTTGAAAAAAAGCTAACTTTTAAAATTGAATGGAAATACAGAAGCAGCTCAATTTAAGTATTGTTTAGCTTACCAAGCCAAGCAATAGAATTAGTTCCAGTGGAGTCAGCCGGGCGATACTCCATTGGTCCTTGGAGTAATTATATATATTTTAATTGAAAATTAGGAACTATTTCGGAATAAATTTATAGGCAATATTATGATCAGATCATGAATCATGATCTGAAACTCCGAAACAATTTTTGAAAGATGAGGTATTCATGACATCTTAAATGAAGAATTAGGTCTTTAATTAATTTTAGTTGAATCAGACACTTGGGTAAACGTATTTGGATCGTGTTTTATATAAATATATACAACCTATAATGCTGGATAAGGGCACATTTACATGTAGGTACATCATATATTGCTGGACCTGTTGGAAATACGTTTGGAGATTCTTCATCATTTAAATGGAAGTGTTTGAAATGCATAGTGTTTGAAGTGTTTGAAATCGTTCGAGTAATTGTTCAACGCGTTTGGAAAGTGTTTGAACGCGTTTGAAGAAGTGTTCCGTAGCTTTGTGAAAGTGTTCGAACGTTTTGTAAAAGTGTTTGAGATTTTTTTCCCCAAACGCTTTCCAAACACATTCCAAACACTTTCCAAACACATTCCAAACGTTTTCAAACGTTTCCAAACACAAGCCAAACACCAGCAAAATGCGAAAAAAGCGTTTGGCTGTTAACTTTTAGCCGGGCGTAACTGTATAGGAAACATAGAGACAAAGTTTTAGTTTCTGCTGTTATTTTATAACCTATCAATGATTTACATAAAGATTCAAATCAGATCCAAGTTTTTAATTTATGTACATGTTTGAACCCATTAAACTTGATACAGACGATTGAAAAGTATCAGATCTAGAATGCAGCACATGTGTAGGAGGGGTGGATTTTGATGGGGGTTCAGAGGGCATTAGTGCCCTCTGCCCACCTATTTTTGCTTTACAAAATACATATGAATACTTTTGTTTAAACTCTCTTCAAATCTTTGTTGCGCTTTAGTCTAAACATGGCTTAGAGTCCACCATTTCACACAAAACTTTTCTGGGGTAGGACCCCCAGACACTCATTTTAATAAAATAAGTCAATGTTTCGCCACTATTTTTTTCAGATTCCCGGTTCTAGCCCTGGATGTATGTTGGTTGTGAAACTGCCACCAGCACTGCTTATGGCAGGCTGTCACACTATTGTAACGTAACCCAGACTTGAAAAAATGCAGTGACAATTTTAATTGTTTACCTACAAAGAACAATATCATTTAGACCAGAATAATGTTAATACTGTGCATGCATGGAACATGCATGTGGCTGATAAGTATCAAGACTGAAGTTACCTGCTGAGTTGAGTGTGTCATGCAAGCCCAAGGCTCCGCTGCTTTTTTTCGATTTTGTCATCAAGGCAAGTATGATACAGTATTTTACTTGCCCCCATATTTACAGTCTGGTTGTAAAAGCAGAATTCCCGGTTACCTGCCCCAAAGGCAAGTGATTCGAAATTTTCATGCCGTGGTGGAATATATCATTGCCTGGTTGCCACTACATGATGAATAAATGGTCAATAAATACTGAAACGTCTTGTTGTGTTTTAGGTGGAATATACTGCATCCAAAGACTTGTTTACAGTGTAAATGATTTCAGATTTTGAGCAGGAAAGAATACACTGCTTGTGTATTTTGCTGTCTATGTCATACCCTACTCTGGCGGAAATCCACAACAGTTTTATTGGTTCAAAATCACGTGTGTCTCACATTTATTATCTTAATGAGAAATATATATATATATATATATATATATATATATATATATATATATATATATATATATATACATATATATATACATATATATATATATATATATATATATATATATATATATATATATATATATATATATATATATATATATATATATATATATATATATATCAAAGTAAATAGAGAAGCAGGAATAAGAATGATGTGGCTGAAAATAGAAGAAATTTTGTGGGGCCTGCCAGAGTGAATGACCAAAGAACAAAGAGTTGGAATACTGAATGAATAGCATGAATGGCTGTGAGCAAACCAAAGGAAGACTTACCACTCAACTAGTAGCCTAAATGGCTGTCAGCAAAAGGAAGAAAAACTATATGTCCATGATTCTTAAACACAAGCAACCATTGAAATATCTTGCCATGGCAAGCATTTGGTTACGCTGGGCGGCACCGTAAATTTACTTTTTTTCCTTATATTTTCTTTTTTCTTGATCACACCAGTTTTAATTGCATTTAAGGTGGCCTTATAAGACTGACCATTGCATGAAATGAAGGAAAAAGAGTGTCATTGAAATTGAAAGTTGTTTCAAATCATCTCTGATGATGAATAAAAAATTGAGATCCCCATGCAGTGTATCAACATATCTACGACTAAGGGCAAATTTTACAAATTTGCTGTGGGGCTCAACATCAAATGCAGCTTTGTACATGAATGCAAATGTTGCATGAGGGCATTTTAGAAAATAATGCGGTTAACTGCTGACTAGACAACGAATTCGTGCACCCATAGCTGGTGGACTTCAATGTAGCAGGTCTGAAAAGATGCCCTTCACTGCACTTCATCCAGTAGGACCGCGTGTCCTTTTTCAACTGGCAGGTACCACTGTATATATGTTTGAATATTTTCAGTTTCCATTAAACTACCTTATGCATGTACAATGTACATGCACAGAACATGCAGAAGTGTTTTGTTCATGCACAGAACATGCAGAAGTGTTTTCTCACATGATGTTTTTGTGAAGTTGCAAATTGGCCACCAGCATTGTATATGCCACAATGTCACGCTTGCATGCAAGTTTTAGTTTTGGAGGAACCTAAAATGTTGTAAAACTGAAATATTATATTTTAACACCATTATCTTACCACAAGATGTTTCTTTTAAAGCAAAGCTTTAAACCATGGGCTCCCTGTCTAAATATTTCTGTCTGAATAAAAGAGTGTGTGCATCAATCACTCAAAATTAACATTGTCATCTTGACAACTAGGTAGTAACAATCTGTAGTCTGTTACTGAGTGCATGTGAGAAAAGATTGAACATCTGTCTGTTAGTGGGCAAGTAGGTAGGCCCTATAACATCGCCTCGAGTTCTGATATCAGGAAAAGACGTGACAACAGCCTGCGACCTTTTCATTTTACGGAAAATGTACACTACAGATCATTAAACGGTCAGGCTTATGAAGTGCAAAAATATCATGCAAAGTCATAAAAATAGGAGTGAGATGGCCCCTTTCAAATATCCAATCACCAATGTGATAAAGACAATCTACAAAGAATTGAACAGCTAATTTGGAACATTCAGCATTTTCACCGAATCATATTTATCATGAAAGGACCAAAGTACACCAGGGGGAGGGGTGCACTGGAGGTGTATGCTTTTAATCATGTAATAGAATTAATATTAAATCACAAGTAAATTTATTTTCTTATCATCATGGTGATGCCTTGTTTTTCTGACCAGTATTTGTATTTATCCGTGGTAGCCTGTCATATTGGTCTGTGATTTTTTTCTAAATAGCAGGGATATGGGCAATATCCCTGGAAATAGCAACTAAAACCTACAGACAAGGTAATAAAAAATAAATGATGAAACTTACATGATGCATTTAGTGTAATTCTGTACATCATGCACTATATATATATATATATATACATATACTTATATATATATATACATATATATATTAAAGTCAGATCAATAAAAGAACCGAACAAGCAACGAACTTATTCAGCACTTCCATTTTTCTGTGAAAAAGAAAAAAACAAAACAGAAACAAACAAAACCGTGCTTCTACTATTTCATAGGGATGGAGGTGTACTGGGAAAGAAGAGAGTAAATTTATCCCTCTTGGTTATTTATGAGGAGTCCCAGTCTCTTCTTGAAAGATGACAGAGAGGGGGCAGACACAACATATAATTCTGGAAGAGAATTTCATTGATCCATTTAATGAAAAAGTATTTGAACATGTCAGTCCTAACAAGAGTAACATCCCCCTTAGCAAGCTTGAGTGGTGAATGTCCTCTTATTGATAGAGTGTGAAAACTTTCTCCCTGCATGCATACCGGTATTCAAGTTTAAAAATAATGAAAACGTTCAAAAAAAACACTTCCAAATTCCACTTCAATATGTGGATTGTTTTTAATGAACCCTTGCTGTTTTCATTGCACAATTGTAAGAAAGCCCACGGAAGCTTAGGCCTAATATACGGTTCATGAATAAAACAATCACTGAATCAGGGAGGTGCATACAGATTATGGCCCCAGGTCAGACGATTGTCTTATATAGACAAAGAGTAAACTGGAATAAAAATTCCAAACGTTTTAGAAACAAACAATTGCATTCCTTTGTATTTTAATATATCTTGCAAAAGGTACACGGCTTCTAGTCTACCAAGTTTCTCCACTGCCGTGCTCACGCGTCGACGTCTGGACTCGGGAGTCAACTTTGTGGCAGAAGCACCACGACCTCTCTTGGGTCCTGGGACACTGGCCAACTGCTGAGGAGTCAGGGGTTGGCTATGCCTGTGGCTGTATAGAGGGCATAGCACCAGGAATAATGTCGATGTGGTCTCGAAACCGAGCATCCTTCATCATATCACCGACAAACCAAGTCTTCAAAATGTAAAGCACATAGCACACTTAAGTTGTAATCGGAGGCGTCTTGCCAGTCGACCGCAAACCTGTTCCATGCCGCTCAGAGGCTACGCCTGCGGCCCGTCTTGCTGGTGGTGCCACACTACAACACCACAGAGCGATGGGGCATGGCAGTGACAAAAAATAATAAGCTAGGTCTAAAAAATGAATTTGGTGCCAAAAACGATATTTCGGGCGAAAAATAGAGATAATCAAAAATTTTGGGTCAAGACAAAAATTGTGTGTCCTATCACGAAATGGCTGCGACTGCCCAGGTCGAATGCCAGATTCACAAACCTGTTCCTGCTGTGACGTCACCAATGTGGATCTTCCCGATTAACATAATCTCGGACATCCTCGGTGGCGCTATGTTTGAAAGCACCAAAAAACCCATTACACATATTATGTGTAACAAGTGTACCTCATTATTGTTATTTTTATATATGATCTTACGTCTGGGGCAACAAAGACGTTGCTTGCAGCATGTTTATATTTTCCGAGACCTGCCCTTTAACCGCGGTGTGTTTTCCTCACCAAAATGTAACCCTATATATAACACATGTCCCTTAATCAAAAAGGGGCAAAATGTGTTGCTATTGTGAAAGCTAGAAACCTGGAAATTATAATGTGTCCGACAGTTCATAGGATTTTTCTGCTCACACACATTGGGCTTGATATGTGACAAAATCATATGCTTGGATAGCCATTCTCTATTGATAAAAATGTTAGAAAAACTATTAGTGCATCTATCAATATGCCCATATCATGGTGGATGGTTACCATTTTCTTGCCTAAAGTGCTAGCAACAGGGTCACATATTCTGTCGGGAAGTTTATATGGATTTTTCGCATATTTGAAGGTTACTGTGATAAATGATCATTTTGCAGTTCAGTGAAACTTGCACTTTGGACGAAACAGCACTTTGTGCGTCATGTTAAAGACCATGTGAGTAAAATTTGAACAATTTGTTGGGTAATATATTTCAGTGGTATGGACTTACATGTTTTGATAAGTATGACGAAGGCGTGTTGTGTGACTTCGCATCCCATTTGATGACTTTCTATTTACCCTCAAGTTTCGAGATTGGGGTTTGAAGCACTCAAAATATTAGCTTGCCAACTTTTTTGCTGATTTCTAAGACAGGACAAAAGTGAATCACCTTATCTATAACATCTACTTCACGGAGCCTCTAATAAAGTATATATATATATATATATATATATATATATATATATATATATATATATATATATATATATATATTTATATTTTCCAATATGGAGAAAATGCCACCTAAACATAAGAAGTGACATGTTTAATTATGTTCATGATTGTGAGTTCTTTGTGGCCGGTCCATTTTGATGAGACACAGAGTAACAAGGTATGCTCTGTTTTCAGATCTCCATGCTTAAGCCTGCTTCATGTCACAGTATGTCTTAATTTGTAAGAAATATAGCGAATAAACGAGATAAATTAAAGATTAAAGTTACCATATTGCACGCTTATATATGCATTTTCGTATAATTTAAAATGAAAATAAATAGTGGACTGCAGTCAATATAATGATTCCTGGGACGAATTTAACGAGAACGGAAACAAGATGGCGTACGTCACAGTTGGGTTATCCAACTTTAAAGGTATCATTAAACAGTGTCCCCGAGCAGCCACTTTAGGAACTACACTTTCAAATCTGCAAAGATGGTAGTTTCAAGCTCTTGCTGTAGAAATAAAGCACCAAAATTACCGGCAAATTCAGTCGCATTTGCCAAATGTGGATTTATGTCAAGCAGTTCAGTGCTGTATGTCCAATCATAATATATTTTTTAACCTGTTTGCGAAGCTATGATTTTATGTAAATTTTTAAGGTCGAAAATATTCTATCTCTTGTTAAGAGCCACTGGATTTTCCATACTTTGAAACAAATTAAAAAAACATAAAAACAAAATCTTTTAGCCACCATTCTTAAGGTAGCGTCGGTAAACCTCCGCGTGTATACCGCTGCGGTCTTTAACCCGCTTTTCTGTCAAGAATAATATTTTTACACCCATGAAACTATATATATTTATTTTTGCCAAGATCTCTAGATTTCATATGTGCTATAAAAATTCGGAAAAAGCGCACCCGTGAGACAAGAGCCGGGCTATTGCATGAGGGTCTGTTTTCAACATTTTTGGAGGCGCAAATGAATAAAAATTTCCTTACACCCTTGACATTTTGTAAAATGAAACTTTTTATAGGTGTCCAGGTTCGGCATTTTTGTTTTTTCTCTAAAAGGAATAGTTATCAGTTTATCAGCTGTAGAAAGCGTATCTTCTCAAATTGACCACTTACCTGAGTTTAGAATTCCGAAAACCACACGAAAAATAAAAAATATATCCAAACGCAGGATGCCGCACCTACGTTATATTGTTATCTTTTCATTCCTTTTTATTTCGTGAAGATTGGTCCATCCGTTTTGGAGAAAATTAAAATCAAAATAAGGAAAGTCGTCGCCAAAACGAAACCACAAAAAATGGCCCGAAAAGGAAATCTGGCCGTGTTTGGTGGCATTTTCGGCTGTTACTTGAGCTGTATTCGCTCCACCGTTATGACTCTTCTTGTGTGAAAAGAAACCATGTGCTACTATGCGTTCCATGCATTGTCATAAAAAATGAAGATTAAAAGCCGTCAATAAATAACAATCTTTGAAGTCATTCCACTAAAACTTGAACTATTCTGTGGTTTCCTTGTGAAGGTTTCTCATGTGGCCCGCTACAAAGACAATGAGAGAGGTGGGGCGAAGGGGGATAACAATAATTGCATTATCACCCCGGGCAACCAATTTTGGCCCCTGTGTTCAAAATGGCGGCGATGACAAACAACAACACGTGGTTTTACAGTTTGTTTGTCAAGTTTACAAATATGACATCGTTAACTGCTCATATGTTGGATCAAACATTGGAGACCAGCAAATTTGGCATCGCTTACGACTCATACGACAGACCAAAGAAGCGAATTGCTTTATTAACACGATGGCAGTGCTTCACTTTGCACAATGTTTCGGAAAGTTTTGTACAACTTAGTACAACCTGAGCAAAATTCAACGCGAAAACCATGTGACGGTCAAGGAAAGAGAAAAAAAAATGGGATACTTCTTCGCTGGACAGAATTGCTAGATCGCGGGTTGAGAACCAGAGGGAAATAAATAGCGATGCTAGTTATACCACAAGGAGTACATCAATTGCATATTTGGACGAGTTAAGTCATTTGTGAATAAAAATAGGCGACCAAATTAAGTAACACAAAATTGTGTACAAATGGGTGACAAAAAGTCCACAATATATAGAAAAAGCGAAACCAAAACACGAAATCCCCAAAACAAAACCGCGAATTCTATGTAATGTAATGAAGACAAGCACAGATAAATCTGATCTAAATCAAGAATTATATAATAATGAACTATATTAGCCTTGGTTATTGCTACTTAAATAAAAAAATTGCCGGTTGTTTCGGACCTCTATCAACTATCGGGGCAACCTTCTTCATTAAGCTTCATCTTGTACTCAGCGGGGTGGGGGTTGGGGGTGGGGGTGGGGGCTCTTGCCTGGTGTGCTCTGTGCAACTACTTAATTGATAGCCGGGGGGGGGGGGGGAGAGAGACTTCGGTGTCTGATACAAAATCCAAAATCTGGGGCCATCTCTTTGCCCACAACTTCTAACTGTAAGGGGTTGTATTTAGATTTTCTGGTAATGCACATTCTGGAACTGTCCCACTATATATTGTACATTACATTCATTCGACAAATTAACCTTACAAAGACATCCAATCGGGAGTAACCCTATTTGGCTGCCATTTAAAAAACTGTGGTTTCTGCACCCAATTGTTTGTAAAGGAGGATAGTATTGGGATGATCTTGGCGTGGGGGTTTAAATATATGCAACCAAAGTATATATTTTGAAAATGTTTGAGAGCATCAATAATGATATGATATATGCTGTGGCCACAATTCACTTTGATATCCAAGCAAACATATTATTCTTCGACTGTCCTGTAATCAATGCAATGCACAAAGTGCAAAATGCTGCTCAGCACTTGCCGGCTGAAGCCAAGGTACCATGTCGCATTTGGATCTGTAACTAATGATATCTGCTTCGGACACAAGTGAGTGGACAGATAAAAGTTAAGATAGTATCCAATGTTTTTAAAGTACTTTAAGGATTGTTTGCCCTGGTGACTGAGAAAACAGACACCTGCGACATTGCGAAATGTTAATATAACCATCATCGAAAAATGGGTATGCTGTTTCCCCAGCCCAAGTTAACCCTCCAGACAAGTTAAGTGTTTCATTAATTTGAGGGTAAGGCCTTTTAAGAAGGATCTGTCAGGTTGCCGTCACCCCACATATATTTTTGTCACGCATTGGGTAGCTTGCACATTTTTTGAAACATGTCTCAAATGGATGTTCTTTCCACTTTTACACATTACTTCAGTTTATTTGTTACATGGGCACAGCCAGAGGTGTTGATGAGGAATGTAAAGTATAGGCTCTCTTACAATGCAACCGATTTTGATTGAACGAACTAGTCCAGAGGAAAACAACAAAATCTGTGCTGAGTGCAACTTGATATATTGATTGTGTCAGTATATTTCAGTAGACTTCCGTGAAGAAAAAACGGGAACGTATCCTCATGGATTATCGTATATACAAATCAAATGAATTCTTATTTTGGTTTGTTGTGTTGCACACGAATAGAAAGGTAAATGCAAGACTACCCTCATAAAGAGGTCATCCAGGAATTTATGACCACCAATTTATAATCCCCTTTCCTCTCTATCTTTAGTTAGAATCTTTTGACTATTAAGACAGCGCGTTATTTTTGGTCTCTAATGTGCCTTTATACGGAGATTATATTTTTCTGCATGTGTATGTTATGGTAGTGAACAGCCTGTATCTCTGCAGTGAAATTGTTATTATAATGTACATGTACACACTTCCGTGACTTTTACCGTATATAGAGAGGAAGGAAAAGGGATAATTGATGGTGTTATGTTTCTGTGTTGGTTACGACGGGTTTTACTGTACATTTACATATGGCCAGACATCGGAACGATGCATAGTTATAGAAACAGAGGGATGATGCTGTTAAGCAGGTGTCTGAACAGGGTGACTCTCCCTCTCTCTTTGTTATACAATTTTGTAGGGTATATGCGGGAGAGGTTTGGTGTGTCTTAATTTATGAGTTTTCTTCTATTATCTTGAATATATAAATATAAAAACACACAAACACACACACACACCCACACACAATCACATTTATACATGTTTGTTTGTGTTCGTGTGTGTGCGTGTATTCATGCGTTTTCCTTGTCCCTCAGCAAAGAACAAAATGTAGGTACCTGTAAATTTTCACTGCACTGTAAGCGTTTATACCATTACTACAAATAATCACCTGCATACTACTTTTTTAGTATTCATGGCGCTGGTCACAAATAAAATTGAAGAAAATATTTAAAAATGCCTTGGCTATACTCTGCTTGTTTCATTTTAATTCTGAAATTGCGTTCTTGCAAAACGCACGTAATCTGCTACTCACAAGATAGCAGTTGTCCATATTTTTTTTCTACACAACATTGTCATGGCTGTCGGCCAAGTCATGTAATAAACCCTTAGAATCATGCATACCTTACATGTTTGCATACATGACCATGACTCAAGATACAAGTAAAGTAGAGATCACGTGACTAGTTTGATTATATATTATAACTGTTCTTTACATATAAATTGCGTTTTAAACAGTAGATAGGCAGAAACCAACTGATTTTTGGACGGGATTAGTCTCTGGACAAGGAGAAAACAATGAACAGAAAGAAAGAAAGAAAGGAAGCAGATAGAAAGAAAGAGGGGTTAAAAAGAAATGGAAAAAACAGGGAAAGGAAGCCTCATTTTGAATGACGTGAAAAGAAAATAAAGTTAACATGGTTTTTAAGTTTCATGTACCCCCATTACACGATGGTCAACATTTCACAATGAGCCCTTTCTATCAAACTAATTTAGAATTAAAGGAACAAGCCCTTACATATCAAGTTGCATGATTAACATTGACATTAATGCTAAATGAAACATACTTTTCTGTTACCTGTTCTTTGTATTTATCAACTAAAGAAAAAAGACAGATGTTATTGTTTCCACTTGATCAATGCAGCTTCTTCTTAACTGAATACTGCGCTGCATTTTCTTACATTCAAGAGAAGCAGTCATCAGGCTATATTTCTACATTTCTGTTTGTTAATATTCTGAATGGATTAAAGAGAACAATAATGTTAGTGTTTTTTGCTACCTATGGGAGTGGTCATCCATAGTTTGTGGATTTCCATTTGAAAAACCCCCAGATGAGATTAGTATCGAGGACCATGACTCATAACAATGTGCACCATTTTATACTCCAGACTTACATAATTCCTCATTATCCACATACGTTGTTCTTAGTGTCCCAAAAGGTATTTCATTTTTGAGTGGCTAATTATGTTATGGCTTAAACAAAACGTGTGACTTTAGATGCTGAAGGGGGACTCCTTTATAAATAAAGGCATCTAATTTCAATTCAGGGCAAGGGTTCGAGTTTATGATTGGCACGTGACGGGGGGGGGGGGGAGTTGTCCGATGCACATGCGAGGTCATGGTAAACAATACTTGTCTGATCTCTGTTGGCTGAGAACTCGCCCGAAAGGATGAAAGAACAATGTGACTTGTTGGTGATCAGGATTTACCTTTTAGAAACACAAAATATCCAGTGACGGATATTCATGGTTTAAAGCAACCCTCCAAATCATCTTACCGAATTTGCCAATAGGTAGAATACTCTAGTAGTTTCAAAATATCATTTTAAATTCAGATAAGGCGATGAAGCATGCTTAATCTATTTTACTTCACATTTACTTTTACACAATGTTTAAAAGCCAATAGGTCTTAAGTTTGTTTTAAATTGTTCTCAGCCTCTGTGTTTTCTCTTTCAAGTCAAAGGCATTCCAGATACAGAAACCAAACACATGTAAAACCACAAATAAAACCCAACATAGAAAATAAGGACATACATTAACTTTATTATGAGAATGAATAGATACTAATAGGGAATTAAATAAATAAGAAAGTAAGTAAGTAAATAGATTAGCCTAAAATGAGCTAATAATATGGACATAACTTTACACTTTTAGTTGTAATTGTTTTGCCTACTAAAGCCTAAATTGGTAGGGTTGATCTGTGTTTCAGTGTTCATGAGCTCAGGCCGTCGGTTCGGAAATAACCATCCCCACCCCGCAAAAAAAAAAAAAAAAAACCACTGCAGGCACTGTGTTTTATGCAACACGAGCCTGCATAATGTTTGGTTTAATGTAGCCTTATCTCTAAGAGTATATCTTTACCACCAAATATGCAAGAAGTGTCATTTACAGAATACTGAATTTTTGCCTTCGGTATATCGGGTCACAAGTTGATACTCAGGCTTCAGTTTTGTGCTGGCCATGTAACAAGAATCACTTAATCGCGTCGCCATAGCATGTATGTGCTCATATATATGGGCCATGCATGTGCTGTCCGGGGATTCCATCGTTTTTTGACCGTTTAGGAACACCAAACAGAGGTTCTGCTTTAGCCGATACAAGCATTCCACCTTCGGGGTTCTGAGCTGGTCTCTTGGTTACATGTGAGGTTGTAAAGCATTCCTGTTGCGGTTGTAATGTTTCTTACACACTCCAAGTATGGATAGCCCGGCTAATTTCTCGGCAATATATGTGTAAGTAAAATACGTATATATATTTTTTTTTTCCATATTTTGTGGCAGGCGTGTATCCTTGTCGTCATGTCTTGTAGGAATGTAGTTTGGGCAAATGGAAATTGGCTTGATAAGTAGAGGACTGGGTTTTGTCCTATACAGCTAAGGTAAATAACATGTCTAATGCTGCTACATGTAGTTGGATGTGTGTGAGAGAGGCAAGTGTTGGCTTACAGGGAAACATGCATTACAATTGAACCCTCAGTCCACTCATTTTATATGCGTGGGTGGTGTCATGTGCTCTTGGAACTAACTCCAGCTAGAATTGTAAAATATGTAATTTGTATGCTTTTGGTTTTGTATGCTTTGCTTTGTTCCCTCCTTTCAAGAGTGGGCAGTCTATGTAACTCATAAAACTGTGCGTCAATATATCTCTCAAAATCAACAGGCAGCCTTCACATATTTAGGTCCACAGCACAGCAAGCCCTTCACCTTTAGTTATGGGAGTGTAAACGTGTGGTATTTCATTTCACACTGAATCGTACATCCATCATTAACCATTATAGAGCACTGTGATATTATTATGGTTACTCTTTTGTAGCAATTGTGAAATATGCATATACAGGGCAATAAACCAGGGTATCACGTAGCATGTAACGGCAAGTCGCAATGGACTGCATCAGTGCTCAATGACAAATTTCCAAGTTTTGACATGAACAGCTTCATCAAAACTTAATGTATCTTCATCATGTTGACAAGCCTTCATGTATTTAAGCTGAATAATACTGTGACAAAATTTCACAGGATTCTGTATAGGCTTTCTGGGAAAAAAGTTGAAAAATCATTAGCACACAGAAGTTCAAACATAAGCAAGAAAAAATTGTAGCACCAACTACTTGCTAAAATGACAAATTTTGACCCTTCAAAACCCTATGTGCAATGTCAATGTAAAGGGGCCAGTAGTTGTTGAGAAATGAACTTTCAAATTTTCATTTTGTCCTAAAAGTCATGAAATATAGAAAGAAATGTTGGATCCTTATCTCCTTTGCAAACTCGATAGAGGCTGACCTAGGAAACATCCTTGTGTAAAATAAAAGCATTCCTTGTTACAATTTTTGAGAAGAAAAAAATGTAAGGTGTTAACAGACAGGCGGACAAACAGACACAAATGGATCACATAAATGTTTCAGATGTCCAGACTTAAATTTCTGTACACAGTTCCTTATCCCGCTTCCCTCAATACATACTTTTTGAACACTCTTGAAAAAGGTTTCACTCGTGAATGCATACATGCTGGTTCAATATGCTGTCGAGGTTGTGGATCTTAGTTGCACATTTCAAAATTTTTATGGGGTATATCATTTGTACAAGGTACTTGAATGAAAACTGTTTATTGTCTAAAATAAATTTTTACATAAGTTTAGGGCTAACGAAAGTGCCACACCTCCTTTTTTGTTGTTCCATATTTCATGGGCTTCTCCTATTTTATTGTTAATCATTTCCTGACCAACATTCTGAAAGTGTGTACTTTAAGAATTATAATATGCTTTTTGACTATTAATTTAGGCATGAATTCAAGTGTACATATGTGTGGTATCTTCTGCCTTCCCATGACTGCAGCATTTTGCTGGTAGTGTATTAGTGCCTGAGTCAAGAGTATAATGATTTTTCCCAAGACTGCTTTGACCTGTGGCCTCTGGCGACAATGTTCGACAGTATGAGCTTTACTACGTTTTGCAGACTTAAGGAAGTTGTGTTCTTTTGAACATTTTACTTTCCTGAACAGGGCTCTGAACTTTTATTGCAGCGGCAGAAGGGACATTTATGTTTTGGTCCAGGTGGTAGAAGTCAGTCAGACCATAGAAATGTGTGCATCTAACAGACCTATGAGTAGTAGCTATGGAGGTCTATTAGCCCACACTTTTCTATAATCTATTTACAACTTATCATAAAGCTGGTTGTGGCATGTTGATTACCCTTAGGGACTAAGTAACAGTTGGATCACAGTAAAGTGTGGCTTAAAAGACCTCCAAAAGGTAGTGAGGAGGTCTGTTAGATCCACACTTTCATATGGTCTAATTGACTTCTACCAGCTGGACCAAGACATCAATTTGCGCTCCTGTAGCTGAAATATCAGGAGATCATATTCCTAACAATATAGCGGCCAGAAGCAACAGGTCAAAGTAGTCATGTCAGGGCATATAAGCGTCCCCCCCATGAAATTATTCACTCAGGTTTCTAATACACTACAACCTCCACATCCTAAAAAGTTCAAGCCAAATGCGTCAGTCAAAGATGAGAAGCCAGACGAAGCCAAACGTTTCCTTGCTTGTGCACCTTATGGTACAAGTAGTGTCTTTACAGTTCACAACTGCTGAGGGTATGTATATATATATGTTTCAGATAAGTATGTATGAGAAAGTATTTTATATTTCTGCATATAATGTTCAAATTTGCCATTTCTTGATTTCAGTTAAATGTCAAAACCATGACAGTGGCTACAACTATCTTCTTGAAGAAGCATCACTCATGTACAGTACTTTAGACGCTTAACTGTGTGAGGGGGTAGACTTGCTGGGTTGAGTAGTTCCTGGTGAAGCCCTACTTCCAGTCATAATCCTGGGTAACAGTTACGTAATGTTACCTCTCGACCACCATTTGCCAAGACCTCTGTGTCTGGGTCAAACAAGTGGAGTTGAATCACTCACTTGATTCCATGAAACCTGACCATCCCTCAGTGTCATCTCTTTTTAACTGGTGATCACTCCAAGTGTGCATGCTCCCCGTATCATCATTCCTCTTATGGGCACCATTACTGACTTGCTGTTACGAGTTGAAGCTCTGCGGACTTCAGTTCACACTCACTGTTTACGTGGTTAATGCACATTCCCTTCTGTGGAAAATTATTTCTCAGTGGCCTGGGACTCTTGTGAGACCTCGATAGCTGATATCTATCCTGCAGATACCTCTGTGATAGTTGGGAGTAGAGCTGGTTGATTGGCTTGAAACCTAGATTTTGAAGATGGCATCTCGATGTGCAGATTACAGAGAGCAGGAAGACATTGCACATCTGGGAAGGAATTGCTACCTTTCAGCAGCAGGCTAATGGTGTTGTTCCAGTGACCACTATGTCTTCAATCTTGTAGGATTGTGGGCAGAAGACTCACAGAACTACTATATGGCAGCCTGGGATGATCATTGGCATTGCTATGGTTGCCTCAAGTTGGGTCAAATTTGCTATTGTCAGAAAACATGTACATACTGTCAGGATTAAGGAGACGACAAATGGCTTCTCATCGAGCAGGCAAGGAGGAAGAGTCTTCATGCAAAGGGTAGGCAACAGGACATAGCTGCCAAGATACAGGATTCATTTATTCTAACAATACAGGATACAATGTCTGTATATAAAGATAGTACATTAAGTTGAATCACTCACTAGTTCTAGTATTGCTGAGGCAACTATCCTTAATGCTTGTATAGCTGCTTTCAGGACAGCCACCTTTACAATTAACTTCTGACCATAGAGGTTAAAATGTTGTATGCAAGTATATTATGTTTTCCTGGGGTAAATGAGAGTCAGTTTTATTTCATAGAAATAACAACTCTAGATTTAGTTATCATTAATATCATTCATATAGTAAGCTTGTCTGCAAGTATAACAGTTTGTTAGTTGACACTTTTTATTAAAATGGTTGATTATATTTTGTTTCAAACTCTTTTGAATGTATAAAAATCTAGCCTGGTTATCTCCCTCACCTAACATAATAAGAGGACATCAGAAATAATAAAATCTGTAATTTTAATATTTATACAGTTCGTAAAATTTTTGTTTGTTCTGGTGATTGGTATGTGAGGTCTCAAGTTTTGAATATTCGTAATTTGATCTTCTCCTCTGTATAAACTGGGGCCAGAATGTTTTTGTGGTCAAACGGCAAGCATAGATGAACCCAAGGTCACATGGAGTGGAAGATGTCCCTGGATCTCCAGGACACTCTCCATTTGCCAATCTTGGAAACTTCACGCAAGTATCTGTGGTTCACATTCCAGGGCCAAGTTTACCAGTTCAATGCACTTCCCTTTGGACTTACCACTGCACATTGGTGCTAAGCTGGTTTGTGCGATCAGTTACTGCTTACCTTCACCAGTCAGCCGTTTGTATTCTTGTGTACATTTATTCGGACAATTGGCTTATCCAGGCACTTTAGTGCCGGGATTTGCAGCATCACACGCAGACCACTCTGGAACTTTGCTGATGCCTGATAGTGAATGTAAGCAAGTCCAGCTTTCAAGATAGACATTCATCTTTCTTGGCATCAATTTTGACCTGGCTGCCTACATGTTGCCCTGCGGGAGACAGGTGGGAGAGACTTCAGTCCCTGCTCAGAGGCTTTCTGACTTGCAAGGTCTGCTGGGCCCAACCATGGCTCACCCTGCTGGGTTCCCTGCCCCGGATGGACTCCCAGGTCCCACTCAGTCACCTTCACTGTCACCCCTTGCAGCATACTCTGCAAGGTAGATTGCCCAAGGACCAGGGCTATCAGGCCCCAGTGCTGGTTCTCATGGAGGACCATCTGCACCTTCTTTGGTGGATGGTAGCAGAGAATGTAATGATGGACAGATGCTGGCCATTTTTTGCAGGCCAGCTTGCCAGCTACTAAGATCCTGCTCAATTGGGGAGGGGGGTGCATGTGGAAATGTGGACCCTATGTGGACCCTATCCAGCCCTTGGCTGGCACTTTTTGTGTTTCACCACATAAACTGTTTGGAACTGGAGGCAATATACTTGGCATTCCCTCCACTTCCTGGACCCGGTGGAGCACAAACATGTTCTCGCAATGTGTGACAACAGGACCACGGTGGCCTACCTCAACAGGCAAGCTGAGATGTGCTCACTGAAGCTCATGAAGGTAACCAGATGCATCAGACGATGGTGCTCCAAACATAGCATTTGCATGCATGTGAGGCCAGTTTTGGGACATCAAAATGTCCTGGCTGACCAACAATTGACAAGAGATTAGCTGGCAGGAAGGGAGTGGTTGGTCCACCCCTGGGTCATTCAGGTCATGTAGGCCAGATGGGGAACACCACATGTGGACACATTCAAAACTCCAAAGAATGCAAAGAAACTGCTGGTCTCATCTGTCACTGACCTGCCAGGCCTTCTTAGTGGGTACTCTAGCTATGGCCTCCAAGAGTTCTACCCTCCATGGCATGGATACTGCTCAACCCCCATAAGAAAGAGCCTTGTGTCCCGAGACAGCCCTTTGCTGGTACCTTTTATGGATAAACCGATGTAGACGACAGAGATCCGCCCTCTTCTTATCCCTCGATAACCCTCATAAGGAGAACTGAGTTTGGAGAAACATGATTTTTTAGTGGATTAAGCAGATGTAAGTTTAGCCCATGAGACCACCCATGAAAGGCCTGGTGCCCTGCCGCTTGTCTCAGCCAGAGCTCATGAGAGTTGTGAGCCTTTCATATCTCCTGGCGCACCCTGCAGAGTATAACGGTTGTTGATATTCTGCGGGCCTACTGATAGAGATGGACTAAAATCTTCGCACAGCACTAATTGGGCGTGACATGATAGCACTGGAGGAATGCATGTTTGTCTTTGTGGGCATCACAAGCTTCTTTGCTAAAGTTCCGATGCTCATCAGTTAAGATTTGTGGATCCCATAAGAGTTGCCCCACCAATAAAACTGTCATGGCTAATCTGACACAGTCTAAAGGTGGACAAACTCCTGAGTTGGCCTAAGGCATTGTGCTAATGGACCTAATCTTAGACTTGTATCAGGTACACTGTCCTTATGTCCTGGCCTGCTGCTGGTTGACCCAGGATTCCACTGTCCTAAAGATCCATAAGGAGGGTTTCTGGCTTTGACTGGATTCTGCTGTGGGTGGCCTCAAGACCACAAACCTTTGAGGTTTTCCCTTCAGACCTCGCCTCCTCACTCAGACCAATGGTTTCCCAAGCTGGTTGTCCTGATGGTCAAATATGGTCCTCATGCCTTTAACGTCACACCCTCTGCCTTTGTGTCTGTATATCAGCAAATGGTGGTCGAGAGGTAAAGTTACATTACTCATACATGGAATTTTTAGTAGTTTTGGTATTAATAAGTATTCTTACCTGTAATCCACAAGAGAAGCCAATCCAACTATCCTGCTTCCTCTCTCAGCCGGTGTAAACTGACCACTCGCAAAGGAGTGAGGATGATGCTGGGAGCATGTCCTCCTGGAGTCCCCACCAAATCCATAGGAATTGAGAGATGGTGTAACAGGAGCATCAGGTTTCCAGGAATTGAGTGAGTGAATTCAACTCAATTACTTTGGCATTGAACCTGAACAGAGATGTTTTTGCAGATATTGGTCAAGAGGCAAGTATACTTACTCAAACCAAAATTACTAAAACTATCACATATTCCAACGATCACTGTTGAATGGGAAAAACATTAATTTTTGCTATTTTTGCTACATTTCAGGTTGCTTTCATGATGTTTCTATCATGTGATATTGACTTCATGCATGTTTAATTTACATCAATATGAATTAAATGTAGTTGGTTTGTTACCTTTAACTGTCATTTAGGCTGAACTATAAATTGTTTTGATTTTCTTGTGTTGAAAATTTCAGGTACGTGTAGGCCTACATAGTTTATGTTTCTCACATTAATGGTGCTTCACAAACAGCCCTACTGGGACCTGCAATCTACCCTATTTTATAACCACAAACCAGCAGTTTCCGTTATAATTAATGCATGGTCTGGCACCACCAGCATGGAGCCTACAGAGCCAGATCATATTTTGGGATTGTTATTCATACACTTTTGGCAGTCACATTTTTTGGGGGGCTTACCTGCTGCCTGTTGGAATAATCAACTCTTTCTCGATAATATGACTTATGTTGAATGCTGTTATTAGAGGTTTGAAGAAGGTAATAGTTTTACCATAGAAAAGGGTGGGGTAACATGCCCCATACGGAAAGAAGGGGTGTTGTTATTTCCTCACACTTTTTAAGGTATAACTGACGTCAACCATCTGGACCACATAGGTGGTTACAAGGTGGTGATATTCCGTATCATAATGACAACTGCAATAAGAAGGCCCCCTGTACATGGCAACTTCCACTGTTGACGTGCCCAGCTCGATCTATTGATTGGCCAAATTCTATGTTGTTTGTTCATCACCAGAATTATGAAAACACCCTAAAACCCTGCATTTTTATACATGTTTGATGAGCAAAATGCCATGATGTAATCTGTGGGATGGTTTGCTACAACAGCACAAAGATGCCTGGCAACACTTGGTGCATATAAAGTACATTTTAAACGGAAATTCAATTGAATTTTTTCCACTCTTACAGCATTTGAAAAAAACAGTTCATGCAGTGACGTTATGACCCTGACTGTTGACCTGAAGGTCGCCCATAAGTGTTCCCCACAAAAGACTTACCTAGATCTATGTTTTAATCAAGTGTAACAAATTTTCCTCAAATCCTTCTATACGCTACATATAACATATTTTTCCAAAGAGCCCCATGACCTTTGACCTCCGGATCACATGTGATAAGAAAAAAGTGAACTGTCCTATATGTACACCAAATGTCTAAATATAATGAACTTCTATTCAACACTTCAAGAGATACTGCACAGAAACAGATTTACATTGCTATGGCCCTGTGACATTGACCTTTGACTGTAAGGGTGCGAGAAGCATGTAGCAAAGACCTAGATATTCTGAGCACTTTTGATGAACTTGCATTCAATTGTTCTGGAGATACTGCATAAATCTCAATGTTAGTTGGGAGTAAAAGTACATTTTTGTTCCAAATATTGATATCACTTTCAACTTTTTTTGAGTTTTACAGAACTCAGTAAAAATTTGGTTATAAAGCTCAAGTTAAGGAAAATTTTGTAATTTTTTTCTAGTTTGACAAGACTCGGTAAATCAGTTTTTTTTTTTCAGGTTACAAAAAATTTCTTGAATTAGCTTAAATTTTTATAGAACTTGGCAAAAATGAGTTTTTGCCCAAATTTAGGAAATTTTTTAATTTGTCTTCTGCATTTAAAGCACTGAGTAAAATCTCCCTTTTGTCCAAATTAAGGAAATTGCCTAATACAGTAAAACCTGTCCTTGTGGACACCTGTCCACTGCGGACAGTTTCGGCCAGAACCGTATATTGTAAAGTCATTTTCACATTGGTGATACCTGTCTACAGTAGACACCTGTCTATTGTGTTTTGCGGACACTTTTTGGGGGAACCAAATGGAAAAACAACCTGTCTATTGCGGACACAATATATCAATATAATTTTTGCAACTTGTTATGTTCCAAACTGTAATGCCTGAACAATGCCGTGCATGTTTAGCTGGAATCAAAGACTAATTAATCCATTGTTCAGTGACCTGTAACACATAGTAAGCTCACTTAGCCAAGCAGTTAGGCTGTAATGCCTCCAGGAACATGCCAGGTGTCTCTGAGCACTGGTGCTCCTGTTGAGTGAGGTTGCTCACACTTTCTCTGTCCATCAAACAATTAAGGTCCATAGATCAATCATTAAGCCTAAAACAAAGGACCCACTGAGACTCATGTGAAGTTATTCACAATTTGTAACAATGGCACATACAGTTATACTGTACTCAAAGGATATGATATCCCTGTGGTATGTTTGTTGTTTGTTTCTGTTCTGTTAGTAAAAGAAAGTACGCAAACGTTTTTTTAGCTTGGTAAGCCCATACATGCAGAATTTTTCCCTGAAAAGATAAAAGCTGTAAAATCCCTAAGTTAAGATGAGTTTGAGTCAAGTGTCAGGGGCATAATGTACAAAAACTGAGAGCAAATGCTGTAGATGGGTACACATGTGCATATTTTAGTCTATATATGTTTATCTCCTTTGATACAAATGTACTCTGAGATCCCAAAAGTTCAGCCCCTGCCTATTGTGGACACTTATCTATTGCGGACACTTTTGCCAGAACCACAGGTGTCCAGAATAGACAGGTTTTACTGTATATTTTCTAGTTTTAAAGCACTGGGTAAAATCACCCTTTTGTCTATATTAAGGACATTTCATTAAAATAATTTTTAGTTTTACACACCAAAAGTGTATTTTTGATTAACTTGAGGAAATTTTTTAAACTTTTTTCAGGTTTTTTTTAGCATAAGGAGGTTGAATTAACATATTTGTAAAGATGGAAAACCAGTAAAATCTGTACACTTAATTGTAGGAATTCTGTATAAGAAAAGGTGAAGGTGTGGGAAATTACCCTTTGAATATGAAAATATTATGTACAACTTTACACCATTCTGTCACTGGTATGGACCTGATGCGATGACAACATGCACGACGCATGTACTCAAATAAAATACAAATGCTCGTGAAAAAAAATGCTTTATGGAATTGACAACCAGAAATACCTTCACGTAGATATTCTCATTTCAAAGTCGGACTAAAATATCAATGTTTACTATAAAATTGTTGGAATAACTACAAGCTGTAGGTGGGGATCATTAAAGGTATTCCAATGTTGCCTCACGGGGCAATGGCCGTCAGCCTAGTTTTCTGCACCCACACAAAGGTCTTCACTAGTTTCTACATTTTAGTGAAATCTTGAGCATCTCAGACCAGATACATGGGTTAAGTAAACATGCGTTTACTTGTTCTTGTTTCCAAACATTCACCACCTGGATTTTGCAAGAATAATTGTGTTAGAAAGACTTTTGTATCTGTTGGACGATATGGAACATATCACTTTTGAAAACCACAATACAAACACATTCAAGACAGTAAATTGCATAAATAGGTGAATCATTTAGGCACATAAAGTGTGCAATTACAAATAAAAAAGGATATACAATGATTAAATTAACCTTTATTGTTATATGTATGCATAAAATTGATATAAAATGTAAAAAGGTTAAAGTTGTGAAAATAAGATAATATGTATCAAACACATGAGTATAATTTTGTAAATAATAAACACATTATTTTCACTTGTACAGTCTTTGTTGGTCTGTGGTTTTAGAAACATAGAAAGCACAGACAAATTTATTGCGTCAAGTGTGACACGGAAAGCTGCTCTTATAGAAAAGATAATGCAAATTACGTCTAGTAATGGCCAAACGTCTAAGTTGGGAGATTAGCAAACATGTTTAAAGGTGTATAGAGCACATGCGTTTTATCAAGATTTATAAGGTTGAGCATAACTTTTACATTTCAAACTCAATATTCGAATGGAATTGAAAAAATCATATATTTGATCTGTTTACATAACACATATTCCCTATATTTAGGCGGTTTTAAACGTTTGCCAGCCTGTATGAATCTTTTTATATTAAAGTGAAAGCTTCAAACAGTTATATTGAAATTACAGTGCAAATGATCATATTCATTTTTTCTACTATCTATAAACATGTAAATATGTATTAAAAGAAAATGATACATTGCAAAATCGCGATACTCAGATCATTTCCCACATAAATGTACAGGCATATTAAGAGGCCAATATCGCAAGTGAAAAGATTCTGCCCGTATCCCAAGATAAAAGTTAACTTGCAGTTCTATGTGTGTGTGTGTGTGTGTGTGACCTCGTAATGATACGTGATAGATGTATTGCATTTTCACTCAGAAAAGAATATAAAAGCAGACTGCACATCCTTATCTTTAAAAAAATACAATACAAATATGGGACCTGATCATTGATTTTAAGTGGTTCAGACTGTAAGTTTTGGAAAAACTAAAGTCTGTAGTTAATAAAAAACATGTCGATGGTTGACATGACCAGTTAAATACCACTGACTGTCCTTATCGGGGTGACTGCCTGTCTCAATCCAGGAGTGAAATTTAATTCTTCACACTGGTATTGGAAGATAAATGCTGATGTTTTTGGAACTCTTGTATCTGTTTGCTGTCATCGTTGGGTTGGTTGGTAGCATGAACAGTGTGATTCCTGCAGATCCTCCAATGCCCGTGTGCCTGGTACTGGTGGTGTTGGCAGCTGCAACCATGATCTCTATCATGTCTATCACCCAGGACGCGGGTGTTGATCCGTCTGGTGCTAATGGTGCTGGTAACAGTGAAGGATATGTTTTTGCAGTTAACTGGCAGGGAGGACATATGGATGGCTGAAGGCACAAGGGACTAGCCAGGCAATGGTGCTGGGGCATGGAGAGGTTAAAGCCCAATGGGTGGATGATGCAGTAGATCCTTTGCTGAAGCAGATAGCTTGCAGCTGGTTGCAGCAGAGATACTAGGATCACTACGACGACGACAGATACCATTGACATGCCCACTATGACCCAGATCAAGGAAATTGGGATTCCATGTGCAGCTGTGTTGGTTGTTGATGAGATCCGGTCAGACATTCTGGTATGAGCAACAGGGGCCTGGCAGAAACTACACGTAACAATTATTTATAGGAATATCTAACTACTTCATATGTATTTTTGACATTTAGTTTATTTAAACACGTACATGCTGATTTATTACAGTGAACGGTTTGTACTCAGGTCTTCACTGGTCATTAAAGGAGTTTCTTTTCTTTGAATATTTGTATTGTGACCCGAATGGTGGTCGAGACCAAGGCAGATTTAAGCCAATGTCCCGTATCCACAGCATTTACTTTGTGTACTTCTGACATGGATGTAATTCTAGCCAAATCAGCTCAAATACACATGCATCTACACTTATTCCAGAATTTCGTTTTAAGTCAGTTTGATATTTCTTTAAACCTGAATATGTGGTATTTCTATGTTTCAAACGATTTCGAATTAGAAATCTACAAAAGACCTGTCGGGATTACATGCTTAAAATCAGCAGTTTGTTAATATGCTGATCATGCAAACTGGGTATAATCTGCGTCTTGGAAAGGTGTTGACTGGGCTATTAAAGGAGGGTAAAACCAGAGGCAAGAGAAATGCATATATCCACTCGACTTAATCCCCATTCGTAAAAAAGAATAGTTCAGTGGAAGCAGTTATGTGCAAGTGCAATATCAACACATTTATGCAGTATATTTACCGAATTTACATTTATTTCAAGATTCGGGGACTTAAATTCACCAGCAGTAATGAAATGCTGAAAATATATTTTTCATGTTAGGAACGGGTGAGACTCGAACTTGCAATCGTTGACACCAGTCGCCTTGCTAAAATGGGACATGCACGTATCCACTTCACCAATCCCAATTCTTGAAAAAATGATTGAATGGAGGTGGTTATGTGCGAGTAGCATATCAACACGCATATCAATATTTACTGAGTAGGCATTTATTTCCAAAAGCGGGGACTTAAATCTACCAGCATTAAGGAAATGCCAAAAAAATGTTTTTCATGTTTGGAACGAATGAGACTCGAACATGCAATCTTTGGCACCAGTCACCTTGCTAAAATGGGAGCACACACATATCTACTTGCCCAAATCCGTACTCTTAAAAAAGAATGGTTGAATGCAGGCCGTCTTGTGTGAGTGCCATATCAACACAGATATGCAGTATATTTACTGAGTCCGCATTAATTTCCAGAAGCGGGGACTTATTTGAATTTTTGTTGTTTATTTTAAAACATTAAAATGATCAGAAAAATTATTGTATGGCAAGATCATATAATTTGTTTCATCAGTATAAATGGACAGCTTGTTTATATGAAACTATCAAACAACATCAACTAAAGTACTATTGATTTTATGCTTTAGAGTATCAATGTCTTTGTGAACAAATAGTAGTATGGGACCAGTACATGCCAATATCTTAAGAGTAAGCCTGAACCATCAGCAAATAACCAACATAATACACATTGGGACACAAGACCTGATACATTTGCAAATAAGAGAAATACCAAGGGTCTTAGTATAGACCCTTGATGAACGCAAGAATTAACAGGATGTTCATATTTGTGTTATGTACAAATAGAGTCATATCTGATAAATAATTTTTAAACCAGCCATGAGCTGTACCATGCATACCATAAAGGGTTATTCTTTTATACAAGATGATATGACTGACTGCTTCAAAAGCCTTTATGATATGTAGGAAAACACCGTGGGTTTGCTACTCTCTAGGGCTTCAGATATTTTTCATGAGAGAAAGCTTACAGATCTGGTAATATAATTTGACAATTCTTTGTGAAGATTTTTTCAAACATTTTTGATCAAACAGAGGACAGATATAGCTCCGTTATTATGACATAACAATTCAGATTTTTCAGAGATGTGTTCCTGAAGTGGATATTTGGGTCCAAATGGCATTAAAGTCTTCCATACAATTGATTAGTTTACCATTGAAGTAGTTACTTATCCCTTTTCTCAACGTACTATTTCAAACACCATTGGAAATAATGCATTTTTGCTCACAAATTTTGAGATTTGGTCGTATTTTTTCAAAATTTCAGAACTTTGCATTCGGAACCAAATTTACTTACGCCCAAAACATGAGCCAAGAAATTTCAAGCAGGTATTTTGATCAAGTACCTCCACAAATTTTGCTGTAAATATCCAGTGTTTATTAGAAAATTTGGTTTCAATGATTTCAGAGATTTAAGACAGGCCTGGTTTGCTACTTAATTTATCTTTTGGCATCATTCTGTTTTAATATACACTTTTCCCACAATTAATGCCAGCATGTAAGCAAAGATTTACTCAATGTAAAAAAAAATACACAATTTGGCTGTCCCACACCATGGCGACAAGTCAGTCATAGGCTGTCCTGAGTGCTAGGTCAGGCATATACTCCACTGTCACAAACTTAACTCAATCTTTTGAAACATTAACTCCAGGGTTGGGAGTCAGTCATAGCCTGCCCTGAGCACTTGGCCAGAAATTGGCAGTATTTACTAAACTATCACACACGAGATTTATTAAGGGTTTACAAATAAATAGAACTTGATTTTTTGGAAACAGTCATACTGAGGAGTAAGTGTCATCATGGGCTTCGTTTTACACTTCTGGTACAAGATGTTCATTTTAACTGTACTTGTAAGTAATTTCCCAGGTTTCTATAGGTGCTTAGCAATAACTGTTTATTTTATAATCACTGGGATATATATAGACCCAGTTTGTTTCTACTTCGATTATACACTGGCAGTGATTGGACTAATGTGGCCTATCAACCCAGAAAGGGCACATACTAGTTCAGTGGTTAGTCAAATTATTCTAATATGCAATTGTTTTATAGAAATTAAGTAAACTGTTTGGTTTGAAAGGTATTCTATATTCATATAAAAGCTCTGTATTCATAAGCCAAAACATCACTTATTTAGCTAATTCCTCATTTACCACGTTCATATATATGTAGTATTATATGGGTTGCCTTTGCTGATTATTTAGCTTAGCCAGGCACCCAATACTCAGAGGGACATGTACAGGTGCAGGCTCTGAAACGTGTCCTAGTAGTTAAGCGCTGAAGGCCCTTTACCATAATTGGGCTAATGCAGCCTAGGTCAAAATTCTACAAAGGAACGTGAGCAAAATGTACAATAGTACTTCCATATTTATATAGGTTAGACATTGATTAGTTAATATATGTGGTAAATACAGTTTGGAGTGCGGAATAGCATAATGTCAACCAGTAGGTGCGTTTAAACATAAAGACTCCAGTATAATAACAATTCCTTTTTCACCCTTTTTTAAAACAAGAGTTATTCCGGCAAGCTTGAACATTTATACCACAAATGTGCCAGTTTGAAGAGACATGGGTAACTGCAGGGACTTTCTCATTTGTGACAATTTTAAGAACCTTTGGATGTATATTACCTCAACCAGGCCTGTAAACTTTATGGTTCTTTATATTGGTGTTTACATGTTGCTTGATAACTTGTGAGAGGATGAAAAGATTTAAGATAATTACCTTGAATAAAGGAGAAGAATTCACAGGAGTTGCAGGTGTCTTATTTGCAAGTGATTGTCCAACAGTTTCAAAATAGGAATTGAATTTGCTAGCTATGTCTTTCAGATTGGCAAAGAAATTATCTTTTCTAAAAATCGTTTGGCTATCTAGGAACATTTTTTGTCTACTTATAGCAGTGCTAATCAGTTTTGAAACCTTAGATAAGTCAGATTATTGTGCTCTATTATATCAGTAGTCTGCACAAAATATGATTCACACGCTTATGGTTATTATTATATTTTTTATTCCTTCCATGTTTTGAAAACCGTATCTCTGATTTTACAAATATGGTAAAAAGTAGTCCCACCCATGGGATATGGTCAACAATATCACATAGGCCATATCCCATGTGTTTTCGATGTAATTTGGTACAAAGTCTGGTGTAAATTAAAGATGTTAGGTATGAAATGAAGAGAGATTCCATTTAATCCTTCAATAGTAGTGAGACCACTATGTGTCACTATCATAAGTGAAATCGGTCCAATTTGAAAACTTTCAAAATCTTTACAAGTCCAATAACATGAGAATCACCAGATATTACAGCAAGACTTGAAAATCTATCAAGCAATGCATTGTTCACTCTTGCCTAAGAAGATAAGATATGCATAAAAAGGATAAGATACCATGATGAAAACATAAAATTATCAACTGTCATGAAATATAGAAGCGGATAGCAGTTTTCAGCAATGTTACAGAAGCTGCACCAAAAATCCAAGAAAGCAAGGAATATCAATTATCAAAGCTCTGCAGTCATGAAACAATAAAGGTCGGAATCCAGAAGGTCAAATAAGACATTCAAAAAACTTATGATGATTTTTTATATCAGCCAACAATTAAGAAATGCAATATGGAGAACCGTGCCTCTCTCCTGACTTGAGACACTGGCAACAAAAGTTGATAGTAGGTTATATCACTGAATCTTCCCCCTTTGTGTATTGGATGTTGGTTTTGAAAAAAATGAGCTCCACCTCCATCTCGCACCATGTTTTTTATGATTATAATATTGTAGATGATAAATAGCTTGATAATTGCCTTTTAGTCAAGTTGCACTTCAAGCTATAATATTGAAGCTACAATCAAGCAATTCAAGAAAATGTTTGCGTTACTCATGTGAGCTGGTAAACCCTGATATTAAAATGAAGCAACCAGAGAATGAAAGTTGGCTCTTATGAGTTTACTGTTGTAATAAAAGAAATAAGGTTGTACCGGCTATTAAAAAGGGAATTTCAACGGATTCAAAGTCAGATTCATGAAAAAAAATGGAATCAGGATCAGTGCCATAAATAATTACCATTTTGTTTTTATTTCAAAGATACATTCATCTATTATTAGTTCGGTGAAATCAATGTTTGGATATTTAAAATAATAAAAAGAAAAAAAACATACTCATGTATGTGATTAAAAGGGGAGATGAGATTTTAGGCAAAAAGGACATACCCCAAAATTTATAGTGTCAGGGTTAGAATCTGTACATTGCATGTGAAAGTAACTACCACAGACTGAATGCTTATCATGCCCTTCACCTCTTGGACTCAAGGAATGTGACCGCTATGGATATAACCCTTAACATCTTGGGGAATAGACGGAGAACCAAGGTGACATTACTGGTTGTATTGAAGTATCTGACAAAAGCGAGAAAAAATACGAGTGAAAATAATGTATGAAATGGTATACTATCTAGCGTGTCCATGCCACTTTATCACAATCTTAAATTGCTTCTGAGTACGGATGTACACATCCCATGTTTGTTTGGTTGCACCTGTGAAATAATGTCTGACTTACTTTTACAGCTTGTCTGCACAATCCATACTACTGTGCCTATGCATACATTTCATCTCCATACAGCTATGTAGGGTTATTGTTCTTCGATAATGAATGTACTAATGGTCTCTTTCAGAGTGTGGTCCCTTTAAGAGGGTGTCAGCTCTATGCAATATTATGTAGATGCCCTGGTAATATTATTTCTTCTTTCTATTGTGATTATGTCAAGGACTGGGTTGTGCCCATGGATGCGCTATCATTTGACGGGATTCTAGTCTAAACATCTGGCTTTGGCCAATGACATGCACATATTATTTATTTTCCACTCCGGAACAGAAAATGTGCTTGTATTGACACTGCAAGTGAAAATTCTTGTCAGTCCAGTCAATCGTCATTCATGCGAGATTTGCAAGTGGTGATTTGTTTTGTTAATTCTATCTCCATGGATGTTGGCAATAAGGTTCGCTCGCTGTCTCTTGGCATATTTAAATTATTCTATGGCTTTGTGCACCTTGTTACAATGCCCAACTTTTGAATATTAGCAGAACTCAACAAAGAAGGACAACAATGATAGAACTTATAACTTTAACAATAACAAAATTTTAACAATCAAATTAGTACAAAGTAGGTAAACTTATCTCGGCTGGTAATAACAATGGCTAAACAGTCTTAGGTAAATCCTAATCCCTGGTGAGATTATCCACAGGTACTGTCCGTCAGTTTTAAGTTCTATGACGGCTGCCAAATGATCTGGTACAAATCCCACAGAGGTACGGTTTGGTTCCAATGTGGTACTAAAATTTGTGGTGCTGATCCAGTCCCACAGAGGTGCAGTTTGATCCAATGTGGTACAATGAACACCATATGTACCAGTCCACCCAAAGACACTGTGCACACTTCACAGGTACATTGTAAACAATGGCTCACAGTCCCAATAGCTTGATGACAACACACAGCTTCTGTCAGATCCTTCAGAATTCTCTCTCCTCTCACAGTCAGGACAATGTTTGCTTTATATTTATACACAGAAATCTTTAATTTGTTCCAGAGTTTTCCAATTAGTTCGACATCCCAGTGCATGGAAACCTGACTGGGTTACCTAATATAAATGTAGGTCACCATTCTAGCTTATTCTACATGTTTACCAATTATATGTGAGTGACCCACCAAACAGGTACACTCAGTGACTGTGCAGTGCCCCGGCAAAGTATTAATTGAACCTGATGACCCAGCACTCACCCAATGAATACAGTAACCTCTCCAAATAAAAACGAACAGCCATACCCATTTTCATAACAAGCTTAAATTCAATTTTTAGCTCCAGTGATTGTTTATAAGACTCGTCGGTGTACCTTCCTCTCCGTATTTGTGACATTGCATGTAATGTACTTTAGATAGATTATATGTTGATAATGGTGGTCTTTGTAAGAATGGGGTAACTTTAAGAATAGATGGCGCTGTGGAGAGCTGAGGGGTGTGCAAGTTTGGAGCTCTGAGTTTCCTTTAATTTTTCTTGGGTTGGTCAATCTTGTAATGCCAGTTTTCATTACACCATCTTTCTAAACTGCCAAGGACTACGTAGGACCTAAAATGCCTCCAAAAACCGATCCTAAGAAGGAGACCAAGGATCATGGCCACGAGGGGTTCAGTCAGTATTGAGGACCAGGTGGCAGCTCCACGTGAGACAGGTGATTCAGCCCTTGACGGTCAAGTAACAAAAAAAGACCTAAGCAACTTCAAGCTTGATCTTACAGCCTCAATAAATCTTAAACTGGACGAACTTAAAAGTGATTTTTACCCAAATAGTCGAAGATTTATGTGGTTTCTTGGGAACACGGGTAAATGACTTAGAGAGCAAATATGAGTCACTTGAAAAAAAACATGCCGACCTGCATTCCGAACACAAAGCACTCTTACGCAGGGTTGAATCTACTGAGAGTACAAACCAGCTACTTCGAAAAGAACTGAATACGGCACTAACTATGGGTAATGATAACGAGCAGTACAGCAGGAAAGCTCTATTCGTTTATTGGGATGTCCTATCACTGAAAACGAGGACTGTGCTGTTCTTTTTCTGAATGTGGCAAAGGATTACATGGAACTGAATCTTGACCGTAGTTGTATTGAAGCAGCTCATCGTACAGGTGCGGTCAAGCAAGGCAAGCAAGCCATTCTTGTGGAATTCAAATTTCGTGACGATAGAAACTTGGTCATCAATACCAAGTCAAGGCTAAAGGGCACCAACTACGTAATTCATGAAGATCTCACTGGGCGGAACAGGCAACTTTGGTCCTCTTTGAAAAACCTATTCCCAGGTAGACAGCGCGTGGTCCAGCAACGGTCGCGTATACTTCAAGGCAGTGAATGGCAGTAAGACAAGGGCATTTCTTTATACTGACTTTGACCAACTCGTTGCAACGTCACAGGCTAAAAATGTTAAAGATGAGGTTCCATCTGAGAGCCGCTAAACTGGATATGTACTTATTTTGTCTTGGTGGTTAAGATACTGGACTCACGCTTTCTTCCGTTGCACATGTACTTATAATACATATAAGTATAAACATATTTTGTTTGTTTCTTTTTTTTTTAATGGTTTTAATTTGGTTGACAATTTCCTGGACAGCTTGTTATTGTGGCTTTCTGCGCGTTCGTTTGTCTCCGTGTACAGGATGCATCACAATTACAGTAAATATATTGTGATAGTGATCTTGCGCAAGGGACCATACCTCGGTAACAGTGATAATTACGATTGTGTGGCTGAGGCCCTAGTTTGGACTTCTACTCCGTGGGATCGCAACAGACTGCGTCTTATTGTCACTGAAAATACTGTCCAATTTTACAGGCTCACGATCGAGCAAATTTTGTTCAGAATATGTTCATATGCATTGACATTTATTAACAATGTTGACCTGCTACTTTTCGAAATGATAATATGACCCCGATGTAATTTTCACGTTTAACATGTGTAAGCCGGTGATATTAACTCTTGTGAAAGAGCTATTGCTACAACTGTCATTTATAATTTATGATATTGAATTGTTTGTGATGATTTACATTTCAGGTCGGCCTAATTCCTAATAGAAATCTATGTACTTTACTGTGTGTTACAATGACTATTGGGGCTCAGTGCTTTTTGGTCTGATTGTGATTGGTAATATGGCCAACAACAGGTAGCACTGATCTTTCTTTTTCTTATCATTATGATTCGCGCTGTTCCGTCCTTAGAGTCGGGCGTTTACTTCGTACTTGTTAACTGCATCGTCAGCTGGTCATGATATGAAGAGCAATATTATTTTGCAAGAAAATTTTTCTAGTTTAGTAAGCGCGTTTCATATGGTTTTACAAATGCCAAATTCGAGCTAAGGTATATTCGCTGTAGGTGACAACGTATGTTTGGCATTGAATTGTTGCGTCGGAAACTTAAGGTACACATTGTGCGCCTATTGTAGTCTCCCGGTTTTTTTTTTTTTTGTGCCCGGATTTGCGATACCTGACGACAGCGTCAGTGTAACCAAATACATGTATATCATGCGCAGTGCTGAACTACATGTATATCATGCGCAGTGCTGAACTACATGTATTGTATTGAAAAACTTTTCATAAGTTCAGTGCTCTAGTCAACCGCTACAGGTGGCAGTTTATTTGGGTTTTCTTCTGGGGATGGGGTGTTTGTTTCGTTAAACTTGTTTAACTTGGCAAGTTCATTTATTTATTATCATCAAAAGCCATATGTTTCTTCTACGATATCGAAATTACACGTACTTTAGTTTTGGAGCATAAGTACATGTATAGTATAGGAGAAGGTCTCGTCTTTGCGGTGGGTGTGTGTGCAGGGTGGTTGGGTGCATACACCTATAAATAGCCGTTTGCGCCCGTTTGCTCTTCATGAGTACGCTGTGGTGAGGAGATTTTCTCTACATTGGACTGTTTTCACTTACTTGCTGACAAGACAGCCACACGACACTTCTGTATACATTGTCATTGTTTTTGCCATGACGCTTTATTTAATCAAGAGGCATAATGTATATCTATTGCATCTTGACAGACTAAGTTCTGTTCATGTACAAGGGATTTTTATTTTCATAACTTTCTATCGCAATATTTCGGACTTAATTTTCTCATTATAACCAACCCAGGTGAACCCTAAAGCATACACCACTCGCCATGCCAATTGACATCTTTTCGGCAACTTGTAATATTTACTTTGTTTCAGTGTTCTATGCATTGTACTTTGTGTTATCTTTACTTGTAGGGGCCTTGGTAGGTTTTTGCTTATTACGCTATGTTAATATTGCAGTGATTAGTATTGAACATTTGTACTATCTCAGTCATTGCTCAGGAGCGTCAGATTTAGATATCTTTATTACTGTATTTGCAGGATATTGTACCTACATACTATTCTGTGATTCATGTAACTTTCATTCAGGTTTCAGTATCCTTTTCTTGTTTTTCAAAACATTAAGAATTTCCATTGCATTTCTGTACATTCATTTAAACTGTTGCTCTCTACTCAAAGCAACTTTAACTGTACTTAATAAAACAAGAGGTCATGCTATTTTCTCAACAAATGCTGCGTTAGTTTATCTGCGACCAAAACTTATTGAATACGGGTACTTATTTTATCGAGTCTTGGTAAGTTTAAGCGTTGGGTCAATCCCCATGTACTTTGTGTTAGTTTTTCCAGTCAGTGAATTATATAAATTGTTTATACTGGGGAAGCAGTTGAGCTTTGCTAATACAGCTTTTGCGTTGTTTCCACTTTTAATGTACGAGAGGCTCAAAGTTGTAATGTCTATACTTCTGCTCACTGAGCTGTGGTCTTGTCACCACTTGGTTTATTACACACTTTTGTGCCAACATACTGTGAATTTTATCTATTACAGAATCTTTGCCGTTGTTAAGTATATCATTAACATGTATTACCATTGTTTGGGTGCAGTCATCCCGGATTCCAGTTTTTTCCTCTTCAAATCTATAGGCTATTTTTAATTGTTTGGATATTTATTTATTTAATTGTTATGTATGCACGGTCATATAGTTGTTACATACCCGTGTAAGCTGAGAGAACAATTGTTTATTTTAAATTTTTGTTTTCTCTTATGTTACAAACACTTCATTCGTTCCAGCGACTACTTATGACGGTAATTCCCTTATTGTTACTCTTAGCTGGTGATATTCATGTACATCCTGGGCCCGTTGGTGATCTTTGTGATATTACCCTCTGTCATATAAATGTTCGTAGTCTAACTAGTGACAAGTTTAGATGCATAAAAACCGATATTGTTCCAGACTTTGATATTATCACTCTGTCTGAAACATTTCTTTCAAACAATACACCTGATGATAACTTTAACTTACCTGGCTATCGTAAAATCATACGGAAGGATCGCCCTAATATTGTAGGGGGTGGCGTGGCTGTCCTTATATCTGAGGCTTTTGCAATTTCTCGTCGCATCGACCTAGAGCTTCCCGACATCGAACTTTTGTGGACCGAGATTAGAGTTCACAATAATAAATTCTTACTTGGCGTAGTCTATAGACCTCCTAACTCACTTATCTCTTTTTGGGACAAACTACAAGAGAGTTTCGATTTAGCCACTTCTTGTAACATCCAAAATATTATTCTAACTGGCGATTTAAGTTCTGACTTCAACACCACGTCGGGTGCAAAGTTGCAGCAATTCTGCGACACAAATTTTCTTAATTTGCACATTCACGAACCTACTCGAATAACAGCAACAACCTCTACTTGTTTAGACCAAATAATTTCTAATATACCAAATCTTATTAAAGAACCACGTGTCCTATCACCAATCTCTAATTGCGATCATTCAGTCGTTGCTGCCAATGTACGTTTTCGACGCAAAAAGGAACCTTCTTTTACTAGACAAATTTGGGAATACAAGAGAGCGGATTTCGATAAGTTTAGGGATTTCCTTGATGGAACAAAGTGGGACGTTTGCTTCGAGTCTGGTAATGTCGAGTTGTGCAGTAAAATTTGGACAAAATTGTTCCTTGATGCGGCAAATCATACTATTCCAAACAAACAAATAACAGTTCGCCCCTCTGATCTTCCATGGTACAATTCTAGGCTTCGTTGTGAGAAGCGGAAGATTTTGCGAGCTTATAAGAGGGCAAAAGATAAGAAACAGGATCCACATGCCTGGAGTGCTTATAATAATGTTCGTAATCAATACCAAGATCACCTGAAATGTGCCGAAGAAGCTCATAATAGTAAACTGAGCGTTTCTTTAAAAAGCGCAAAACACGAAAATAAAGCTTGGTGGCGCACCGTCAAACAGTTTGTGAACAGAAATAAATCTTTGTCTATTCCTTCTCTCACACATGAAAATCGCCATGTGACCGACAGCCTATCAAAAGCCAAAATATTCAATTCCTTTTTCTTAAGTCAGAGCAACCTTGATACTTCAAGGGCCCCAGTAATTCCAACTGTGGACCTACCCGCTGTCATACTTGACTCTATTCAAATTGATCATAGCGAAGTTTTCGACATTCTTAGGAGCTTAGATATCACTAAGGCCACTGGTCCAGATGGAATTAGCGCTAGACTTCTGAAGGAAGGAGCACCATCGATTTGCGTATCGTTACCAAACTCTTTAACCTTTCTCTTAATCAGGCAACTTTTCCGAGCTTATGGAAGCAAGCCAACGTCACCCCCTTGTACAAAAAGGGCAACTCATATCCATGCAACAACTATCGTCCTATTTCCCTCTTAAGCTGTGTTGAGAAAATTATGGAGAAAGCTATTTTTAAACACGGTTTTAATTTTTTTAGGGACAACCTCCTTTTATCGGCAAATCAGTCGGGATTTATACCCGGCGATTCCACTGTTAACCAACTGCTATTTTTATATCACGAATTGTGTCTTGCCATTGATCTTCAGAAGAAAGTGCAAATCGTCTTTCTCGACATTAGCAAGGCATTCGATCGTGTTTGGCATGCTGGTCTTCTTTACAAATTGGAACATAATGGGATATCTGGATCACTATTAAACTGGATTCGAAATTATTTGTCTAACCGACAACAACGGGTAGTAATAAATGGTCAATCATCTGAATGGGGACCCATAAACGCTGGTGTTCCCCAGGGCTCTGTTCTAGGGCCTTTATTGTTCTTGATATTTATTAACGATATAGTAGACATTGTGCGGTCGAATATTAAACTTTTTGCGGATGATACTTCTCTGTTCCTCTCCGTTGATAATCCAAATTTAACTGCAAATATGATTAACAGTGATCTCTTATCTATTGATTCTTGGTCTGATGACTGGATGGTGACATTTAATGCCCAGAAAACTGATGCTACGTTAATCTCTCGGAAAAGAGACCCGGTACATCACCCTCTGTTAGTATTCAAAGATCACCAGCTGGAACATGTGGATCAACATAAGCATTTAGGGTTTGTATTTCGGAATGACTTAAGATGGAACGATCATATTAATACTCTCGTGGCAAAGGCCACTAAACAACTAAATATTTTGAAAACATTACAATTTCGTCTCGACAGGAAAACGTTAGAAATAATCTACACCTCCTTTATTCGACCTTTAATGGAATATGGTAATGTTGTCTGGGAAGGCTGCACCCAATCAGATGCATTGAAACTGGAGAGTATTCAATTGGCTGCTGCACGTGTTATTTCTGGTGCCATGCGCACCGCATCTAATGCTAAACTATATGAAGAAACTGGTCTTTCTACATTGGCAAAACGTAGGGAAGTTAGTTAACTAATTTTAATGTACAAAATTACTAATAATCTGGTTCCCGAATATCTTAGTAGTATAATTTCCAATGAACAAAATCTTAACAGAAGGTATATAACCAGACAGGCCCCAGACTTGCCTCAATTCAGAACCAGAACTGAATTATTTGAGAATTCGTTCTTTCCTTCTACGATAAAACTATGGACCTAATTAACTCTTGATGTGAGAAACTCTACTACTTTAAGTGAATTTAAAAACAAAATGTCTTCAAATGTGCCTTGGTCACTCAAGCAAACAGAATTGTACTATGTCGGCAACAGAATTGCCGCAGTTTTGCATACAAGACTGCGTTTGGGCCGCAGCCAATTGAATGCCCATCTATTTGATATTGGTGTCACTAAATCGCCAAACTGTCGTTGCGATCAAGGGATTGAAGACGTTTGGCATTTCTTCTTTGTTTGTCCTTATTATGCTGTTCCTCGTGATCGCCTTCATACGATAGTAACAAACTATGCCCCTTTCGGCCTTGAAACCGTTTTATATGGCGTTTCCGATGGCCCTCTCGAAATTAATAAGAAAATATTCCTGGCAGTCCCAGATTACATTCTAAAAACAAAACGTTTTCAAACTGGTGTTGTTACATGATGAATTGATTTACAATTAATCCTGCATTTGTATTATATAACTACACTATATAATTATGAATCTTCAATGAGATGGTCGGTAATCAGCAATTTTCATTGCTTCTTTATAATGAATCGCCCCACTGTCTGTATTGTGACTTGTGGTGTCCTTCTTTACTTTTTTGATCCAGGGCGGAGCTCTCCCTCCTGGCGGTGTCTTTTAACTGCCAGCAGTTTAGAGCTTCGCTCTGGACCCTTGACGTCTCGTTTGTCCTGTGATATTGTCCTCTTCCGACAAGAGGGGTTAATATAGGGCCTTGCCCTTCTCCCCAACTGTTTTCTTTGGAATAAAATATGTTTAAACCAAGAGGGTGCCAGTTACATACAACAATAAACTGACCCGTGGATGAGGGTTTTGCTCCTTTCTATTGTAATAACGTCAAGAATTATATTATGTCTGGGCATATGGCCTTATGTTAGGAGATTACCGTCCATACGTCCATAAGTATATACTGATTGTTTTGCCACTCTAACCCACAATACGTGACATGCAAAGTATAGACAGACCAGTACACATTACCCCGCTTGCCCCTCCAAATACTATATGGTTGCAAAGAAGAGATAAATACCGCTACAACGATGTTCATTATGGTGTTAATTGTATGTGCCATAACCATGTGAATGCAATGTTAATTGAGAGTTGCTTATTATCATTACTGTGATGTCCTGAATTTTCTCCACACAAAACTACATCAGAACACGCATTTTACCTTATACTTAAAAAGAGAAGGAAAAAAAGAAAATAAATTTGTGAAGCAATACAACAAATGTGATTGAGTGGACTGGAATGATGGCAGAGGAAAATACATTCATGAAGCAATAAAACATGTTATTTAATTGAGTAGAATCCACCATAAATTGAACCATAAATTTAGCTTCGGTACATATGAACAAGATTCGAAATAAAACACACATTGAACACAAACCCAGTATGAAACTAGTCCAATTATTTAAAACAGCAGTAATTTTAACAGTTTAGTGTTGCTTACAGTGTAATCATATGCATTTGAAGCTGAGTACTTTATGTGCAAATATGATGTCGGTTCCATCTCTGTACTGCATAATGTAATTATCAGTTCAAGGTGACGTTGTTACATAAATAAAGTCAATATAGCTGATAAATCACATGAATGACAATAAGCCATTAGCCATGGATGAAAAATGCACCAATATGCTCTGTGTACCTAAGGTCCCCAATGAAAAGTGAGACAAAAAGTGTACATATAATTCATCAGCCCACATAACTCAAATACAAAGGGGATAACATGTAGGTACAAAATTATAAGTATATAAGAGACAAAAAATTTGTAACTGTGCACTTCCAAGAACATAGTTTTGTGACATATGCCAAGAAACAAAGAAGCTTGAATGGTCGATAAGTTGAGAATGTCATAATTATTGCACGACAAAAGCCACGAGACTGAAGTAAAGACGTGACTTAACGTAATACTCTGAATGATGGTATCATAGTAAGGAAATATTCAACTAGTTCTGTGTACATTTTTGTTATTTAAAGTATTTTTGACATTAAGGCAGTATGTATATATACTGCCTATCAGTTGTCCAAATATGCCAGACCTAGTTCAATCTGAAGAAACCAAGAAACTACTATTTATGTTAACGCGGTAGTCAATGCAGCATGTTACGACTTGAATACAGACAACTGGTATTTGCACGACAATGTTCAGTTCATGTGGATATTTCTTAAAAAGTGATTATCTGGTTTTGATCAGATAAGAAAAGATTACTCTAAAACTTCTTTAGAGGAAATACGTATCAAGACCTTCTGACAAACAAACAGTTTCTTTCTTTAAGTGTGTTAAAAATAAGTAGTCCTGTAACTTTATCAATTTCACCCTAATTAGCCGTTTTGCAATTTCTGTATCACTATTGTAGAAACAACATATGCTATCATGAAAGAATTCCTTATAAATGTTTGTAGATACATGTATTGAGATGAGAATAGCACAAATTTTACAATTTTTTGCTTAAATTTTTTGCAAAGAAATATCAAAAATTTCACACAAAAAAAAACACATTTTACCAAAATGCTTGTATTTGTACAGCACCTTTGAATGCAGAGCGCTATCTTTACTTCAGACAAGTTATTAAAAGTCTTAAATCAATCGAATTTCTAGGTTGATCATATAGAAATTCTTATTCCTGTGATATTTGGCCCACAAGTAAAGTCACTTTACCAGGTGGGACAATACCTAAAGCTGGGGGAAACGATGGCTCTTTGACAATGAATGGCTTTCCAAAACGCCCCCATTTCATTTCAACATTCCTTGCTAGTAAAAAAGTGATTTTCGTATCATACTTTATATCAAACAGACTTTGTCTCAGCCATTCAGGCCAGCATGTGTACATAATGGTTGTATAAACATTAGAGATAGTGAACGAAAATTCCAAATATACATTGATAATTATTTCCAGGAAACGGCTGAGACAGAGTTGATGATTTTGTGATATTCAAATAGTTGGAGTAAATACTACAAAGGCTTCAAAAGGATTTCCTCTTTATTATTATTTTTTCTACAACCCAATTGCAAAGACACTCAGGGACCTGCCTTATAAAAATGTAGGAATGGGCCGCGGTTGATATATGTACTCTCCAGATCAACTACAAAGAAACAAATACCCACTCTTGGTCCCAAATTATCAGCTAACTAGACCTCATGATAATTAACTTGACAGTTTGTTTTTAGTTTGACTCAGCATCATCTTTGATAAGTGGATTATATAAAAAAAATAACAGAATCAAACATAAAATTATTAATGACAGTAGTGAATTAAAGGAGACCTTTGTGTCTCCTTTTTTTTCATTCGCAAATTGTCTTTTGAGCTTTGTGCCGTGGGATTGCCACGTGGAAATGTAGGTTGGAACAGTTAACTATCGCAGTGCCATTAGGTGGCCATGCGGAGATATTGAAACCACCGGAGATATTACTGTCTTATGCTGAGGTGTCAAATTTAGGATTGATCTAGCTTTTTGTGTGTATTTAATGCAAAGAGAAACTTAACAAAGCTAATTCTGTTAGCCCATGTACCGTTTGAACACTGTCAAGTCCGATATTCTAAGAGCAAAGTCCTATTCCGTATAATTCACTGAACAACTGCATACTTCTAAATCATAATAGCAAATTAATTTATAAAAGGAACAAATCATATACATAAAATTTGAAACTTAAAAGATAGTTTTAGGCATTATAAGCCTTCATAAATTCGAGTCATCAGCGGGGAACCAGCGGAAGACTTGTTTCGGTGCCATTAATCCCCGGACCAGTCATTCTGCTAACTGGCGGCAGCATGTTTGATTTACAATAGAAACATCCCGAGCTGATGTATTAGTTTTTCTATTACGGAATAAAGCGAATATGATGCTCCTTCGTTAATAGGCCTACTTAAAATGTAGCCCACATTACATAAAAATAATGAAACTACTCCTAACATTCATGATTAGGCCTACCAAAATTGAATCAATGAATAATAAAATAATAAACCCCACACTTGCTTACAGCGCTTGGTCTAACAACAGACCCGACTAGGCCTACCTGACGGAGTGATCAGATCAAATAGATTAAACCAGTTCTCCAACCTCAAGTAAAACGCAAATGTAACGACGTGACGTAAAAGAATCACGTTATTAATTGCGTCACACCTGAAAACTGGTCAGATCAACCTTATTATGTTTCAGAATAAAAAGAGGCCTATTTATTATAAACTCGCCGAATTTCACAGCCAATGCAATCACTATAAATGACTTGTTCTGTATTAAAAACTCATCAGTTACATCATTTTTAATAAAACCGTTCTGAAAATTCTAGGTTTAAAGAGCCAAATGAATTTAATAAACGGGTCATCAGTGGGAAACCTTCAACTAAAATATCTGTCATTAGGCATGATAACTCTCAGTCTCGAATCGTCTAAGATGCGTTACGGGTGTGGTTGGGTTGGGCGGTGAGGGTACTGTACCGTTTGGAGCAAATATTCATGTATTCATGCACTTTTTTCGTTCTTATTTTAACTAAAACCTTACGAATTATATCTGAAATCTGAACAAATGAGCAGTTCTATGCACATATCTCAATTGCTAAGTCAAACTAAGAAAGAAAATTAATAGAATACACATGTCTGATACCCTCTGCGGCAGAGATCCAGCTCGAGGCATTCTCCCAACCCATAGCCTCCATAGGTAGTTTCTACTCCACAGAGAGGAAACCAGGCATGTAGTTATGTAGGCCTATCTGGCGAATAAAAAACACAAATGACAAATATAACTCTATAGTACGTGAGAAACTTTTGAATTTTAATTATTTAGGATGTAATAGAGTGCCAGAACGTATTAAAATTGAAAAAAATTGGAGAAGCCATATTTAAAAACGATTTTCTGGATGTCTGCAACCAAAGGTGTTAACATTTTTTTTCAAAATCTTTATTTCATAACCTCTTGATATGAGTTTGTTGAAAGTAAATTTAACTCTAAATTCAAAATCTAGAAATTTATCCGAAACACGACTGAAACGTAATATTTTAGATAAAAAAGAATTATAACCTAATTTCACCGAGATATAACTTTCTGGAAAAGTATAATTAACAACTTCAGAGTTGAAATCATCTATTTTGTGACAAATTTTAATCACAAAGCTATAATCAATTATCTGATCTAAATCTAAAAATATATCATGATGCGGATCGATATAATTGCTCTTTAAAGGAATTTCTTTAGGGTAAATTCTATTTGCAATTTCGAAAAAAAATCAACGTTTGGGCAAGCAATATCATAAATATATCAATATAGGAACACTTTTTATAGGATAAATTTTGACATATCAAAGGATACTTAATTAGTATTATATTTAGCTGACCTTCCGTGCTGACAAAGTGTAAATTTAATTATAGCGAAGGTTGAAACTTAGCTCATCATCTGTCGCTTGACTGCCTTCCTTCGTGTGCTTTCACATGCCCGCATAGATGCAGGGAGCGTTCATTTTTCATCTTTCGATGTATGATATGATATAATGATTTGGTATGTGTTTATTTCAGGCAGGCTGGCAATGATAGTCACCGTTTAGAGTAATCACAATTTGTATTTGTCACATTTTCTCACGTGTCTATTATTTGATATGGAGATTTGTTTGCGAATATTTCTTCTCAATGTTCAATTCTACATATTTACACAAGGTAAGGCCTAGGGAGGTTTAATATCTTTCTCAGAGTCCTGGCAGCTGTGAGACCCTGTGTATGATTAATGCAAATATCAAGAAACGTCTGTAAAAATAGACACCCCTTTAAATAATTAGATGGATAGATAGACAGTCAGACAGACAGACAGACAGACAGATAGATAGATAGATAGATAGATAGATAGATAGATAGATAGATAGATAGATAGATAGATGAATAATGAATGATAAAATGCTGAAACATACTGTGCTGAAGATTATATATATATATTCATACATACTTTTTAGGAAAAATAAATATGTAAATAAATAAGTAAATATATATAAAAAAATAAATAAATTAAAATATTTTAAAACACAAATGATATCATTAATAAGTTTCCTTCTTTCTGATTCATCTCCACCACTAAATTCAATCGATTGTCCTATTTTGATCCAATAAAAATTTATTCAATCTTCAGTTCCTTAATGATAAAAACGTATTGGGGATTCTCTAGAAAATAATTCAACCATTTTTAATTTAGGGCCAAAAATGAAGAAGTCATAAACTTTGCTAATTTTAGGGGCCATTCAATTATTACGTGAGAAAAATATAAAAATCACATTTTCCGACCCCGACCCCTCCCCCCATGCACCCAGGGCATACGCAAGAGTCTCACCCCCGCCCCTCCCTCCATGCACGCAGTACGCAAATTATTTTGGTGATTGCAACTGGCCAATCATGACATAGTAATGGGCCTAAAAGACCCGCATCTTAAATCTGTTTTCATATAATCGACCGTATTCATCCCAATATGTGTGCTGAGTGCTTAAAAAACCCTGATAATTTGCATTGACACCCCCCCCCCCCCAAAGTTAAGCACACAGCATCGTGGTTAAAGCACGAGAGTTCATGTCAATTATTGAGCCTTTTTTTTTCCTTGTAAGCACCGTTTGATGTTTTTTCATACCGTCAGCGCAATACCATCATATCGGCTACATTAAATACAAATTTTTGTTGTGTACAATAGAAGTAAACATATATAATCATATCACAGTTCATTATAAGCTATATTTCTTTTAAATGTAGGATCCTGTTTTCACATAGACCATATTGTTGATTCAAACATTGTCCCCTTTGATATCACCGTCGCCGGACGTCGCCACACGGTCTATAATGTTAAAGTAATAGTGTGCACGTCTTCTGTTGATTCTGCCAGAAAAGGGACGATTTGGCATCTCACATTTGGCTGGGACGATGAGTCGGAGGGGCTAGTTGGTTGTGGAGGATATATCCACAGACATCAATTACTTATGTTTTACTTCTTACCTAATATTTTGTCGTATTATGAATAATAATAAAAAAAAAAAAAGGTGCGTTTGTACGCAACATGGTTTACTCGCCCCTCCCCGTACCCATGCCATACTCTCCACTGAACCCCCTCCCCACTTCTTGCATACGCAATATTTGAATGGCCCTTTAAGATTGGAAGTTTTCCTGACAGTTTGTTTTCATCTTGAAAAAAAAATCACTGCACCTATCAACAATCCCTGACACATTTTTATTTTTGTAGATATATATCTGTTGATCCCAGGAGACAAAAATTGGAAAGTATCTCTTGAATATTTATAAAGATGAAGGCAATAAAGAAAAGGGGAAAAATGGAGAAAAGGTACATCCCCCTCCCCCCAAAAAAACGCATTGTTCATTTAGCAATTTTAAAGTTTTGGTTGATTTTTTGTTGCAGATTACTCGTAATTTTCTGAACCCTTGTCATCAAATTGATATAGTCTTGATAGACATGGGTGTTTTATTATTATTATTATCATTATATATATATATATATATATATATGCTACTCAAAAGTGAACTCACTTTCAGGGGTGTCCCACCGCCTTAAGGCAATTTTTATAAGATTTTGTTTTGGCACACACACTTGAGCAAAAGCAAAGCAACATGTACCACCCGAAAAAGGTGGATCTGAAGTGATTCAGTTAGCAATGCAGATTTAGAACTAAGGTTGATCTATTGACATTCAAAACAATTTGAGATGCAACTTGTTTAATTCTTCCAGCTTTTGACATTGTCATGATAGATGACCATTTTCTTTTGAAAAAAAAATACAGATTAAATAAAAATTTCTTTCATTCATTCATTCGTTCATCTATTTATTTACGGGAAAACAATCTAAAATGTTTCCTGTTAAAAATATTTATTTATTGGTTTGTTTATTTATTTATTTATTTATTTATTTATTTATTTATTTATTTATTTATTCCCTTTAGCCACCGTGCTACCAGCTGAGCTTTTGTCTTCAGTTTTATCGTATTTACCTTGCGGTAAGCCAACAAAAATTTCAGCTCTTAAACACGCAGCTGATATGGAATTCCGTCCCCTAATTTAGCGCTTTCATTGTCCTCTTCTGTGAGTTGTATATCAGCAATTCTAGAAGAAAATGATTACAGATGTTATCTTAGCAAAATTTGCAGAAGTGATACCAAAAATGTTGTTGGTCTTTACCGGAAAGTCATGCAATCTCACCACCTCACCTGTCAAGATGAAGCAGCGAATCAGCTTCTTTGTGACAAGGACGGATTCCTTGACTTTCCGGAACTCCGCTGTATACAAATGAATCTAGGTCACGCTTGAGCCACACCGATCACGATCAGGGAGTTATTATGCCAGCATGCGGCAGTGTTGTGTGTTTGTGTAACTGGATAAATATTTTGAGACGACTTAGGCCTACATGGGATTTGGAACATGCTGGCTTTTATCACCAAAGATGACACATTCAGAATGCTTTATAGGCCCAAGGTCTATATCGAGTTTCCTTGCTTTGGCCTTTGCCACTAGACTGAGCGGATACCGAGCTTGGAATGATCTAACGGGTATGGAAATTACCATCAAATGACCCAGGACGTAATTGTTTACCCATATTTTCACCATTTAGAAGCAAAGAAAGTGTTAATAGTAGAAAATACGTCAATTTACCAGGCCGGTATTACAATGTTAATAAACAATATATCGATAGGTCGAACTAACGACGTACTCTCGCCTTTTCCGGCTAAGTGCCGCATTTAAGTAATAATGGACTATTGGTATAAAGTGTTGAAAAATCAAAAGTAAGTATATTCTTAGCTCTCAAATTTTGAATTTTTGACACAAATTCCGTAGAATTATTATTAATACCCCAGAAACAATTGATACCTGTGTAACTTTGAATTGCAGAACAGTATTCATACGAATGTTTTCTGATAGTAATAAAACAAAGAGTTACTACCACTGATAATTGTTAAGTGCTACAATTAGATGCGCCTGCCATAAATCTAGATTTCTGAGGATTTTTTATGCAGCTTAGGAATCCAGAATATTAAAGGAAGTAAATGATCTATATCAGATGTTTTGATATTGCAATTTTGTAACAAGTAATTTTCGTCAAAATTTAATATGTCATCTTTATGTTGGTGCACTGGTAAGGAAACATCATTACCTTTTATACCTAAATTGTTGTTTATACCTAGTTCCTTCTTAAAAACGTCAATGTAATATTTTTTACAAAATAATTCCAAAATTGTTACCAGCTTTGTCTATAGGACTAAAAACAAATCTTTCATGAAAATCTTTTTAAAAAATAGAGATCTCTGCCTTTTTTAAAATGCGTGATGCAAATTTCTTATTTTTCTTTAAAGGCGAACAATATATCTTTAATATTTCATTTACATTCATTGACCAACCTTTCAATTCTGAAACATTTTTCTTTTCCAAACTTGCCCATTTGAGTGAGAAAGTGTCTATAGATTCGCATAGAGTTTTATAAACGTTTTGAAAGTTTAAGGAGTGACTTTCTCTGAATTAGTACCCATTTTCATTAAATTCCTTAGTTTTATGTTATCAATTATGTTGAGATTTCCTGTAAAACACGTTTGTGAAATGAATCTACAAATTTATAGTACTTGTCATTTGTTAAACAGTCACACATATTATTTACAAAAATATCACTTTCTGAAATATTTAACAGTGTATTTTTATAGTTCAAAATTAGTTGCCCAATATTCTTTCCATATTGAAAGGAAATAATCGGAGGTTTACGGTATTTACAGTTAGTTGGGATCATCTTTTTTACAAACGCAAATTTGAAAATCGACTGAATAATAAACTGGTCTATGTTGCGGGAGGAAGTGAGTAACAAAGGTAAGCACTTATCCCAATCTGCCATAAAGGTCTGTTAAAAAGAAAAAGCAAGTAAAATACTGAGAGGGTGTGATGGGATAGAGTGAGTTTGAACTAATTTTAAAAACTTAGAAAAAGCATCTAAAGTTTTGCAGGACAAGTATGAATCAAACAATGAATCAAAATTGACCATGACAAATTCAAGTTTAATTTTGATGGAATATTGGCAATCTGTGTTTGCTTCTTTCTTGAGAACAGTATTCTTAAATCCCAATGCCATGCCCATGATACCCCTTGTCGGCCCTTCAGTGAAGGCTTCACCACAACCTGCAGTACTGTACTGGTAGTTGGGTTACTGGTCGTTGGGTTCTTTGCAAAATCCTGCCTTTCTGTCACCATGAGTTTACCGTTACTCCATCTGTTCATTTTAATTGTGATCTATTATTTCAGTATATGAGGATATCAGATTTACTTTAAAAACAAATACCGGCCATTTTCTGTGTACTGAATATCAAATTTGAAACAACAACAACAAACATGAGGTAACTGTCATTTTGATGTATATGGCAACTGGACATTGGACAAATGATGATTACTGGTTGACACATCGACACTACTTATACTTGGATCAATCTTATTGGACCATGACAGGAAAAGGATCGGTTAAACCAAGTTTTGACTCAATGTAGGCTCATGTATGGCATGTTATTATTAATTCGAGCCCATTGTCCTGTATCTGACAACAGTGCCTAAGGGATGCCAATTCTTCCCTACCTTCCTTTGGATGCTATTGTTTACATAGTATAAGCATCTCAAAGGTGTGGTATGGTGGAACGGTGTTCAAGCAGTCAAATTGATAGATATAGAGGCATGAGACAGAATAATGCCTTGTCTCTGATTAATTTTGCATATTAATTTATGACCTACTTGTGCAGTTAGGATCTTATAATGGTTTGTGCATAGGCTTGGATGAATACAATTCTTTTGCCTATGTAGATGATGTGTCCATATTTTCTGCCACTGTCTTCAGAGCCTAATGAAAGTCTGTGTTACATATCTTAAGCGATGGAGATTTTGTTTTGGCTTAAACAAATCTAAATATTTGTTTTGTTTGTGGTCATTCGCTATCGGATTCTAATGCTATATCTACAGTTTAGGCACAAGACATATTAGGTGTTTCTTTCTCAAGTACAAGCTCTTTTATCATAGCGAACAGTGAAAGGTGTCTTCCATGAGAGCTATATACAGCCTAAATGCCACAAGTATGATCTACCTTGCACTAAAGACAGAAGCAAAAAGTCACCTGTGGAAAAACAGTTGGACTACAATACCTTTTTTGGCATGGAATGTATAAATATCACCAAAAAGTTTTGAACAGTTTGCAGTAATTTCAAGGCTGTGTCTTCAAACAGGTCTTGGGGTTGAAAAACAAATCCCATCAACAATGCATGTTACAAGCACTTTTTGGCCAAACATATTCTAACTCTGCCTCTGACAGAGTGTCTGTTTGTGTGGTGTGTGATTCCCTGGTATGTGGCGGTGCTCCTAGGACCTGTTAAACCTTGGGTCCCTGATCCCTTTGCCAAACATGTTCACAATACATATTTAAAAATATGCTATGACTACATCATTGTCCATGCTGTTCACATGCCACTACTTCCACGTATCATTAATATCGCTTCAACAACCTCCAAGTAAGCCATCATTTAAGGAATCAATTGCAACTGGCTTTAGCAGTATATTAATGTGCCTGTGGGCTCACATATCATCAGCAAAGTGCTATCTGATATAAATATATAGCATTGAAACTATTGTAATAAAAGTACCATAATGAAAAGAAAGGATACCAAGCAGAGCAAGACGAATCGTTATTCTACCTTTCCCATTTTGAGAATTTTCTGATTCCTGAATGGGATATTTTGAATGTTCTCCTTTCTATTCGATGCACCCCCACTATCTACCACAATAAGACATTTAACCATAAAAATGCTTCAGTTTATTTTACTCTACATTCATGTTGAGTAAATTCATATAAAAGCTTAACCTTTGACTAATGTCAGGTGTGCAGTACATACTCTGTATGAGGAAATGTCTAGTGCTGTTATATCGCGCCAAAATGCACAATATGTTCACATACATCAATGCAATGTTTTGCTTAGGTCATAGCCACAGAACAGCAAATCTCATCAATATGACCCTGTCCACAGAGTGTAGGATGTTAATGCAAAAAAAGTCCACAGATGTTTACCCAGCTTGGAGTGAATGGAATTACACATTTATACATGTGTCTGCAATATAAGGATAGTTCATGTAAAGTTTTGCTCCCTGTGGCGGCGCACCAAATACACATATCTATGGTCTTAGAAACTGTTTGGGCACGACTCTGAAGTTTGCTGATGATTGTAATAATTTCAATGGCAATCTGAAGTGATCAACAGTGGCGGCAGGTCCATATTCATCACCATTTGGAACAATACCACCATTTTGTCTCCTGAGTTCATGTGATAAGTGATAATCAACAAACCAGTCAATTTTGTAGAGTGACTGGGGCTGTGCCTTGTCTTCCTGATCCAGCACACTCTTATTTGTTCATTATGAAGTTGCACAGTAAACTTTGCTTACCTCAAAAGCACCCTTTTCGCTAGCAGTTGTTCCAGTGTCTGTGATGTTTGTACCAATATAAATGTGCATAGGTGTTTCATATTAAATTGCTGGAAACTAAAGTGAATGCTATGATCATTAACTCGTTATGACATCGCCAAATAATGATGTCATTGTCCTGTCCATTGTTGTATGTGGAGACGACCTTCTTTACCTATTTCAATGGCACATATTGGACCATTATCACTCACCATCCGTGGCTTTTCTCAGTTTACCTTTTGCTTTGTTCCTGACGTCGTCTCTTCATTTCTCTGCAAAAGTCTGCAGACTACAGACCTGTCGATATCAAGCTCTTTAGCAGGTCTTTTCCCTGACAGATTTTATCTCCACCTGGTGCTTTATGAAACAAATGGTGGTCATGGTGACAAAACAAAAATTCCCTTGTCCATGAATAAGCTCCCTTTACTGAGAGACACAACTGAAGTTACAAAGTCACATGCATACTTTATCACAGGACGACCTTACTCTCCTTTTCAACAGCTTTATACGACATGCTGCTAAACGTCTGTGGGATAGTATTTTGTAGGTTATTAGTCATCATTCATTCAGGCAAATCAACATATATGTAAGTTTACTGCATGTGTGCATGATAACGTGTGTGTTTTCTTCTTATTTCATAAATTGCAGCAATATTTCTTTGCAGTCCAAATGAGATTTTTTTGTCGGCATTACAGGCGTTATTACCTTGACAGCAAATTGTTCTCTACAGATTATTTCTTTACCACTATTATATTTTCTCATCGAACAGTACATGATATATATATATATATATATATATATATATCTTTCAACGTCAGTTCATCTATCTTGTTGCACCATAATATATTTTTCGTGATAAAGAGTCAATTTGAATATGAGAAGATTCTTGTCGGGGGGGGGGGGGGGGGGGGGGGGGGGAATAGAAACCACAACGAGCAAATAGAACCAGGCAGAAAATTTTTTTCAATAACAATGCTTTTGTAAATATCACTAGCAGTATTTAGGAGTCAAATAGTCAGGAAGACAAATAAAGGGAAAACCAGTTCGAAATGTACTGTGCATTTAGGCAAGCCCTAACTAGACATGGTTACCTTTAAATTTCGTATTTTGTGCTTAGTGTTGATTTTGACAATCAAACCACGCATATAAACGTGAGGAGCTTCAGTGAATAATTGACACCAAATAGACGTTTTTATGTCTACAGGCCATATTTGTACAACTCACAACTATATGCCAGTAATCGTGCTAAATTTACACAATCGTGATTTGTATATCTTTATGCTTGTAATTGTACAAATAAATTAAAATAAAATAAAGGCAATGAAAAAACTGTGTTGCTAAACCTAGGTAAGTTAAAATTCCATACATATGTATGTGGTTATACAAATTAATAAACATATGATTAAAATTAAATAAAGCATATGATAATGTCTTATGGCATAAATGTTCATTAGGTTGAATTATAACGAGGGAAAGTGGTATCTGGTAAACAAAACTACAAATTATTACCAAGTTGACAGCAAGAAAGCCCTGCATTAATTGCCAAACAGTTTTCTTAAAACAGGAAACATGCCTTATCGATCTGTTACAAAACGTACAAGTGTGTAAGAACAATTCTTCATTATTGTTGGCCTGTGCACTGCTTCGAGCGCTGTGGAATGCTTTGACAGGAAGCAGACCTCACCATCCGTTGATCATACAACAGCTGTGCAATGGCATATTTCCATTGCTGTTAGGCTTTTGCGCTGTTTATTTTCTTATATTCCTTTTCATGCGGATATAAAATTTTCCTGATGAATATTTTGAAAGTCAGAACAGGCATTGCTTTACTGAGCCGTTTCCAATAACTTGTGGAGGATTCATATAATTGTGACTAGATAAGCTTACCAATTCTCAAAAATTTCTGTTGGCAAATGTACGTCCAAGGTGCAGAACAATTGCACTTCTCTATGATTTGTGGTTTTTTTTTGGTATAGCTATAATTGTAAGTGGCCATATAGCTTTTCATTGAGAGAAAAACTGGAGACCCTGAAAGGTTTACAAGTAGTGTCTTATGGCCTGCAAGGCCTAAAAAGTAACCATAAAATATATTGGGAAAATTGACATTCAACAAGAGTTAACATGTTTGGCGGAAAGACGGGTTTACATTGTTTTACAGATCCTTTGAGGATTATGCAAAACGCGAGCCAGGACTTGAGTTTTTCTTGGCAAAAGAAAGAAAATTTCACTTCGTTGCTCAATTATTTTACCCCCACACCACATTCAACTCTGCAGATATCTGGACCAACCTTTTTTTCCGTGTTATTCACATAAAATCATGGTATGTAGAAACGTTTACATACACTTCAGCCTTATGAATGATTCTGCAGATGGATGACCCAGCCCTCATAACCACTGGTATTCGTATACCCCCCACACGTGCACACTGAAACATGTGCACACTCATATATATATACATATACATATATACACATAAAACAAGCTGTAATCTGTATTCGTACATTGGAAATCTTTGTTGCCAGCCCAATATGAAGGAAATTCATGGCTAACATTCCAAATAGGTCACTAAATATCAGAATATTTTATGTGTTACTTTACGAACCAAACTGCCTTTCAAATCTGATCTGAAATGATTATTTGAACAACAAATGAAACGAATGACAACGGTACAATGGTCGGCAATCAGATATATTAACGCACACTATACAAAGCCAGGAAAAGAAACAACACACTCGAATTTCTCTAAACTGCGTGTTTCCAAACTTTTTTAGGTATTGAGTCTACTTTGACAAAAAATATGCATTATTGTCGCTGTTTATTCCTTGTGAACTATCATTAACAATGTGGGCCAAACCGACTAATATGCTATTAAAGTCACCTATAAAAAAGTCGGGTGGGCCATCCAAGCTTATAGAAAACGAAGCATTTCAAAAAGCCCAACACCCAGAGAACAAAATGGGACCAGTTTATGACTAATGGAATAAACGTCCTATATCCAATATTAGAAGGCAATGTACATTCCTATAGCGTTTCAGTCAATTCTGGGAATTTCTCCGTGTGACAAATATCCACTTAAAAGCAAGTTCAATAAAAGGTGCTCTAATAAGGCAATTAAAGAAGAAATATATTTATATTTATCTTAATGAATGGCTAGCTGTACAGGTATGCAAATGAACAATCAGAAAACATAAATAAATACATCAACAAATAGCCATAAAATTTAACACATGCACATACACAGAGACATATATATGTGTATGTGTGTGTGTGTATGTATGTGCATGAACGATTACAGTGAGAAATGGTGTGGTATAGATGATTGACTAATTTATCTTTGACAATGAGTGACTTTTTATTGTTTTAATATTTATCAGTATATTTAGTGAACAAACACTCTCGGTGATTTGTTTGGACTTCACTAGACAATTAATAATATGGTGTTCGAAATATATGCTGAATACAAGCATGTCGATAGACACCTGCAGAAAGTAGGTCAAAAGTAATCCATTTTATGCAATATTTGTTAAAATCGAGAGACGTGTACATGATGCCATTCATGCCGCCGTATGTTGAGGGAATTGAGCAAAAACATCTGCACGAGTTTCAATTTGATAGATATGCTACATCTGATTATATCTCATATTTGTCAGTATGAGTAGATTATCGTATGACATAGTATGTTTCCTTGAAAGATGTTAGGGTCTTTTATCTGAGGAATCCCTAATAACGACGAATGTCATCTAATGAGTCAATGAAGGTCGAGTTAACAAAGAAAACTCTCTTTTCATATGGATACATCCATAAAATTGAATCAGATAGGATGAAATTTGGGCATGGTCAAATTAATATGATCTGCAAATTGCCTTGGTTTGTTTATTAATATACCTTCGTTTTTCGTTTAAATGTTTTGGTATGCAAGAAGAATAGCTTTGAATGAGGCACAGTTGGTTCAAATAAAAAAACTACGGCAGACGTATGCATAGTTTAATATTGGAATACACACCAAAGACAGGTCGGCCATGTTTTCAGTACATGTTAAAGGGACCCAGAGACCAAGTTATACGATTTGTAGTAGCTATACCACTAATGCAAAGAAGATTTCTGACCAAGGGGACCTAGACTTTCTTTGTGCTCATCAAATATTGGATATATGGATTGAAACGGTGGTCCTGTAACTTTAGACGTACATCAAAATTACCTTCAATGTCAATCATTGCATTACGCCATATTAAAGACTCTAATTATATAGTTCTGCGATTACCTTTTTAAAGTGAAACTGACAAGAGCCAATTGTATTAAAATGCAATCCAACATATCAGCATGACATGAAAGTTCACTTAAAGTCCAAATTTACGTAAAAGTAACCCTACAGGTCCTTTTATGTGTATCAGTAATGAAGTGTTGCAAACACCATTGCTGAGATAAAATTCAATCTGTAAGTAAGGCCTTTCAAGGTCACTTAAGGTCCAAATTAGTTTGGCCTCTCAATGTAATTCTATGTCAAAATTTCCAACACTAGAAAACAAAACATAGGTACTTGGCAAATAAGCCATGTGTCAGATTTGCTACTATTGCTGCAATATAAATTATCAGATACCTGTGTACCCTAGCCAATAATTCCCAAATTTGAAAATGCACTCAAACCCAGGAAATGCCAGCAGGGTCATATAGAAACAAAAAGTTTTTGGGGTCAGAGTCTAGTTAGATCTTCCCAAGTTTTGAAGACACGCCAGCATGAAATTAAATGAGAACAAGAGCACAAACACCCAACAATGCTCCCAGAAAAGTATTGGCATAATCTGGGTTATCTTGCTTTTGAGTAAGCAAAATTAGGGAAAACACAACACACTGTACAAAATGGAATTCTATGTCAGCACCACCTGTTAAGCAAATACGGTTTAAAGGTACTAAGCAGTCCCTGTGCAATTTCACTGTAATTTACCTTGTTGCTTTGGAGAAGAAAGTAGTCAAAGATTTGACTAAAATTATGAAAATGAAGTGCATAAGAAATGCCAAAACCACTGGATCCTAAGCATTGGATCTTAGTAGAGATCTATCCAAGGTACATCTATAGCAACTTTGACAGGACCCAGCCTGCTAATATTTTATATTTAGGAGGTCCCACGTGTAAAATTATGGACGACAGACAAATGGATGACAGCATATGGGGCACCATAATATAAGGGTATTTAACTGATAAGTCAACTGAGGTTAAAATAAAAGAAGAATCATTCCAACTGTTTAAAAAAGAGGGGTCTGGTAATCTTGTAAGTGCTACCTGGCAAATGATGCCTGTTGTGCCTGCACTCAATTTTTTTTTTTGTAAATATAATACAATTCAGAGATATGATTTACCCACGAATGAACATCCAAAGAATAGTGGATATATTGCTAGATAGATGGATGGATGAATGGATATATGTTATATATATATATATATATATATATATATATATATATATATATATATATATACATAGATAGATAAGTTGCTAGACAGATGGATGGATCGATGGATGGATGAATAGATGGATAGATAGACACAGACCGACCGACAGACAGATAGATAGATAGATAGATAAGTTTGGTAAGCTGATGCTTATCATCCCCTGGTCCCTCTTACACACGCCACCTAATCATCACCTCTGACAAATTGCACACAGATAACCGAAACAAGTCCCACTAAGCCTTCCAGTATGTAAGTGCTCACTGCTTGCGAAAAGCCAAAGAGATTACTTAGAACTGATAGAGGAATGTAGGTTGGGGTTCATGGAATGCTCCCTGTAGTGAACTGTTCAGCAACACCATGCACTTTTTAAGAGTTGTCTCACATCATGTATAGGGAAATAAGGGTGAAAAGGCTGCTTCAGCATCACAGCGTATGTGTCATCTGCAATATACACACAAAACTGCTAAACTTGAGTTGAAGGTACAATCTGCATTAACGTGTGATGATACTTGTTTAGTTCTCACCTCTTAATCCTATATCCATCATTGCTCAGAATACCGAGTTATACTATACCTATAACTACCTTTGTCAATAAAACATTATAAAATAGAATGACGCATCAAAATGTGCTGTTGGTGTCCAAGAACATTGGTCTAACCACAAATCAATCAAATTGCAGGGACATTTATCCATTAGATGTTTAAAAAATAAAAAATACGGTTTAAACAAGAACAGAAGACAACAAAAAGGAAGAAAGAAAGAAAACCGTATGAAAGACAGGTCTTTAAAAATAAAGATTTACGATCGGTGAAACACAGCGAGGGAAAGAAAGACATAGGCAGGAAAATATGACATTCATGCAAAATGACAATTTCCTGAAATATTAAGAATGCATGATCTCCTTTTATCGCTGACAGTTAATTATAATCATGAAGGTAAGTAACTAAGATGTAAAATTACAAGCCCATTTCACCTGGCCCACGCTGGATAGATAAAAAACTCCAACATATGCAGCTATCAACAGCTAGATACACATTTTGATAACAGGTTCTTCACTTGTGCTTGAGAAACCTAGCTATTTGAGAACACGTTATACATGTGGCTATGTGTCCTTATGTGTGTCTCTACATTGGTATGACATTCATTTAAAATCTCCAAATAGTTTTAACGGGATTATGCTCTCTTACATTCCACTCCCTATCATATAGTATCAATTTACGAACGACAGCAATTACAGGCAAAATTTGCAAACGCATAAACGTGCAGAACAAGCCCAATTAAATTGAATAAAAGTATGCTTACAGATACCCTGCCCTTCTCGTTTCAAGGCAGAAGAATTCAGAAAACAACCAATAAAAGATACTTATCCTATGCCAGGTGACACTACTGAGGATCTACGACCAGAGGCTCTGTTTCCCCGCATAGTCAAAAGTTAAAACAGAACAAAACAAAACAAAAACCCAAAGCTGTCCTGATATCCACAACAAGGGCCTATACCTCATATGCAAAGACTTCAAGACTATACAATGCCTCAAAGTCAAGAAAATGTAACGAAATTTCATTTCCCTTGTTACTGTGCAATACCAATGACGTAGTGTCTTTGCCTCCCACCGGCCAGCTCTAGCTTATATACACAAAAATAGTAATTTAGCAGACCACACATAATTTCAAAGAAAAATTTTGATGGGTTGTACAAAGCTACGACCCAAGGCTACATATTCCCGCAAAAAAAATGAAGGTTAATTATGCTATCCAAGTTGCATAATGGTTGACAATGACAAGACATAAATATCAGATCGACAAACTTCACATCCCTTCATCACATTAACTGATTATCATTAATGCACATTATTATCATCAATATCATCACATTGTCAAACCACACCTTTAGTTCTTTTTGATACTTGTCAACTTTTTGGGACAGATGGAGCCAGTAACTGCTACATGGCACAGGATCGACACATTGTTTGGCTGAAGACAAGGATGCACAAAAAGACATACAGCTTGGACAATATAGTAAATAAATGAATATATATATATATATATATATATATATATATATATATATATATGTATATATATATATCAAAAAATATATTAAGAAAACAAATAAATAGAAAAGATTACTTGTGAGAAATGTACATTTAATCACTGATGATTTAACACGTCAATGTGTGTTTTTTTCAGTTGCTTATCAGCTAATGCGCTAATGTTTCTACTAACTGACAACTTATCAATGAAGCCAGAGCATTTAACCCAATATGACCTGGCTGTTTCTTCCTTTGCTTGCTGCCTCCCTTCTTTTTCTACCCCCCCCCCCCCCCCATACATTTACACATGCATGCCTGCAGCTGTTAGGCGTGTAGGCATAGGCCCACCAAGCCATAAAGCTGAAAACAAAATCTCAAGTTTGAAAATTGTTCGACCTGCTGCTGATAAAATATTGTGGCTTGCCCAGTATCTTGCTATGAGTTTTGAAAAAATACATGCAGAACTTCTCCTTGGTTACCAAACAGAATATACCTGGAACACAAAGGCTTGTTTGGGTGGGGCTGTCAGGCTCATGCGTGTAAAAGATACCCTGTTGTTATCCAGAACTAATGGACAACCCCCATCCCCACCACCCCAAAAAGAATGGGGGAGGAGGAGGGGGAATAAGCTCATCATTCTACAGCTATTCAGCTGGATGCTGCCTGTTCTTAATCTCGCATGCTGTATTGCAGCTGTGCTTTCAGCAACATAATTAAGGTGAGCATGAGGAAAATGTTCCACAATCTAGCAGCATATGGAAATTAAAGATCGATTAAACAGGTTCGTACTGGGTCTAAAATGGGAATGTCTTATCTCTGATGGGTATTATGACTGAAGTTCATATCATCTTGAATGTATGGAAAAACGTTTCGAAGGTAAATGGGGGGGGGGGGGGGGCAATGTTGTGAACACTATGTCATAAGAATTTATTCAGACTTTTCATTAATTGTCGCTAACGTTTGAAGAAGTTTTCAGTTCTCATGTTACTACACAGCCAGCAGCCACCTGTGCCCTATGGGCAATTAACATCAAACTCTCTGCAGCCACTCCACATTACGCAAGCATATTCTAATAGTGGTCATATGAAGGAGCGTAAATCACTTCCCGTAATGCATAATTGAGGTGCTATAGTAGAAATTTCAAAATGTTTGGCTGTGTGGATGCCTTCAAAGCTAGTTGATTCTTATGATCAGTCCATTTTAAATTGTGCCCAAAACGTTGCAGCCAAATCTTCACTTACATTAGTAAGTGTATGGCATTGAAACAATAGTGAAGGAAGGATAGAAGTTTTTCTAGAAATAACCATTGATTCCGTTTTTGAAGCCTCAAATGTAATAAACCATTCTTTGGACCACTCGTCAAAAGAGGATAAAGCAGTATTTCAGGTGGCACATGTTGCCTCAGGATCATTGACGGTGAGATGGAGAGTTATGTCATCAGCACAAAGTTTGATTTTAAAACGTACTATGTCAACATTATCATGAATAAATACGAGGAATAAGAGGGAGACAAGTACTAAACCTTCAGGCACACATTCATTGAAAAGTTGCGTTCAGACTGCTGGCCTTTGATGAAGACTCGTTGCTGTCTATTTGAAAGATAGTCAAGGGACCAGAGAAGTAACTTGCTTGTTATACCATTCTTTTGTAATTTTTGTAGTGGACCCTTAAGGCAAACTTTCTCGAAACCTTTGCTTATATCTAAAAAAGTTACACAGACTTCTCCCTGTTTATCAACTACCAGACAAAGTATGTGATAGAGGAGTAACATCTCCGAAAAAAGTAACACCCTGTTAACAAACAAACAAAAAAAAAAACGATTGTCCGTAAATTTCCCCTGCACAGCTTCACAATAAATTTGGTCTGTGCTTATTTTATGAGCTGTCCTCCCCTTTTCAAATGTAGAGGAGCTACATTCGCCGTTTATTGGGATGGACAGGAAAACACCTAGTCGACAGAGACAGGCTAGAGAGCATGGTTGAAGATTTGTAAGTGAAGGGGTGCAGCTTTTAGATGGAGTCTTGGTCCAATTTGACCCTGTCCTGTGACATCAGATGTCAGTGACAACCTGCAACATCATTGTCCTTGAAATCGATATTATCTAACTATAGATATACTTTCTGTCGATCTGCCCTTATAATGAGCTGAGGCCCACCGATTCTGTAACAAAAGTTGAACACATTTTTATTACATACTCTTTCCATCTTTTGGAACCAAACAGCTTCTTCTTTGACTCAAATAGCTCTATCATTTTCTGATGTCATTATTTCATAGTAATTTTTACCATAAATTTCTATCAACGAAAGGTTATGCAAGGAAAGTATAGCAAAGTTCGTATCCCTCCCAATGTAGCATACGTAATTATCGCTTGATGTGTTTGATGCACAAGTGATCATGAAGCATGCCCGCAGGTAAGCAACATTGCAAAGTTGTACTACTAAGATTAATAATTTTCTATAGCTATAGTCTGATCCCGGGTTTTTGATAGACTTAAATGCAATTTACACTCATCTCTTGAGCTTAAAAGAATGGACTTATCTGTATCCCATGATAAATCGTATGCACAGAGCACAGTGCATGCGCGAAATAGTTGACGTGCGGTGCATTGTGGGCTTAATTGTATGATGCGGTTGCAAATGGCATAGCACTATGATGTAAAGCACTATGGAGAAAGCTCAAGAGAAGTCATCCAAAGTGAGTGCACAGGACGTGCCCAGGGCAATAATGTTACGGCCCTTTGCTACAGCGACTGTCCCCGAGTCACGGCGTTGGTTACAGTGTCGGGGAGCAAAAACCAAAGGTACCAAGAGAGAGCTTGTTGAAAGGTAAAGATACGATGTTTGTTACCTTACGTCCGATTTCATTTATATATTTTATAACTTATAGTATCTGTATACAGCCCACGATCGTTTTGATTTGGAAAATAGAAAAGTGTTGAAACTTCCTTGTCATGATAACATGTAGCATGATAAAGGTATTTAATGCCCGATGTGATCTGAGTAAGAAGAACTCAATTTAATTCTCAGTTCAAAATTTGTTTAATGGGTCAAGCCCCATACTCGATTCTAAAATATCGATTGTGGTCTTCACCCGTCAACTCCTTTATACAGACACAGACGAGCTTTTATACTGTGATTTGTCTATCAAAAATCAATAAACAGAAACGTCTTTACTTAGTGATACCATTGTAAGAATTCCATTTTTATTTCAATAAAGGCCAGGGGTATCATTTATGACGATCGTGCTGGAAAGGCCTGTCCGATTTTACCTATGACTACAAGCATGACGGGTGACGTTTTGACGATTTCAATGATCATTATCATGCTTGATAGTTATGCAGCCAAAATGTAGTTTTTACACGAATGTAATAGATACAGATGTCATATATACCTATGGTGGCAATTAATGTTTCGTCTTGTGTTATCCTACTGTTGTATTTTAAACGGATTGATGTCAGTCATTTCTGTGAAACATTTCAAAGTATTATTATTATTATTATTATTATTATTATTATTATTATTATTATTATTATTATTATTATTATTATTATTATTATTATTATTATTATTATTATTATTACATGTGTGAAGCATACAACTGCGATCCTATCAGGAGAGACAGGGTCTTAATACAGACAAGAGACAAGAACAACAGATCTACAGGTAATGAAAGAGGCCTACTTCAAAATAGACATGGTATCAGTATCCAGAAAAAGGATGGACCAGTGACCTCACCTAAATCCTAGATACCTATTCTCAAACTCATATTTATCAATTATTATTTGGTGGAAAGACAGAGAAGCACAGGGTGGCCCGGTACAAAATGTGCAAACCAGACACAGTTTTACTTTTTAACACCACGTTTACCAAAGACAAAGTGTGGCAAGGGGAAAGGTGCAAGCTAGTTTTAAAGCAGATGTTCACAGTGTCAAAGTCTCATTTACTTCCACAGGCTCAGTGACAGATGCACAGTGTTCACGTAGAGTAGGAGCAGCTGGTAAATGCAAGCATATTACAGCATTTCTTTACAAGATGAAGGACTTCCGAAAAAAAAAAGAGAAAAAATTATGCCCATATCCTCCCAACTAATGCCTTATTGCCAGTTGCTGAAGTGTAGTCTTAACAAAATAAATTCACAGAAGAAAAAAGGAGTCCAGTGTGGGCTGCTATTATTAGTGAGCACGTGAAAAACATTCCAGCTGAACAGGATCCTTCAGACCAGCCCATAATCCTAGGCCTACCTAAGGCAGAAACAGAAAAACTTCCCTGTCCCTCCCAGGGATCCTTCTTAGCTAAAGACACAGCAGCTTTAGTGAAGCAGGTTGGTTTTTATATGTAAATCCATAGAGGTTCAAAACTTTGATATGATGCAGCAGCAGTCATGATTGAAACTAAACTGTGAAATGTTATAAACCAGCAGTCAATATATATATATATATATATATATATAAACCCACTTTTATCCCAGGAAACACATATACACACACAAACACACACACTTTAAAACTGATAACAGAAATTTAGAATGAATGCCATCTTCATGATGTTGTTATTACCAATTTCAATAACGTTAAGTCAAGAGTTTATTGTTTTTGTAGTGAAACAAGTCTCTCCGAAAAAGCAACTTTTTTGATAATAGTTAATACTTCAAAACTTCATCACAAAAAAAAAAAAAAGAAAAAAAAAAAAAAAGAATAGAAACCAGTCCTCAAATAAATCACCATTATTTTCATATTTTGTCAACTTGATTTTCTGGAAGTGCATGAATATAAATATGTACATAGAATAATCTAGTTTAATATATATTGTATTATTCATTTATGTACAGGTACAATCACATCATCAGTGGTAGGCAGTATTTGTAAACGGAGAGGATCTACACCAGAAAGTACAGTAAAGAAAATCATGCAATACACCACAGTAGGAACTTCACAGGTAGATACATGTACACATAGCACACAAATGGAAGCCACTGCGAGCGATGCTTACATTGAACACATGGATGCTAAAGGAAGACCAGTTTAAGTACAAGAGGCAGGCTTAGTTGTAGACAGCCATTGAATCTGGTCTGCCACATCTGTGGATGGATACTGCCAAGATCCAAGTGAAGAATGTCCTGATGGTCTAATTGAGATTAAATGTCCTTACACCACAGAGAACAATAAATTGAGTAAGCTATAACTCAAGCGATGAAACTTTTATTTGAAGTATACCAATAAGTCACTGGTTGTGCACAGGAATCATGTTTACTGCTTTCAAATGCAGCACCAGATGAGAGTTACTGGGAGATGTTGGTGTGATTTTGTTGTATCTCTACAGAACGCACTCTTCGTTCACAGGACACATTTTGATGAACATTTGTATGTGAACTTGCTCCAGCCAAAAACGTTCAAGTTTTTCTGTGCAAGTGTTGTCCCTGAACTAATGACTCGTCGAGTGCATCGTGGTATGAAGTGAATGGCATGTGATTGAGCAAATAAACACGTTGTTTCCAGACCTGCAAATACATGGGAGAGAAATATACTGACTACAAATTTATTCTGTGCTTTTAACAGTGTATTA